>UESW01001745.1:104151-150528 GCA_900491605.1 Calamus simplicifolius | reverse complement strand
CAATATGCTAGTAATTTGTTATGGTACTTCTTCTCACATCTAAGACTTTTCGTTGCTCAGGGAGTGGAATCTACCTGTTTTCTAAACCAGCCAGAAGGAATATCCAGTAGAGGTCATGTTGTGGAACTCATTATTCAAATCATGATATATGTAGATGTATTGTTGAATGAAACTAAAGTTCATTTTGCAACCAGATGAAATTCCAAATGTCTTCAACTGGGAGCTTGATGTAATCAAGTTGATGAGTCATGATTAACTTTTGAACGATAAAAGAGAGTCCAACACATGACCATCAACTTTGCTGGGTGACAAGAATAAAAGGCTTTGTACTATATAGTTGGACATAGCTCCTACCAAAATCTGATGGATTCGAGCCAAAGTGAAGCAAAATTGCTTGTGTTACTAGTTGATCTTTTCTTCCTTTATCTATTCAAAAGTTGTTAGTTTTTGTAGTTTTGTTGTGGCACTTCCACTCCATTTCATAACATTAAGACTATCTGATATTCTTTCAATTGGTAAAATTTGCTCAACAATCTTACAGCCATAATTAGGATGGAAGGAAAAAGGATTTTATAGGGCACAAAGGAGGATATGTGAAGAATGCGATTCCATTTGCTCATGCAAAAAACTTTCATATGCAGATATATTGCACCTTCTGACTTTCTCTTGGCTTTTTAACCAATTTATCTGAAATGTAATTCATTAAATTATTGTTACACATACTATTTAAATTCATGGCATGACAATTATTACATTTTATTCCTTCACTTTTTGTTAAGTTAGTTTGTCTGTCATGCATGCTTCATGCTATTTGGAATTCATTATTTAGCTATATTTCTATCAACTTCTAAGATTGTGTAGCCAATTCTTCTCTATTCTAATCTTTGATGAAAGTCGGAACCTTATTATTGGTCTAATGAAGATACTAGTATGTATATCATGATGTAACCCTCATTAGATCATTTTTTCCTTTGCTGACAACCTATTCACTCATGATTCCACCCCATGCATCTTACACCATTATCTTTTTCCAAGCAGAATCTCCCCAGCGTTGTAATGCACTCAGGCCCTTCAAACACGCAGCCACATCAGGCTTAACTGATCAACCTACAGTTGATGATGGCTGGTAGAACCTCGATGCTGTATTTGCAGTCACGCCTGTCCTAAGTACAGCACCAGCAATGGAGCTAGGCAAGTGTCGAATTAGTAGTGGTGGGCTAACAGGTTGAACAAGCTTCATGGCAAAATCAGCAGTGTGAGAGGCAATGTGATGCTGGCTGCTGGACTCTTTCTTGATTTAGATAATGCAAGTGGAGCTGGAATGCAAGATACTAGCCTTTTATTGTCATCTGATCTGCGAGGTGCTAGATCTGGAGGGCACACTGCTAGCCAACATCAACTAGTCTAAGACTAAGGTTTTGTTGTTGTTGGTATGGTTGTTGTAGTAGCGGTTGGACAGGAAGGCAAGAAGCTGGAGGTTCACTGTCAGTGGAACTGCAAGGTGCCAACTCTGGATGGCAGACTGCTAGACTTTTCCTGATTTTAGGCTCAGAGTTGGTGTTGGAAAGAGAGATGTTGGGTCTTCAACATCAGCTGAACTGCGAGGTCCCAGCTTTAGACGATAGACTGCTATATTCTTTCTAATTTTGTCCACTGCACTGGAACTGGAAGGCAAAATACTGGGAGTTCACTGTCAACTGAGCTGTGAAGTGCCAGTTCTGGAGGACAGTTGGGTGAGGGTTGAGGCCCCATACTTCAAGAGAAAGGCAATTGAGCGATATCGACAAAAAATTAACTTGGTAGAAAGCTTTGAAATTAAGATAGGTAGTCAATGGATAAAACTCTATCTGGTTGGATCTTTAATTGCATTGCACCTCAAATTTGATTTGATGCATTTTAAGCAGTTTCTAATGGCTTGAAATGTATTTGACCATAAACAAAGTTTAGCTATTATGATCTCTTTATCATGGTTGATAGGTCCCTACAAGCTCGTGAATCCAACAAAACAGAAACATATGCTATCATTAATATTTTTGTACATGAAAAGCTAAAATATCAAATGTTTAGCTGAATTATTATCATAATGGAAATTTATATCAGTTATAATTTTTTTTTGGATCATTGAATAAGTCAGAACAATTTATATTTGCATTCTGTGATTTGGAACCATCTATTTGCCTAAGTGGGCTACAACTAAAAAAATAAGCATTTCTCTAAAACACATTTTTGTGATCAGCTAGCAAAAGGGTCATGGTTCACCTTGATAGTCATATATTTCTGATTAGTAAACCATCTCCTTTTCTTTTGGTGGATGTCTGCCCTGGGTTTCAGATCCTTGCCTTAGATTTATACTTGTCTCTGTTTCCTTGGTACATTGTTGAACAAATTATTCTAACATGCTGTGTTAATAGTAAAGGACTCATCAATATATCAAAGATAGATAACTATGTAGTATTCTAAAATTCTGGGTAGGATATAGTAGCGGACAAAGTAGATTGCATTATGGTCTATTCTGGTTTTTTTTGTTAATTATTGTCCAATTCTTAGATCCCCAATTTGATGAATTTTCTACACTCCCATATTATGCTTATTTGCTGGAACTCTTGATTGTTTACAATCTTTGCCAGTTGTACATGCTAGTTGTCTGCACTATATGTGATGATATATAGGGGTGCAACTTGGGCCGGGTTCAACCCGAATCCGGCCCGCCAAACCCGATTTACAGCAGTGTTTAAACTCATGTTTGTCCAACCCGAACCCGAAAGACCCAGATTTAACCCGACCCGATTTGCAATTGACCGGGTTAGGGTTGATCACAACCCGAACCCGAGATAACTCGAACCCGAGGGTTATCCGAACGGGGGTAGCTTATCGACACCAAATACATTGAAGGCGCCAATCGGATCGGACGAGATGACCAACTTAAGGGTGAGAAGGGAAATATTATCGATCGCAGACGAGGAAAAGGACAAACATAAAGGCGGACATCCATATTTCGTTTTACTTCCAGCCTCCTTCTCTTCTTTGTTTATGGTGCTGCACCTCATCCTCTTTTTATTTCAAGTAAGATTTTTTTTTAATACAATGTTAAAGCCCCGAGTCCAGCTTATGCGTTCGGTAAGGAATTTTATTTTTTCATTTTTGGGATCCATAATTCGGTGTTTATTTACTTTGAAAAAAGTTTTTTTCTCATCAACCCGAATTCCAACCCGAAACTCAACCCGAACCCGATATTTAAAAATAGGGTTAGGGTTGAGGTTTTACAAATAGGGTTAGGGTTATGGTTAGGGTTGACATTTTACAAATAGGGTTAGGGTTAGGGTTAAGAAAAACCCGAGTTTCATGAGCCCGAGTTGCACCCCTAATGATATATTGCTGCATAACTAACTTAAATGCATAAGTTATAAATATACAGCTTAATAAAATTCTCGGAGGAGAGATTAAAAATTAATGGCAATGGCTGAATTTTGTTCATTTCTATAATATGGAATTATTGATTTGAAATTAGAAGCTACTTAATTTTTGTTTTTCTTTCTTTAACTAAAGCCTGTATGATTGTTTGTTATATATGTTATTGAAGGTTTATGTCAGATGCAAATTATCATTCATTTAGCATAAATGCTTAGAAGGCAAAATTTTTGAAAAGAAATTTCTTAATCATTGTGCATATATACGCTTATTCACACATGCATTCATACCCATATATGTAGTTCTTTCCAATATGGTTTCACTCGTAGGAATAAGATGCCTTTGTACTTTGTATAGGTAATACTTCATTGATAAACTCTTACTGGAGTATTCATTTCCTTAGAGGGGAACTAAGGATATCTGCATAATTATCCAAACATGGCATGTTATGGTCTTCATGTACCTATTGTGCACTAGAGAATTCATGCTGCCTGGGTAATGAATTATGAAGATACGATTTTCTAAAATTTGTCCTATTTTTCAGGAAAAATATTTGTGAAGCAGCTTTACATGATCTTTTGATAATATATCTTTATGTGGGCAATTAAGAGAGTTAATTTGGGATCAGCCATAATTTATCTCTTGCTTCTTTCTGGCCAACATTTTTGCTACTAAATTTTCAGCATTCAAGTGGAATCGATATGCACTAAGATTACAAAATGCTTCTGTTATTGTTGATATTTTTTTTTGGAAAATTCAAAGGTTAATTTATGGGAGGTGATAAAGTCTGGCTTGTTTTTCAGGCACTATTATGGTTCAGAGTCCGATCCCGCTTACATTCATTAAAATGGTAAGATCTGTCAGTTAGCATTTAACTTGCATTTCCCATTATCGGCGCGAGCTGACTGTTTGCAGTTTATCTGGCTCGTCGGTCGGGACGCTGGAGCATCACAGTTTCCCAGGTCTGCTTTGGAGCAGTTGCCCGAGTCTTGTGCTTGTCTTTACTTTATGCATTTCAATGCTCTTGTAACGCCTCTCAGGCATTTGTAATTGGTTTTGATGGCAATGAAATAAAGAGAGTTTTGCTCTGTTTCTCAATCCCTATTTCTCCTGTGTTAAGTTGTTGTTGCTGGCCGTGGAATACAAGGACGTCCGTTCATTTTTTAGGCGAGGATCCCGCGCTATCCGAACTAGTCGGGGCTTGCAAACTGCCCTGGTCCAGACGGAGGTTTAGAGATTGTTCGGTGGTAGAATACGCTCCTTATCTTGGTCCGAAGCTCGGAGATTTATGCCTCGTCCCCATTGGAGCCCGAATGTTTATGGCTCGGCCTTGCCGAGGTTCAGAGAATTTATCGCTCGGCCCAACCGAGGTTCGGAGGATTTGTTGCTTGGCCCTACCAAGGTTGGAGAATTTATTGCTCGGCCCAGCCGAGGTTCGGAGGATTTGTTACTTGGCCCTGCCAAGGTTCGGAGAATTTGTTGCTCAGCCCAGCCGAGGTTCAGAGGATTTGTTACTTGGCCCTGCCAAGGTTCGGAGAATTTATTGCTCGGCCCAGCCGAGGTTCAGAGATTTGTTACTTGGCCCTGCCAAGGTTCGGAGATTTGGGGCTCGGAGAAGTGACTTAGTCGCCACCATGAGTCATAATGCTAGGTCCCTACGGCGTTCGGTGAGGGGCGTCAAGGTGGAACGGGCGGTGCATGGTCACGCTTTCCATTTATGACGTTACCCCTCCGAGGGGACGAATTACTGCCAGGCACTGGAATTCTTTCTTTTTTACATTTCCCGAAAGGCGGCCAGCTTAAAAGAGCTTGGGGAAGTATTGGGAGCATTTATTACGGGGGGCCGGCAGATCGGGAGATACTCTGTTCAGGGGGGTTCCCGAACAGTCCGTCGCATTACCTATTTCACTCGGGATGGGGCACGACCTTTCGGATTCTGCAGGTACCAATTAAAGCGATGATACGTGGTGAGTTCTCATAGGTCGGTGGTTACGGCCCGACTGGTCGAGATACTCGCCTGACAAGTATAAATGCGAACGGGGGGCGTGCTGGTTTTCGCCACCCCTCTAGTTCAGCTTCAAAATAGTTTTTGTCATGGCTTCTCAAGGAGTAGAGCGACCATCTGACGAATAAGGGCGGCGATTAACGGCCTGCTACATCCGGTGGGGGGCCGTCCCACTATTACAGTAGACGGGCTGGGATTGGCGTCGGCCCTCGCGAGCCACCAGCGGCTCGAGAGGGTTGGAAGAATATGTCGATGTTACCACGAGGGAGGTGGAGGCCCTGTGCCGGGTGGCGGACCGGCAGAAGGAGGAAATAATGTCACTCCACCAGCAAGTCGCCGAGCTCTCCCAACGCCTAGAGGACTTGTTGGCTTCCGGGAGTGATAGTGAGCTCTAGCAAGGGCTTCTCCTTCTTTTTCTTTTTCTTTTCTTTTGCAGCCTTTGTCTTTCCCCCCTTTTAAATTAATGAATATAAAGTTTTATCAAACTGTGTATTCTGCTGTTCCCAGAACATTTGCGAACGTTGGTTGGGGCTTTCCGATCGCCCAAGTCCGAGCTGATTTTTAGGAAATCACGGGCGGGTTTCGTTTAGGGCACGTAGGCCACCCGAATTTGAACATAGTTTAGGAGTCCGTTTAGATTGGTCGGGGCTTGTAAGCTGCCCGAGTCCAAACGCGAGTTTTCTTGGGGGGTTACTGGTCTCTGTTTGGACCAGTGGCGGACCTAGGCGGTCCTTTAGAAGGAGTTCCTTTACTTTTTTCGGAGTATCAGGAGGTTTTTGCCTTCGTTTTCATTTTTAGGGTACTCGAGAAGTTACCCTGCTTCAAACGACACCCTGGGGTGCGGCTAAGGCATGAGAATTTTGCTCATTTGGCTGACGATTTGGTCGTCGGGCGCGATCAGGGCGCGGGAATATCACTCGGTTGGCCCGAGGAACTTGATAACTAAGGTCGCTCCCCGGCTTTGGCCGAGGTTTCTAGTGGCAGAATGTAGCCCTTGGCTTCAGCCAAAGTTTATGCACTCCGGTCTTGGCCGGGGCTTTAAAGATCGCAGCCCTGTCTAGGCTCGGGGATCTTGTTGCTCGGGCATGCCGAGGTTTTGTTACTCGACCCAGCCGAGGTTCGGAGATTTTTTACTTGGCCCCGCCAAGGTTCGGAGAATTTGTTGCTCGCTCCAGCCGAGGTTCGGAGATTTTTTTTACTTGGCCCTGCCAAGGTTCGGAGAATTTGTTGGTCGGCCCAGCCGAGGTACGGAGATTTTTTACTTGGCCCTGCCAAGGTTCGGAGAATTTGTTGCTCGGCCCAGCCGAGGTTCGGAGATTTTTTACTTGGCCCTGCCAAGGTTCAGAGAATTTGTTGCTCGGCCCAGCCAAGGTTCGGAGATTTTTTACTTGGCCCTGTCAAGGTTCGAGAATTTGTTGCTCGGCCCAGCCGAGGTTCGGAGACTTTTTTATTTGGCCCTGCCAAGGTTCGGAGAATTTGTTGCTCGGCCCAGCCGAGGTTCAGAGATTTTTTACTTGGCCCTGCCAAGGTTCGGAGAATTTGTTGCTCGGCCCAGCCGAGGTTCGAGATTTTTTACTTGGCCCTGCCAAAGTTTGAGAATTTGTTGCTCGGCCCAGCCGAGGTTCGGAGATTTTTTACTTGGCCCTGCCAAGGTTCGGAGAATTTGTTGCTCAGCCCAGCCGAGGTTCGGAGATTTTTTACTTGGCCCTGCCAAGGTTCGGAGAATTTGTTGCTGGCCCAGCCGAGGTTCGGAGATTTTTTACTTGGCCCTGCCAAGGTTCGGAGAATTTGTTGCTAGGCCCAGCCGAGGTTCGGAGATTTTTTACTTGGCCCTACCAAGGTTCGGAGAATTTGTTGCTCGGCCCAGCCGAGGTTCGGAGATTTTTTACTTAGCCCTGCCAAGGTTCGGAGATTTTTTTACTTGGCCCTACCAAGGTTCGGAGAATTTGTTGCTCAGCCCAGCCGAGGTTCGGAGATTTTTTACTTGGCCCTGCCAAGGTTCGAGAATTTGTTGCTCGCCCAGCCGAGGTTCGGAGATTTTTTACTTGGCCCTGCCAAGGTTCGGAGAATTTGTTGCTAGGCCCAGCCGAGGTTCGGAGATTTTTTACTTGGCCCTGCCAAGGTTCGGAGAATTTGTTGCTCGGCCCAGCCGAGGTTCGGAGATTTTTTACTTGGCCCTACCAAGGTTCGGAGAATTTGTTGCTCGACCCAACTGAGGTTCGGAGATTTTTTACTTGGCCCTGCCAAGGTTCGGAGAATTTTTACTTGGCCCTGCCAAGGTTCGGAGAATTTGTTGCTCGGCCCAGCCGAGGTTCGGTGATTTTTTACTTGGCCCTGCCAAGGTTCGGAGAATTTTTACTTGGCCCAGCCAAGGTTCGGAGAATTTGTTGCTCGGCCCAGCCAAGGTTCGGAGATTTTTTACTTGGCCCTGCCAAGGTTCGGAGAATTTTTTACTTGGCCCTGCCAAGGTTTGGAGAATTTGTTGCTCGGCCCAGCCGAGGTTCGGAGATTTTTTACTTGGCCCTGCCAAGGTTCGGAGAATTTGTTGCTCGGCCCAGCCGAGGTTCGGAGATTTTTTACTTGGCCCTGCCAAGGTTCGGAGAATTTTTTGCTCGGCCCAGCTGAGGTTCGGAGATTTTTTACTTGGCCTGCCAAGGTTCGGAGAATTTTTTACTTGGCCCTGCCAAGGTTCGTAGAATTTGTTGCTTGGCCCAGCCGAGGTTCGGAGATTTTTTACTTGGCCCTGCCAAGGTTCGGAATTTTTTACTTGGCCCTGCCAAGGTTCGGAGAATTTGTTGCTCGGCCCAGCCGAGGTTCGGAGATTTTTTACTTGGCCTTGCCAAGGTTCGGAGAATTTTTTTACTTGGCCCTGCCAAGGTTCGGAGAATTCCTGTTCAGATAGGTAACTCGGTCGTGCCGAGGATTGGTGAGCAGCACCTGTTTCTTTTCGTATTCTTTGGCAATGTAATGCATGATGATTCACGTTGCAAATTACGAAAACACGTGCCAATAGGAAGGTATAATAAGGTATATAAAAATGGACTTATAGAGGACATACCCTGTTGATAATACTTACGGAGATTGTCCGAGTTCCACGTCCGGAGGACAGACTTTCCGTTTAGATCTTACAGCTTGTAGGTTCCTGGTCCAATGATCTCCGCTACTTGGTATGGGCCTTCCCAGTTTGGTGCCAGCTTTCCTTGTTCCAGTGGTTTGGAAACAGAGGCTTTCGGAGAACAAGGTCGCCAGGCAGGAAGGCTTTCCCTTTGACTCTGGAGGCGTGGTAGCGGGCCACCCTTTGTTGATAAGCAGACACTCTGATCCGGGCCTTCTCTCTAATCTCCTCTATCAGGTCGAGGTTGGTGCGGAGCTGTTGTCGCTAGCTTCCTCTGAGTAGCTTTCCACCCGCAGCGAAGGGAGGCCTATTTCTACAGGGATGACGGCTTCCGTGCCGAAGGCCATCCGGAACGGGGTTTCACCTATGGGGACTCTCGGGATGGTGCGGTAGGCCCACAGGACATGATGCAGCTCATCCGCCCACCTGCCTTGGGCTCTGGAAAGGCGAGCTTTGATCCCCTGAAGGAGGGTCCTGTTGGTTACTTCCGCTGCTTCGTTGGCTTGTGGATGCCGACCGAGGTGAGGTGGTGACGGATTCCGTGCTCTTCGCAGAACTGGAGGAACTTACGTTGCCGAATTGCTTGCCGTTATCGGTGATTATAGTATGCGGGAGGCCGAATCGGCAGATGATGGACCTCCATACAAAATCTCTGGCCCGTGCCTCGGTTATTTGTGCAACCGCCTCCGCCTCGACCCATTTAGTGAAGTAGTCGATGGCAACAAATAGAAATTTCCGCTGCCCCGTGGCAAGCGGGAATGGGCCGAGGATGTCCATCCCCCATTTGGCGAAGGGCCAAGCGGAGGATATAGGAACCAGGTCGGCGGAGGGGAGTCTTTGAATGATTGAGTGCTTCTGGCATGGGTCGTAGGCTCGGACTAGATCGTCTGCATCCTTCTGCATAGTCGGCCAATAGTAGCCTTGTCGCAGCACCTTGTGGCACAGGGACCGGCTTCCCAGATGGTTGCCGCAAATCTCTTTATGCACTTCGCGGAGAGCATAGTCTGCTTCGGACGGGCGAAGGCATCTGAGCAGTGGCATGGAGAAGGACCGTTTGTAAAGTTGATCGTCGATCAGCACGTAGTGGGTGGCCTGTAGCTTCAGCTTTCTAGCCTCTCTCCGGTCGGGTGGAAGCGACCCTTCTTTGAGATATTTCAGAATGGGATCGAACCATGATGGTTCGGCTCCAACTTGCATTATTCGGTCGGCTTCCACGATGCTAGGCTTCTCCAGGGTCTCCAGGTGGAACTTTTGTTCGGCATCCATTGATTCCGCGGTCGCCAATCGGGAGAGTAGGTCGGCGCGGGCATTCCTGGATCTGGGAATCTGAGTGATCTCAAATTCGGAAAAATGGGGAAGCAGGCTCCGCACCTCTTGCAGATATCGAACCATGTTCGGCTCCCGAGCTTCAAACTCTCCTCGTACATGGCCGGCCACTAGCTGAGAGTTGGTGAAGGCATTAAGCTTCTCCACCTTCAGGTTGCGGGCGATTCGTAGACCGGCTAGCAGGGCTTCATACTCGGCTTCGTTGTTGGAGGCCGGGAAAGAGAATCGGATTCCATATTCAAAGGTTGCCCCCTCTGGACTGGTGAGAACCAGGCCCGCACCGGAGCGATGGGCGTTAGATGACCCGTCGACATGGAGGAGCCATCGGGCTCCAGATTTTGGTTCTTTGGGGGAGTCTGGGGTAGAACCGTCCTCCGGGATGGTACACTCAAGGAGGAAATCGGCTAGCACATGAGCTTTGATGGCTGGGCGAGGCTGAAAGTGTATGTCATGCTCGCTCAACTCGATGGCCCACTTGGTCATTCTTCCTGATGTCTCGGGGCGGTGGACTATCGCCTTGATGGGTTGGTCGGTCAGAACCGTCACGGAATGTGCTTGGAAGTACGGTCGCAGCTTCCGAACTGAGGTGATTAAGGCCAACACCATCTTCTCAATTCTGCTATATCTTATCTCCGCATCGCGGAGTAGCCTGCTGACATAGTAAATCGGCTTTTGGACCTTGCTTCCTCTCTGACCAGCACCGAACAGACGGCACCTTTCGAAACAACCAGGTACAAGAACAGAGTCTCGCCCGGGGTTGGACTGCTGAGGAGTGGGGGCGAGCCGAGGTATTTCTTGAGATCTTGAAATGATTTTTGACATTCAGGAGTCCACTGGAAGTTCTTAGCCGACCGGAGGGTTTTGAAGAAGGGGAGGCATCTTGGCCGACCGCGCCACAAAGCGGTTAAGAGCCGCTATCCTCCCGGTTAGGCGCTGGACCTCTTTAATAGATGCCGGGGCGCCATTTGTTGGAGAGCTTGAATCTTCTGGGGGTTAGCTTCGATACCTCGCTGGGAGACCATGAAGCCGAGAAACTTCCCAGAGTTAACGCCGAAGGCGCATTTGGTCGGATTGAGCTTCATCCGGTATTTACGGAGTGTTGCGAAGCTCTCCGAGAGATCCTCGACGTGTTGTGACGCTTCTTTCCTTTTGACCAGCATGTCGTTGACGTATAACTCCATGTTCCGGCCGATTTGTTCTTTGAAAACTTTGTTGACCAGCCTTTGGTAGGTGGCACCTGCATTTTTAAGACCGAAAGGCATAACACGATAACAGTAAGTATGTTGGCCCAGATGGCAACTCAAGAGGGAGGGGTGAATTGGGTTCTTTAAAAAATTAGCCTTTTTAAAATAGTTTGCTTGAGATTAATGAAGGCAAATGCAAGTAACTATAAAGTGCAGTGAATAAATAGAGATAGAGAAAGAGACAATAGAACACGGCAAACACAAAAGATTTTATAGTGGTTCGGTGTATCCAACACCTACGTCCACTCCCAAGATTCACTTGGGTCCACACTATAATCACCCTAGATTACAGCAGAGTTGTTTTACAAGCTCACAACTCAAACTTGTTGTTTTCCCGGGCACAACGAACCCAGCTGGTTTTCAAGGGCTCACCAGCACAAAAACCCTAACCCAAGCTTAACCAAGCTTGAACCGAGGTAAGACTACCTCCTCTAGTTCAATCCCCCAGATTGAACTAGGCACAAACAAAATAAGTATTGTTTTTAATACAAAGCTCCTTCAATGAGCAGATAACAAATTAAGAATAACAAGTTTAGAAAAGCCTGATTTGTAGATGGTTGGCTTTTGAGCTTTTCTTCTTTTCTTCTTCTCCTTGCTGGATTGAATCAAGCCTCAGCTCCGATTCTTCACAGTTGAAGCAGTTGAGAAGAGTTGAAAAGCAAGAAACGAATCTCCTTTCTCCAAGTTGGGAAATCCACCAAGACTTTGATTTGAATGCTTTGGATTCCTCTTGAGCTTTTTGGAGTGGAGTGGATTTGAGCTAGAAGGTTTTCCTCTTAAGATTCAAGCTCTCGGATTTTTGAAATGGGATTTGTCTATCTCAGATTTTCTCTCTTTTTCTTTCTATTTTTTTCGTTCTTTTTTTTGAACAATAGTCTTCCCTTTTTATAGATTTCTTTCACACCATTTTTGGAAGAAAACTATCCGTTGGAGTGTACCTTGTATCAAAATATATCCGTTAGAAATAAGGTAAAATAGAAATATTACCGTTAGAGCTGATCTGGCAACTTGATTTTTCGTTCCAGGTGGGTTGGAGTCGACTCTAACTTTTCTGGAGTCGGCTCTAGCTCGAGGCATTTCAAAACGGTATTTCTGGAGTCGTCTCTGACTTTTCTGGGGTCGACAAGAAACTTTTCCGGAGTCGACTCTAACTTACCCGGAGTCGACTCTAGGTCGGGGCCAGAAAAATCGACTTTCTGCTTCTTCTGTGAGAGTCGACTCTAACAGTCTCGGAGTCGACTCTAACGTCCGTGCCAGTTCCGGAGTCGGCTCTGTGATTCTCGGAGTCGACTCTAATGTCTGCAATTCTTACCTAGACATTAGATTCGATCCAGAACACTATGTAACTCCTGATTTTGATCATTCAATAGTCTTATAATCTGAAACACTAAATCAAAATCATCAGAGCCTTCAAGAGTTATACTCAGATAGTTTTGTTAATCATCAAAATCATTAATTGGGTCAACAAAGTACCTCAGACAGTTATGAAGGCGGTCTTTTCTTCATCTTCGGGGGCCATCCAGATCTGGTTGTAGCCCGAGTAGGTGTCCATAAACGTCAGCATTTGGTGACCCGAGGTGGCATCCACAAGCTGATCGATTCGGGAGAGGGGGAAGCTGTCCTTCGGGCACGCCTTGTTGAGGTCGATGAAGTCGATGCAGATCCACCACTTGCCGCTCGACTTCTTTACCATGACGACAGTTGACAGCCAGCTTGGGTAATTCACCTCCCGAATGAAGTTCGCCTTGAGCAGTTTATCAACCTCCTCCTCAATAGCTCTCTGCCGCTCTGGAGCAAAACTCCTCTTCTTTTGCTTAACGGGCCGGTACATTTCATCCACGTTAAAGCGGTGGATAAGAACATCGGGGCTGATTCCTGGCATGTCAGAGGCGGACCAGGCAAAAATATCGGCGTTGCTTCGGAGGAAGTCGATCAGCTCCTGCCGGGATTTGCCTTTCAACAGCGACCCGATCTTTATGGTTCGGTCAGGCGAAAATAGCCCTCCTCCATAACCCAAATCTTCCAATCCACCATCCATCTTCATCCGTTCTCCATCCGCCAGCCATCAATCCGTCCACAGCCTCCACCAATCAGCCATCTTCGATTTATCGCTCTCCATCATCTCGAAAAGCAAATATTTTATGCAAATTATTTTTAATTATTTTTATTATGTATTTCTTTTATTTAAAATAAAAGAATTTATTTCTTTCATGCTTATTCATGATATTCTGTTATTTCATTTGAAGATGATAGCATAGGCTCTGAGACAATTCGTCATCGAAGGATACAGGTTGTATTCTAGAGGTAAGATCTCTATCAGTGAAGGTAAACTTGGATTTGATCTATTCTTAGAAGGAACAGGCCATGATCTTCGAGTAAGGACTGTACTCTTATTAAAGATAGGTAATATCCAGGTTCTCTTTATGAGAAGAGAATAATAAGAAACAAATAAGATTTTTTGAGGTTTCTTTCCATTTGAACCAATTAGTAATCAGCAATTTATTTTGCATTTGATAATCAGTAGTTAAAGCAATAGGTTCATTACTTTTATCGCTAATTGATATGAGTCGAAAAAACTACTTAAGGTCTTTGTGGGTTTGACCCTTAATCCTGCTACTCTACATAGTAATAGGAATTAAGGTAATTAAATTGATGCGCTGCGATACACATCAGATTTTTGGTGCTGGAAATCTAAGCGATTATTTAAATAAATAAATAAATAAATAAATAATATATATATTATATTTGTTTTATCTATTTTTAATGTTTTTTAATTTCCTTAGATTGACTTAGGGTTTTTTTGGTGCAAAATCTAAAATTTTTACACCGACATCTTATAACTTATTAGGAAATTAGAGACTTAATTGTAAAAATCTAAAAAAAATAATTAAATTTAGTTCTAATTATTTGCTAATTTCAGAGCTTGGACATATGCTTTGCTGCATATCATTTTCATAAAAAACTTAAGGGCCAAAACCGTTAATCAAGATATGGTGGAGAGTTGATTACTCTTCCTTAGCCCACAAACTATATTCTTCATTTTGCATTAACACAAGCCTCTAAATTTAAAATTAATTAGACGTCAGCCCTAGAAATTTTGAGCTCAATAGAACAAAGAGGCCCTAGAGTTGGAGCGAGGTTCGGATTGGTTGATTGCTTCGATGTCTAAGGCAAGTGGTTCAGGGACAAGAGCCCCACCAACCTTACACTTACCTGGTCGAGCTAGTTAGTCAATCTTGGGCTTGGAGTACTCAAAGGCAACTTTAAAATAGTTAGGAGCTATCTATATCTAAGTTAACCCTAAGATAGAGAGTCTAATTTTTGTTAACTCGATTGCAAAATAACAATTAAACCCTAACTAAATTCTTCTTTATTACTCTTTAGCTTTAGGACTCTCTTAGGACACTTCTTTGTAGAACCCCTTCCCTTTTCCTTTCTTTTGTTAATTTAAAATCATAAAAAAGAGGACATGAATTACTGTTTGCTTTAGAGTATATCGATAGGGTGTATGCTTGGTCGCCGATCGTTACAACCCAATCTTGTACTCTTAGATCCTGAGATAGAAAGAACCTTTAGAGCAAATAGACTTAGAACTATGGATTCTAATAACAAAAATGATCCACCATGCCAGTTGAAGGAGTATTTCACTCTTTCAAAGTATACATACTCTCCTTGCATTCAAGTGCCTCTAGTGGAGGCCACTCAATATGAGATCAAGTCAAGCATGATTCAAATGTTACCTTCATTTTATGGACTTGCAAATAGGGACCCTTACAAATATCTAAATGAGTTTCTCGAGATTTGTTTAATCGTAAAAATTTAAATTTTTTTTGATGATGCTCTTAGACTTAAGTTGTTCTCATTTTATCTTAAGAATAAAGCCAAATATTGGTTAAATTCTTTAGATACTGTAACAATTTCAAGCTGAAACCATCTTCAGAGAAAGTTTCTTAAGAAATACTTTCCTATAGAAAAAACTAATCAAATTAGAAAAATCATAACAAGTTTTTTCCAAACAGATGAAGATATGTTTCACGAGACATGGGAGTGATTAAAAGAATTGGTTAGAAATAAATACTCAACTCATTCACTCTCACACACAATCCATCGCTAAGCTAGAGACCTAGATAGGTCAGCTAGCAACAGCTTTTAGTAGGAGAGAGAAGGGTAAACTACCCAATCAGCCCATTAGTAATACAAAAGGGCAATACATGGTTGAGAGCTCCATTGGTCCAGAAACTTTTTCTGAACATGCCAAATCTGTCATAACCTTTAGAAGGGGGAAAACCTTAAACTAGCCTGAAGTGACTCAATAACTAGAGCAACTTATGTTGGCCAAGCTAGAAAGGAAGAATATTGAGGAGAAAAAAGAACCAATTGACTCAGCACCCACACTTAAGGCTCCATTTTCAAGTGCTTTAGAATCTCCTTTATCTCTTGACAAGAATGGTATCAAGATGAATGAAATGTTAAAATTGTTCAAACAAGTTCAAATTAATTTACCCCCTCTTGATGCAATTAAGCAAGTCCCTGCCTATGCCAAATTCCTAAAAAATGTGTGCACTCAAAAACAAAAATGTAAGGTAACATATCGAAGAAAGTTTACGTAACTGAGCAAGCCAGTTCAGTCTTTCAACAAGTTACTGTTAGTTAATCTTTTTGTAGGCTACAAGTATGCATTTAAAAAATTTCTAAAATAAATAAGCAATGGAAGCAATAAGATATTGGATCTAATCCAATATCACCCTACAACATGATCAATATATATAAAATATGTATATAAAGGTATAAAAGAAAAGTACATAGATCAAATCTATGTAAATATAAATAACATAGATCATATCTATGTTATCTAAGTCATCAGTAACTATTGAATCTTTTACCTTTAGATGTTTAATGACTCTCACAGCAATAAAAGGTGATGGTAGGTACAACTTCTGCAAGCATACAAAGATGTATGGCCTCTACAGGTGATCCACACCAGCCTCTTCGGAGTGCTAGCTCCTCTCCACGGCTTTGACGATGAGATTTCTTCTTTTCAACACCAAGGTGCTCTTGGAGTTGTCTAAAAGATGTAGAGGAAACCTTTTACCCCGGCTTTATAGCCAGAATCCCTTTTACCTTAAAAACTTTTTATCTCCCTATCCTTTTCTTTTCCAAGTTTCTTAGAAGATAAGAAGAAACCCTTCATCTTCTTTTCAGCCAAAAGCCAAAAAATGTTGGAAGTTAAGGAAGAAACCCGTCATCTTCTTTTTCAGTTAAAAGCCAAAAAAGGTTAGAAGTTAAGGAAGAAACCCTTATCTTCTTTTTTAGTTAAAAACCAAAAAAAGTTAGAAGATAAGGAATGAGGGTAATTAGGAAGAGGTCATTAACATCCATTTTAAATTCAAACTTAAAATTTTGAATTCAAAATTCAAACTTCAAACTTGAAATTCAAATCATTTGAAATTCAAATTCATAATTTAAATTTAAACATATAAGGATGTTAACATTAGGCTTACCTACATTTGAGCCCAAACCAAATCCTATTTGATTTGATCCATATATTCATAGCTCAATCAAAGTGAGCTAGCCAGCAATCGTATTGCCAATTTAATCCTTCAATTAATTTACTAATATTTAGTTCCTCAATCATCCGGCAGAATCTCCTATGGTGTGTGACCCCATAGGTTCGAACACTAAGCCGGTAGCACTGGAACACCCGACGTCTGGATAGGTCGAAGGTTGCAGAGCAACAATCAAGAACCTTTGGCATATGGTTACCATATAATTCATCCCTTTGACCCTCAATGCTCAATATGACTTAGGGTTTAACTGTCAACCCTTAATCAGCTCATCCATAAAGTGTCTCAATCTTCACACGTCCTGACTTCTCATAAGGACTATCCTGGCCAAGGTTTTGCTAAATTAAAACACAGTGAGATATTACTTCAAACTATTTGTAGGGATCAATCCCATCTTGATCCACTCACTGCTCTATAAGTACTTTACTGCACTCAGAAACCTTTTATCACTGGATTAAAAATCCAGGTAGTCTGGGACCAAAGTATAGTAGGTTGCTTGCAAGCTACTATGTACGTGATCTCAGGTCAGAGGGACACTTATATCCATATCCATTCACGAACACTTTTTAGCAGAAGAGTGTTCCGCAGGTTGGTCACGTTCAGTGAGATGTCATACACCTTGACCTGCATGTCATACCAGTGTCACCATAGAGACATCCTTGGTAACGCAGGGATTATCTACCCAATTTTCCAACCCATATGACATACAATGATCTTTACTTGATATATAGTTGTCCTATAACTATATATCATTTGGTCACGACTATTTTAAGAACCACTCATATTGGTAAAGACTCTGACTTTTCAGTATTACTTTTGAGAATTGTCAAATGTAAATAAATTTGGTGTTAAGTTTCATTTCATGGTATTATTTTAGGCCACATTGTTTCATATAAGGCCAAAGTAGAAGTCATCTCAAAACTCCCACCCGTAACTTACACAATCATCTACATAGTATAGTGCTGATTGGCTTTGCAGGACCATAAATCTTTTGAGATCAGTGTGATGCATCAAATTTTGCAATTGGTGCAGTGTTAGGACAAAGAATCAATAAGGAACCATATGTGATTTATTATGCTAGCAAAATCCTTTTAGATGCTTAACTGAACCTACTAGTTATTAGCTATTGTGTTCGCCGTAGAAAAATTTTGATCATATAGGGTCTAAAGTTTTGGTCTACTTTAATCATACGGCTCTGAAATACCTCTTATCAAAGAAAGAGACTAAACCATGATTGATCAGATGGATTTTGCTTCTACAAGAATTTGACTTAGAGATCCGTGATAAAAAGGGTTTAAAAAATATGGTAGCTGACCACATCTTCAAAATTTTAGTTGAATACACATCAAGCACAAATGAGATCAGAAAGAAATTTCCTGATGAACAACTTTTTCAATTTCCTTTGGTCTTTCTTGGTTTGCCCATATTGTTAATTACTTGGTAACAGGATAAATTCTTTCCAACTGATCTCAGATTTTTTTCACAAATAAAGTATTATTTTTGGAAAGAATCTAAACTATTTAAGCACTGTCCTGATCAGGTAATTAGACGTTGTGTCCCCGAGTATGAGTTAAAAAGTATACTTACTTTTTGTCATACCCTTGCTTGTGAAGGACACTTTAGTGGAAAGAAAACTACAAAAGTGTTGCAGAGTGAGTTTTATTGGCCAACACTTTTCAAGGATGCATATGAGTTTGACCGAAACTATTTGTGGTGCCAACGAGCTAAAAATATTTTCAAGAAGGATATGATGCCACTGACGCCCATATTAGTAATCAAAATCTTTGATGTTTGGGGGATCAATTTCATGGGACCTTTTCCTGTTTCATTTGGATACGAATACATATTGGTCGTAGTAGATTATGTGTCAAAATGGATTGAAGCCATGACAACCTGAACTAATCATCACAAGGTCGTAATCAAATTCATTCAACATAACATCTTTAGTCGTTTGGGTGCCCAAGAGCTATCATTAGTGATGGGGTACATACTTTACTAATAGGCACTTTGAGAACTTAATGAAGAAATACGGGATAACCCATAAAGTTGCCACACCATATCATCCTCAGACTAATAGTCAAGTAGAGATCTCTAACATGGAGATCAAATAGATTTTAAGAAAGTCGATAAGGCTCGATAGAAAAGACTGGTCAACACGTTTAGATGATGCACTATGGGCTTATCGTACTGCATTTACACTCCCATAGAATGTCTTCCTACCAGCTTGTGTTCAGAAAAGCTTATCATCTGTCAGTAGAATTGGAACATTATGCATTTTGGGCTATTAGACGGTTTAACTTTGATATGAAAAATGCAGGTTCCAATAGGAGACTTTAGTTGAATGAGTTAGAAGAGCTACACAATGAAGCATATGAAAGTGCTAAAATTTATAAGGCTCAAATTAAAGCATACCACGATAAATACATTTCAAGAAAAACCTTTGAACCTAATCAGAAAGTTTGGCTCTTTAACTTAATACTAAGACTTTTCTCTGAAAAACTTTGCTTCCACTGGGACGGACCCTTTATTGTAACCCATATATTTTCCCATAGGGCGATAGAACTCAAAGATCCTAAGCAAGGGAATATTTTTAAGGTGAACGGTCAACAATTGAAGTCTTATATAGATGGAATTAATGATAAGAAGTTAGTTGAATATGTTGACCTTTTGGATCCAGCATTACCATGATTCTAAGCACAATCTCGCTAAAGACTTTAAACTTAGCGCTCCTAGGAGGCAACCCAGTTTATGCATTTATTCTTTTTTTTAAAAAAAATCCAAGAAGGACAATAAAGTTAGGGGAAAGCATTGCTTGATGAAGTCATGCAAAGTACACTTAAAGAAGAAGGACATCGCACCCAGAAATAACAAGTACATTAAACCTAGGTGGTATCCTTCCTTGTAATTTCTTTTTTTTAGAATAACATAAAACCAAGTTTAGCGGAGAGAAGAATAATTAAATTAATTTAAGTCCTCGAGTATGACTAAAATTAATTAGTGTGATGTGCCAAATTTTATCTTGATTTAAAGTTAATCGAGCATTCTAATTGATGAAGGATTAACGGCTTAGATAATTTTAGAGATACCGAGGGGCAAATTATTAAGGAAACCCAGTAAAAGATAGGGTGTAGGTCAAAAAAAATTTTCAGACTCTTCTGACCGTTGATCTTGATAAGAAATTTACTTGATGAGGGTATAGGTAGAAATATCAAAGAATATATCAAATTCTTTTTAAATTTACTTGATGAGGGTATAGGTCGAAATATCAAAGAAACCCAAATAGAGTCAGTCTTAACCTAAAGCCTTTTTGACTCAAGTCAGTGTTTTACACCTAATGCCCCAAAGCCAACTGGCTTGGGAGTCATTGGCTTAAAGCTCACTACACGGGTCAACTAGAAAGAAAGTGGTTAGGACATTGCACTGACTTAAAAAAAAGGAGACTAAATTGCAAGAAGATTTAAATCTGATGCGTGTCACATCATATCGATTTAATTACCTTAATTTCTATTACTACGTAGAGTAGCAGGAGTAAGGGTTGAACCCACATAGACCTTAAGTAGTTGTTTTGATTCACATCAATTAGTGATAAAAGTAATGAATCTATTGCTTTAACTATTGATTATCAAATGCAAAATAAAATGCTGATTACTAATTGGTTCAAATGGAAAGAAACCTCGAGAAATCTTATTTATTTCTTATTATTCTCTTCTCATGAAGAGAACTTGGATATTATCTATCTTTAATAAAAGCACGATCCGTACCCAAAGATTATGGCCTATCCCTTCTAAGAATAGATCAAATCCAAGTTTACCTTCACTGACAGAGATCTTACCTCTAGAGTACAACCTGTATCCTTCGATCATGAATTGTTCCGAAGCCTAAGCTATCATCTTCAAATAGAGCAATAGAATATCATGAATAAGCATGAAGGAAATAAATTCTTTTATTTTAAAATGAAAGGAATACATAATAAAAAGAATTAAAAATAATTTGCATAAAATTTTTACTTTTTGAGATGATGGAGAACGACAGATAGAAGGATAGCTAATTGGTGGAGGCTGTGGATGGATTGGATGGCTGCTGGATGGAGAATGGATGAAGATAGATGATGGATTGAAAGATTTGGGTTACAAATGAGGGCTATTCATAGAGAGAAGGCGGAAACAAAAATGGGAGTGGGGCAGAACACAGAGAGGAGGAGAAATCATGGATTAGAGGGATGAATGGATTCGTCCTAAAATGGCCCCGATGGTGGTCTTTCATAGGCAATAAAGATGCATCGACTTTGTGTGTGTGATCCACATCATCTGCTCCCAATTGCTTCACTTTACTCCGTAGATTATGTTTTTCCTTTCAAATTTCAAAATGCAGCCAAAAGATATCGTGCGATTTTCTCTGATCCGTGACTGCTTTAAATTTTGTACAATTCCTGGGTTAAATCTTGAAAATTTCATTTTGAGCTCGTTTCAAGTCCGATTTGAGTGCTGTTTGTACCGTTGGACTCCTAAAATTGAGTTCTTCGAGTTGGCAAATTTATTTTCTAAAAATATTATATAAAAGTATCAAATTTAAAATAATAACGATAATTTGGTCTATAAATTAATGCTTCTATGGCTAGTATTTATGTATTTATCACTCCCAAACTTAAATCTTACTCGTCGAGTAAAATAGAAAATTTAGCAATATGTACCAAATCGGTCCAAAAAGTGATAGTTATCTTACTATTCTAAAATCAGTAGATAGCCGGCTAGACCATAAAAGAGATACTTCATAAGATTATCAAATTCACCCATTTAGTGATGTAGTAAATTTCATAAAAATTTATAGAGTTCTTCCTTCATCAACTTTTTATCTCACTCTTTAAGTCCTCTAACTAAATTTGGGTTGGATATAGTGTCTTCTAAATTGGTGATATCATCTAGATATTTTGGATGTCTAAAACCTATGTGTTTAAACTGTTATGAATGTGAGATATAAGCCTTTGTTATTCTATATATGGACCTATTTTACTGTTTTCATAAAACTAAAGGCAGTCATGACCATTGTGCTGTCGACGATTGATCCGAACCATAAAATGACGTTAAAGTTTCCAACACTTTCTCCCTAATCGAGGGCTCACTGAGATGCACTAATTTTAAATCTATGCTTTTGAGGAGGAGAGAAATATGGTCACAATTGTTCTTGACAAGCACTTGGCCGTTCATTCTAGAACTGCCATTCTTAGATCGAGTAAGGCATTTTTTTTGTTTTTTTTCCTCTCCTCCCTAAAGTTCTAACAACCATTGAATCAAAAGACCATTAATGTGTACATTTGTAGGAGGCACAAAATGAGGAAATATACGAGATCTAGTGAATAAATAAGAGCCTCACCTAAAAAGATTAGACAAAAAGTTATTATTTAAGCTTCTTGATTATGCATAAGTACTTAAGTTGCATATGGTACATTGCAAGGTAATCCTGAATGATAATATGGATTACTTAAAGGATAATTACCACTAGATAGATTGCTAGTAATATTGATTACTATGTTTAGTATACACAATAATGTTACAATAATATTGATTACTATGTTCAAATGACAAAAGATTATTAGTCATATAACATCAAATTTTAAAATACACCTAAATCAAATCTATTAAAAATTCATATACTATTACCTATTTGGTTTGAAAAAACTAGCATTTATAAATGAAATGCTTAAATTTGATGATTCTTAAATTACGAAAATAATACTCTACATATAACAAAATGAAACATATAGGATCTAAATATGCAATATATACAATAAAAATTACTCTCCATTTAACCCCAATGCTACATAGAGAAATCTTATGAGGCATTTGGCAAGTTTATTTTTTAATTATTGCGACATTCTTTTAACAGTAGTAGATGATTCAATTCTGATTTCTTTTTCTTTTTCATTCTATAATAGCCAAGGAGTTTTCATTAAAAAAGAACAAGAGTTACTTAATTGGTTATTAACTAAACGGGAGAAGCAACCCCATGCCGAAACTTTTTGGACGAAAAGAGGAACGTAGAATACATGCACGTTAGAAGCACACGTTAGAAACTTAAATGGAACAATAACAATAAGACAAATAATGACGTGATGATGATTATGATGTGGTTTAAGCATGCACAAAATATGATCATATCTATGATTTAAATCGTATACATTGAATCCTCCCACGTCTCTATTGCATGCGACCTGTGTTTGGCTCAACATCAAATGAGCGGGCTGGAACTCAACATGATTCTAAACGCTCGAGCTTGCCGTCCCGGACGTGAAAGGTGGCCATCCGAATTCCGAAGCGGATATAGCGGGAGAAGCGGAAAAATCCAGTGCCGATATAAGCGGATATAGCGTCGAGAAGCGGCTCGCCAGCCCACCAAGTAGTCTCTCACCAGTTGCCAGAAGCGACCAGCCCGTCTCCTCTCTCGAATCCCCTCAGGCCTCACCCTCTCCGATCGCCGTCGTTGCTGCCGCGCCGCCATCGTCTCCTCCTTCTCCTCCTCCTAATCTTCGATCCCATAACATTTTCGACGGTAACAGGGTCACTCGGGAGATTGAAATATCCAACAAGGGGATTGGCGACTTCTCTCCGGTCTTAAATCGGAGAAAAAGAACGAGAAGAAGACGATCGGACCTCTTGTTTCCGCGTGGTGCGTATTTCTTTTAAGGTCTACTCCTTCTGCATTGCTACTCTTGTAAAAGATTTTTTTTTTTTTTTTGCTGCTCCTGATGTAAAATAGTTGCTTTTCATTTTGTAAAGTGTCGATTTAGTCTTGAAAATGAGGGTTTTTTCCTTCTGTTATTTTTATTATGTATTTTATCTTAGAATTTTTTTTATAGAAACGGAAACAATGATGCACAATTTCAAGATGACATCTTTCAACTTTGGTTGTTTCTGACCCTAATTTTGGAGATGAGATGCTGGCAGTATAGTTCTTTTAACGTCAAGAGTAGTTACCTGATCTGAAAATTCTACACGATTGTTCTATTTTTAAACTCACATATTGTGCCGTTTGATTGGGTGATTGTTTAGGATATACTGATTCATTATGAACGATCCCATAGGATCATCCTTAATGGAAACAGTGGAATTATTTTAAGCTGTATACAGTTCCAAATTATCCGTGCTGGTTATATTCATTAGCATGCAGTTCCAAAGTGTCCTTGCTGGTTCCTGACCTACTACAGGTGCAGATTTTTTTTTTAAGGAACTAAGGATCCTTCACCAAATAATACATGGAAGACAGTGACTGGTAGATGCTAAAGCAAAGCCAAGCCTTTTGTTTCCTAGATAATATCAGTTACTATGTAAACAAGATACAGATGCATAGTATGGACTTTATGGTACATCGGTGAACATCATTACTGAAAAGAGGGGGAAAAGAAAACAAAAGCTTAGGCAAGACATCTAAATCTGTTATTTACCTTGAAATTTATACTAATGAAATTCTCTGAAAAGAAATGTATTTAGAAATTTTCTCTTGTTTTTAAAAAAACAATTTATGAACTGGTGGAAGCGGAAGCAAATTGTTTTGTTGGATATCTCATGGATGACATGCATGTATTTCATTGTCTGTTTTCATGTTGTTACACATCCAATGAATCCATGTTTTCTTGTCATTTTCTCATGGTGCCTCACTGAATAATGAGATATTTTATTTCCATGAATCTAATAAAGATCATGTTGACAACTAGTAAACTTGCAAATCTATTATAATTCAGATCAAAACTAGTACCTTGTCCTCTCTTTTTAAGTTGTTCCCTCTCTTCTTGGTGTGTCATACCAGTTCCTCCCTCAGAAATTTAGTGAAAATTTAAGGTTTCAGGAAACATTGCTCCTTCTAATGGCAAGGCTAGAGGTTCAAAATGGTTGGCTGGGAAGCCTTATATGGTCATAGTTCATTTGGGGAGAAAAGAAACAATTAGTCAATGCTAGGTTGATCTTCATGTTGTTATTTTTGAATTATTGCTTGAGAGCAGTTATGGAAAATTGATCATTTTACATGAAAAAATATTAAAGTTTAGACATGAATATATATTAGAGCGGAAGCAAGGATTGCAATACTGTAGTTTGATAGGTGGTAACATATATAAAAGTATTGCTACAATTTTAAATTGGATTTAGAGTTCGAATGCCATAACTTGGTTGTTGATTGAGCTCAGGAATGTAAACTTTCAGGTAACTCATGATTAAAATGGGTCTATAAGACCAAATGCTAGCTAGTTGCAGGGCTGTCAGCGAGATGCTTCATTACTGTAATGAGCTTGAACCTGATTTTGAACCTCCAAGTTAAAAGTGTCAATGGGCTGAACTGTGCCGACATGACCCATGTAAGGATCAGACCGATGGGCCATCATGTCGTGCTAAGTTGTGCTTCGCCATTGTGCCGTATTGGCCTGGTGTGCCGAACTATGCGGGCTCAGTAGGCCAAGCAAGTTTTTTTGACTTTTAAGCAATAGGCGAGAATACTTTTAAAAACTAACCTTTTTTAATGTTGGAAAGGGTAAAAGGATCTTTTTCCATGAAAATGGATAAAAAAACTCTTGAAACTAACCGTTTATAGATGTTACAGATGGGGCAAAAATGTAAAAATGTGCAAATAAGCCGCAGGCGGCTCATTGCATACCTAGATGGGCCAGCTTGGCCTGTGTCAGCCTGTGAGTTGTGTCAGGTAGGTACATCATGGGCCATCATGTTGGCATGACTCAGCCTGGCACGGCCTAAAGGGTTGTGTTGTGTCTAGCCCGTTACAGTTATTGTAGCAGCCATATCATGCTTGGCATGACCCTTATCGTGTCAAACTGGACCATTTCATGGCCACCTAGCTTGCTTGACATATCTGCTCCAAGTCAAACTATCAGACATCTTGGGTTTTCTCCTTACCAAAGTGTGCTTATATTGAGCATGCATGGGCTCATGTTAGTTATAGCTTGAATCTATTTGTATAACATATTTCAAGAAAGTCTAATATAATTCAAGGCATTTGAACAGGTTTAAATCTCTTTCCTTACAATTACTAAAAAAATTTATGATATGTTTCTTTGATGTTTGTCCATGTAATCCATTTAGAGTAGACATGTGGCAGAGATTCTAAATTTTCCCAATATCATCTGATTAAGTTGAGTGTGGGCCTACATTAATTTTAAAAAAGTTTAACCTCCATGCTAGCAATGTTCGCGATTTGCATATCTTATTGCAGGTTGTAATTTCTATTTTCATAATGTATTATGCATCAAGCATGTTTAACTCTACTTATCATATGGAGTTATGTATCTGCACCCCAGAAAAGAACGTACTGCAGTCTCATACGTATTTTGCTTTTTAACAATGTTGATAGCGTACTTTATTTATACAACAAACACTAGCTTTCAAGAGTTTTCCTTGAATGAGTCTTATAAATTACAAGTCTTGTCATTTTAACATCTTTCATGTATATCCAGTGATTCAAGTCTTGGCAGGACGGTAGTCGAGACAGCTGAGACTTTTTATCCTAGAAAGATTCCGAAACTAATCTTAGCCATTCTATTCGTCTTGTTTCAACCATAATACATTGTATTGCCAACTTTAAATGCTCTAATTTATCGTAGAGGTATAACTTTTGAAATTCAAATATATTTAAAAATTAAATAAATACTAAATCTTTATATATATATATATTTTTTTTAAAGAAAAAAAAAGCATCCTAAGCAAGTATCGGGATGCTTAATGGGGTTGGATCAGGGATCGAGAAGGGATGGAACTCGGGGTGTCTCATTCGTGAAAAAATTGTCACACCTCTGTTTCACAAGATTTAAAACCTTGTATCTATCCCTATTTTGCAGGAGCCTATCTACTGCTCCTCCAATATTTGCTCAAAACTTTTCCCAGCTAGATTCATTTGGGATGTTCAAATGCATAAATATCTACGAATATTCAGTAAAAGTTATGAGGGTTTGCTAGCCTACTAAAACATTGTACATTTCGATACAAATGATCACTAATACTTAAGTTTTTATCCGTAGTTAACAATTGCAAATTTTTATTGTATACATATATGCACGTTCTATAAGTGGTTTTATAATTTGTGCAAGAATCACTGAAACATTGCCATGCTTCAATGTTCTCTATAAATGTTCAAATGCTGCTAGTTCTCGAGCAACCTGTGGCAGAGTTACAGGAATTTATCCTTTTCCGTCACATAATAAGTAAAATATCTGTCATCTCCTTTCCTTCTTTCCATTCATTTTTGTAGTTTTGTTGAATTGGACTTTTAATTCTGCAAGATGCAAATGTATTCTTCATTGACCTCTTTGAGTGAGCAAGTGATTCCTGGTTGCACTAACTTCTAGTGGATGATACTAGAGCTTACTAATGTTTTGATCCATATATTTGTTGTCCAATTTCTATTTCAGCTTACAAATTTTGAATTCTTTTATGTAAACCTTCATTTATTAATTATTTTAAGGTTATCCATTTCCTTAACTGCTTTGGCTGATTGCATACCACATTTTGAAAGCTTCCATAACAAGGCATTAAAGGATATCTTCAGAGCTACTGGAGTCTTAGTTGTTATTATTTTATCTTGCTGCTAAGAATTGTAGTATTTATGCTTTTTGGTCTTCTATGATAAAGCTAATCAAATGGCACTTCAAATTATATTCAGTGTTTTAAGAAAATAGTGTTGAATCAGCTTTACTTCTTGTTATAATGGTATATTCTCACCATCTAAGAATTATTTTAATTTTCATTGCATATTTATGCATGGGACATATGTGCAAGAGTATTTAGGATCGAACATTATTCTAGTTACTCCTTTACTTTCAGCTAAAACTTTACCTATTCAATTTTCAGGAGTTAAATTGAAATATTATGCACAAGTCATGTATACAATTTTGCACCCTTGTTGTGCATATTATTCAGCATCTACAGAGTGGCATAGCCCTTAACCTTCCTTCTAGTGCTATGTTGAATGGCTACAAGTTGAGGTTTGGAGTTCGATCCCATATTACCCATATTTGGGAGGTAAGATCTGGTGTACCTGTGCTAGTTATGATACGTGCCCTTGCTATCTTAACGTGTTTGAAAATTTTTGATATTTTTATATGTTTGGAAAATTTGTAATTTGTCTGGTTAGGAAACATGCAACCTACTTGATTTTGACACAATATACAGTCAACTTGGGTTATTAGAAATCACTTCTCTGGCTCTTTTAAATAACAGTGCCGCACATTCTCCCATACCTGAGCAACTTAACTTTCAATGGAACCTCCCTTTGAGGCTACAATTTTCATGGCCATTCTTGCAGAAATGGATCGAGGTTACGGTCTCTCCTCCCTCTGAGAAAGAGAGAATTTTTTTGCCCTGTGGGAATAGATCGATTTCCTTACCTCTCTTCCTCTTCCTCATGTTAATTGAGTTGACTTCCACAACTTCATTTTACAATTGACTGCACTATGACACCATTGACTTCCTTCTACATCACTTGCAAGCATCTCTCAGCTAGCTTTCTCTGTCTTTAAAGGCATATCTCAAACTCATTCTGTCTGTATTTCTCCACTCTTCTTAACTCTATTCTTAATACTTGGTATGTGGATGTGCAGTTCAATTTGTGCACCTTGATTCCTATTTTGTGTTTTTCTTCTTTTTTGTTATGTTCATTTTGGCTTGTGATTTATTTATAGTTTTATTCTTACATAAGCTGTATAAAGATAGATTGCTTTTAATGAAGCATCAAAGCATTTATCCTATGCTTATTTTGTTTTCTGCTAAATATTTTTGCATCTTCTTGATCTTGTGACACTTGTGGTTTCTTGCATGACTAATTATTACTAATAAGTAGGACCTCTTGCTTGGTAATCGCTTATATCTATATAATAGTAAATAATTGTTGTGTATTTTACTATTCTTTTTGAAGTCATGTTCTCTGTTAATATGGTATTCAATTATGATTCTTCTGATGAAGAAGCAAACTTATGCCTGATTTTCTTTGGTACCAAATAATTTGCACTTGACAAGTAAGTTGCATATTAACACCTGATGGCCTATTAATAAAGAATGCTGTATTTTTTATCCTTTTGTAATCTGTTAATGATTATTGATGTCCATTATTTTGTACATGATAATTTATTCATATTGATGTAATTAATGGTTCCATTATGAGCATATTCAAGTTGCTAGACTGCTGAATTTTTTATGGTAATGATATTTTGCATTTGATAGTGATCAATCTATTACATTTCTGATATACTTTTTAATACTCTAGTGACATTTTTTTGCACTTCCCCCCTCCTCTTAAAAGCTAAGAGGTTCATATAAGTGTGCCAACCATTTAGCTTTGATAATTCGGAAAATGAGGTTATTAAGTTTGACATAAATAGGGGCCAAAAGAAGATAACTAAAGATTTAGAAAATGCGAAGCTATATAAGAGAAGCAAGGACAATAATAAGTTGGAAGAGTAATGTTGGACTTTTCAATTTGTTATGATTTTAATGGAGAAGTGCAGCTCACAAACTTGAAGATCACATGTACCCACAAGCACATGAAATGTTCAGAGCGACCTGAAGGAGCATTCCATGAAGAGGGAAGAGGAGGAATACATGTGAAGGTGGTGGTTGGATTACCATGAGGACAAGAGGTGGGGGCTGAGGAGCTCAATTGGTATGGATGAAGGCTGTGTTAGAGAAAAGGTTGAAGCCTAGATTTTCCTTAACCTAGTGGGATCACACTTCTAAGATTGGTTCTAGATGCGGTGATATTGGATTAGTTACACTAGGAGTGATCAAATTGTTTGCAAAACTTTGAGTCTAGTTGAACTAGATATAGGGGAGAGGGAGTGGTAGGGTCTGGAGGGTGGATAGAGCGTGTGGGAGGGTAAGCTGGAAGTCAACATTTTTTTCCCTAATATAGGTTGATTGCCGAAGTATAGTGCATAAAACTCCAATGGATTAGCTCTACAATACTGCATGATCTTTTTTTTTTTTTTTCCCTATGTGAAATCTTATTTAAATATGAAAACAAAATTTCTATTTTACAAAGGAATTTCTTTTAGGATGAAAGCACTTGACAAAATGAAGGAATAATTGCACTGCAGGCAAATCCTTAAACCTCCATTAAAGGAATGTTAAGCCTGTAGAAGGAAAATGGATAATTTAAATTAGTGAAGAAAAGCCTGAACTTATTCTAAAGTTTGTCAAAAAATCTATTACATTATTTCTCCTTTTTGTTACGTAAACTTGACTATAATAATTCTATAGATTCTTAGGAGACTTAGTTGCGACGCTATGACTAAGATTGTAAATTGTCAAATAAGTCAATAGATGGAGGGGGGGAAGATATGTCTATTTCAAGCAAGGATGGCTATACTTTCCATTATTCCTCACCCCACGTTGTTGGATCTTTTGTGACATCTCTTCAAATTTAAGTTGGGATTACTATAGCTGCCAAGTGGATATGTTAGGAGTTCCCTATATTTTAAAACAGGGATTGGCATTAAAAAGGGACTATAAATGAGACCAACGAACATAGCATGCAAACAAGTTATAAACTCCAATATGCTAGTAATTTGTTATGGTACTGCTTCTCACATCTAAATGAGTTCATCTAAACAAGGATTGGCATTAAAAAAGGGACCATAAATGAGACCGATGAACACAGAATGCAAACAAGCCATAAACTCCAAAATGCTAGCAATTTGTTGTGGTACGGCTTCTCACATCTCTTCAAATTTAAGTTGGGATTACTTTAGCTGTCAAGTGGATATGTTAGGAGTTCCTATATATTAAAACAGGGATTGGCATTAAAAAAGGGACATAAATGAGAACGACGAACGCAGCATGCCAACAAGTCAAAAACTCCAATATGCTAGTAATTTGTTATGGTACTTCTTCTCACATCTAAGACTTTTCGTTGCTCAGGGAGTGGAATCTACCTGTTTTCTAAACCAGCCAGAAGGAATATCCAGTAGAGGTCATGTTGTGGAACTCATTATTCAAATCATGATATATGTAGATGTATTGTTGAATGAAACTAAAGTTCATTTTGCAACCAGATGAAATTCCAAGTGTCTTCAACTGGGAGCTTGATGTAATCAAGTTGATGAGTCATGATTAACTTTTGAACGATAAAAGAGAGTCCAACACATGACCATCAACTTTGCTGGGTGACAAGAATAAAAGGCTTTGTACTATATAGTTGGACATAGCTCCTACCAAAATCTGATGGATTCGAGCCAAAGTGAAGCAAAATTGCTTGTGTTACTAGTTGATCTTTTCTTCCTTTATCTATTCAAAAGTTGTCAGTTTTTGTAGTTTTGTTGTGGCACTTCCACTCCATTTCATAACATTAAGACTATCTGATATTCTTTCAATTGGTAAAATTTGCTCAACAATCTTACAGCCATAATTAGGATGGAAGGAAAAAGGATTTTATAGGGCACAAAGGAGGATATGTGAAGAATGCGATTCCATTTGCTCATGCAAAAAACTTTCATATGCAGATATATTGCACCTTCTGACTTTCTCTTGGCTTTTTAACCAATTTATCTGAAATGTAATTCATTAAATTATTGTTACACATACTATTTAAATCATGGCATGACAATTATTACATTTTATTCCTTCACTTTTTGTTAAGTTAGTTTGTCTGTCATGCATGCTTCATGCTATTTGGAATTCATTATTTAGCTATATTTCTATCAACTTCTAAGATTGTGTAGCCAATTCTTCTCTATTCTAATCTTTGATGAAAGTCGGAACCTTATTATTGGTCTAATGAAGATACTAGTATGTATATCATGATGTAACCCTCATTAGATCATTTTTTCCTTTGCTGACAACCTATTCACTCATGATTCCACCCCATGCATCTTACACCATTATCTTTTTCCAAGCAGAATCTCCCCAGCGTTGTAATGCACTCAGGCCCTTCAAACATGCAGCCACATCAGGCTTAACTGATCAACCTACAGTTGATGATGGCTGGTAGAACCTCGATGCTGTATTTGCAGTCACGCCTGTCCTAAGTACAGCACCAGCAATGGAGCTAGGCAAGTGTCGAATTAGTAGTGGTGGGCTAACAGGTTGAACAAGCTTCATGGCAAAATCAGCAGTGTGAGAGGCAATGTGATGCTGGCTGCTGGACTCTTTCTTGATTTAGATAATGCAAGTGGAGCTGGAATGCAAGATACTAGCCTTTTATTGTCATCTGATCTGCGAGGTGCTAGATCTGGAGGGCACACTGCTAGCCAACATCAACTAGTCTAAGACTAAGGTTTTGTTGTTGTTGGTATGGTTGTTGTAGTAGCGGTTGGACAGGAAGGCAAGAAGCTGGAGGTTCACTGTCAGTGGAACTGCAAGGTGCCAACTCTGGATGGCAGACTGCTAGACTTTTCCTGATTTTAGGCTCAGAGTTGGTGTTGGAAAGAGAGATGTTGGGTCTTCAACATCAGCTGAACTGCGAGGTCCCAGCTTTAGACGATAGACTGCTATATTCTTTCTAATTTTGTCCACTGCACTGGAACTGGAAGGCAAAATACTGGGAGTTCACTGTCAACTGAGCTGTGAAGTGCCAGTTCTGGAGGACAGTTGGGTGAGGGTTGAGGCCCCATACTTCAAGAGAAAGGCAATTGAGCGATATCGACAAAAAATTAACTTGGTAGAAAGCTTTGAAATTAAGATAGGTAGTCAATGGATAAAACTCTATCTGGTTGGATCTTTAATTGCATTGCACCTCAAATTTGATTTGATGCATTTTAAGCAGTTTCTAATGGCTTGAAATGTATTTGACCATAAACAAAGTTTAGCTATTATGATCTCTTTATCATGGTTGATAGGTCCCTACAAGCTCGTGAATCCAACAAAACAGAAACATATGCTATCATTAATATTTTTGTACATGAAAAGCTAAAATATCAAATGTTTAGCTGAATTATTATCATAATGGAAATTTATATCAGTTATAATTTTTTTTTGGATCATTGAATAAGTCAGAACAATTTATATTTGCATTCTGTGATTTGGAACCATCTATTTGCCTAAGTGGGCTACAACTAAAAAAATAAGCATTTCTCTAAAACACATTTTTGTGATCAGCTAGCAAAAGGGTCATGGTTCACCTTGATAGTCATATATTTCTGATTAGTAAACCATCTCCTTTTCTTTTGGTGGATGTCTGCCCTGGGTTTCAGATCCTTGCCTTAGATTTATACTTGTCTCTGTTTCCTTGGTACATTGTTGAACAAATTATTCTAACATGCTGTGTTAATAGTAAAGGACTCATCAATATATCAAAGATAGATAACTATGTAGTATTCTAAAATTCTGGGTAGGATATAGTAGCGGACAAAGTAGATTGCATTATGGTCCTATTCTGGTTTTTTTTGTTAATTATTGTCCAATTCTTAGATCCCCAATTTGATGAATTTTCTACACTCCCATATTATGCTTATTTGCTGGAACTCTTGATTGTTTACAATCTTTGCCAGTTGTACATGCTAGTTGTCTGCACTATATGTGATGATATATAGGGGTGCAACTTGGGCCGGGTTCAACCCGAATCCGGCCCGCCAAACCCGATTTACAGCAGTGTTTAAACTCATGTTTGTCCAACCCGAACCCGAAAGATCCAGATTTAACCCGACCCGATTTGCAATTGACCGGGTTAGGGTTGATCACAACCCGAACCCGAGATAACTCGAACCCGAGGGTTATCCGAACGGGGGTAGCTTATCGACACCAAATACATTGAAGGCGCCAATCGGATCGGACGAGATGACCAACTTAAGGGTGAGAAGGGAAATATTATCGGTCGCAGACGAGGAAAAGGACAAACATAAAGGCGGACCATCCATATATTTCGTTTTACTTCCAGCCTCCTTCTCTTCTTTGTTTATGGCACCTCATCCTCTTTTTATTTCAAGTAAGATTTTTTTTTAATACAATGTTAAAAGTCCGTTCGAGTCCAGCTTACTCGTTCGGTACATTTTAGTTTCATTTCATTTTTGGGATCCATAATTCGGTGTTTATTTTCTTTGAAAAAGTATTTAGTTTCTAGATCAACCCGAATTCCAACCCGAAATTACCCAGAACCCATATTTGAAGAATTCTGGGTTACATGATACAAACTTAGGGTTTGGAATGGTTATGGGTTTTTTATCTTTTTTTCCGAGCTTTTCTTTTAATGATATATTGCTGCATAACTAACTTAAATGCATAAGTATAAATATACAGCTTAATAAAATTCTCGGAGGAGAGATTAAAAATTAATGGCAATGGCTGAATTTTGTTCATTTCTATAATATGGAATTATTGATTTGAAATTAGAAGCTACTTAATTTTTGTTTTTCTTTCTTTAACTAAAGCCTGTATGATTGTTTGTTATATATGTTATTGAAGGTTTATGTCAGATGCAAATTATCATTCATTTAGCATAAATGCTTAGAAGGCAAAATTTTTGAAAAGAAATTTCTTAATCATTGTGCATATATACGCTTATTCACACATGCATTCATACCCATATATGTAGTTCTTTCCAATATGGTTTCACTCGTAGGAATAAGATGCCTTTGTACTTTGTATAGGTAATACTTCATTGATAAACTCTTACTGGAGTATTCATTTCCTTAGAGGGGAACTAAGGATATCTGCATAATTATCCAAACATGGCATGTTATGGTCTTCATGTACCTATTGTGCACTAGAGAATTCATGCTGCCTGGGTAATGAATTATGAAGATACGATTTTCTAAAATTTGTCCTATTTTTCAGGAAAAATATTTGTGAAGCAGCTTTACATGATCTTTTGATAATATATCTTTATGTGGGCAATTAAGAGAGTTAATTTGGGATCAGCCATAATTTATCTCTTGCTTCTTTCTGGCCAACATTTTTGCTACTAAATTTTCAGCATTCAAGTGGAATCGATATGCACTAAGATTACAAAATGCTTCTGTTATTGTTGATATTTTTTTTTGGAAAATTCAAAGGTTAATTTATGGGAGGTGATAAAGTCTGGCTTGTTTTTCAGGCACTATTATGGTTCAGAGTCCGATCCCGCTTACATTCATTAAAATGGTAAGATTTGTCAGTTAGCATTTAACTTGCATTTCCCATTATCGGCGCGAGCTGACTGTTTGCAGTTTATCTGGCTTGTCGGTCGGGATGCCGGAGCATCACAGTTTTCAGGTCTGCTTTGGAGCAGTTGCCCAAGTCTTGTGCTTGTCTTTACTTTATGCATTTCAATGCTCTTGTAACGCCTCTCAGGCATTTGTAATTGGTTTTGATGGCAATGAAATAAAGAGAGTTTTGCTCTGTTTCTCAATCCCTATTTCTCCTGTGTTAAGTTGTTGTTGCTGGCCATGGAATACAAGGACATCCCGTTCATTTTTTAGGCGAGGATCCCGCGCTATCCGAACTAGTCGGGGCTTGCAAACTGCCCTGGTCCAGACGGAGGTTTAGAGATTGTTCGGTGGTAGAATACGCTCCTTATCTTGGTCCGAAGCTCAGAGATTTATGCCTCGTCCCCATTGGAGCCCGAATGTTTATGGCTCGTCCTTGCCGAGGTTCAAAGAATTTATCGCTCGGCCCAGCCGAGGTTCGGAGGATTTGTTGCCTGGCCCTACCAAGGTTCGGAGAATTTGTTGCTCGGCCCAGCCGAGGTTCGGAGGATTTGTTACTTGGCCCTGCCAAGGTTCGGAGAATTTGTTGCTCGGCCCAGCCGAGGTTCAGAGGATTTGTTACTTGGCCCTGTCAAGGTTCCGAGAATTTGTTGCTCGGCCCAGCCGAGGTTCGGAGATTTGTTACTTGGCCCTGCCAAGGTTCGGAGATTTGGGGCTCGGAGAAGTGACTTAGTCGCCACCATGAGTCATAATGCTAGGTCCCTACGGCGTTTGGTGAGGGGCGTCAAGGTGGAACGGGCGGTGCATGGTCACGCTTTCCATTTATGACGTTACCCCTCCCGAGGGGACGAATTACTGCAAGGCGCTGGAATTCTTTCTTTTTTACATTTCCCGAAAGGCGGCCAGCTTAAAAGAGCTTGGGGAAGTGTTGGGAGCATTTATTACGGGGGGCCGGCAGATCGGGAGATACTCTGTTCAGGGGGTTCCCGAACAGTCCGTCCGCATTACCTATTTCACTCGAGATGGGGCACGACCTTTCGGATTTTGCAGGCACCAATTAAAGCGATGATACGTGGTGAGTTCTCATAGGTCGGTGGTTACGGCCCGACTGGTCGAGATACTCGCCTGACAAGTATAAATGCGAACGGGGGGCGTGCTGGTTTTCGCTACCCCTCTAGTTCAGCTTCAAAATAGTTTTTGTCATGGCTTCTCAAGGAGGAGAGCGACCATCTGACGAACTAAGGGCAGCGATTAACGGCCTGCTACATCCGGTGGGGGGCCGTCCCACTATTATAGTAGACGGGCTGGGATTGGCGTCGACCCTCGCGAGCCACCAGCGGCTTGAGAGGGTCGTGGAAGAATATGTCGATGTTACCATGAGGGAGGTGGAGGCCCTACGCCGGGTGGCGGACCGGCAGAAGGAGGAAATAATGTCACTCCACCAGCAAGTCGCCGAGCTCTCCCAACGCCTAGAGGACTTGTTGGCTTCCGGGAGTGATAGTGAGCTCTAGCAAGGGCTTCTCCTTCTTTTTCTTTTTCTTTTCTTTTGCAGCCTTTGTCTTTCCCCCCTTTTAAATTAATGAATATAAAGTTTTATCAAACTGTGTATTCTGCTGTTCCCAGAACATTTGCGAACGTTGGTTGGGGCTTTCCGATCGCCCAAGTCCGAGCTGATTTTTAGGAAATCACGGGCGGGTTTCGTTTAGGGCACGTAGGCCACCCGAATTTGAACATAGTTTAGGAGTTCGTTTAGATTGGTCGGAGCTTATAAGCTGCCCGAGTTCGAACGCGAGTTTTCTTGGGGGCTTACTGGTCTCTGTTTGGACCAGTGGCGGACCTAGGCGGTCCTTCAGAAGGAGTTCCTTTACTTTTTTCAGAGTATCAGGAGGTTTTTGCCTTCGTTTTCATTTTTAGGGTACTCGAGAAGTTACCCTGCTTCAAACGACACCCTGGGGTGCGGCTAAGGCATGAGAATTTTGCTCAGTTGGCTGACGATTTGGTCGTCGGGCGCGATCAGGGCACAGGAATATCACTCGGTTGGCCCGAGGAACTTGATAACTAAGGTCGCTCCCCGGCTTTGGCCGAGGTTTCTAGCGGCAGAATGTAGCCCTTGGCTTCAGCCAAAGTTTACGCACTCCGGTCTTGGCCGGGGCTTTAAAGATCGCAGCCCTGTCTAGGCTCGGGGATCTTGTTGCTCGGGCATGCCGAGGTTTTGTTACTCGACCCAGCCGAGGTTCGGAGATTTTTTACTTGGCCCCGCCAAGGTTCGGAGAATTTGTTGCTCGGCCCAGCCGAGGTTCGGAGATTTTTTTTGCTTGGCCCTGCCAAGGATCGAAGAATTTGTTAGTCGGCCCAGCCGAGGTACGGAGATTTTTTACTTGGCCCTGCCAAGGTTCGGAGAATTTGTTGCTCGGCCCAGCCGAGGTTCGGAGATTTTTTACTTGGCCCTGCCAAGGTTCGAAGAATTTGTTGCTCGGCCCAGCCGAGGTTCAGAGATTTTTTACTTGGCCCTGTCAAGGTTCGGAGAATTTGTTGCTCGGCCCAGCCGAGGTTCGGAGATTTTTTACTTGGCCCTGCCAAGGTTCGGAGAATTTGTTGCTCGGCCCAGCCGAGGTTCGGAGATTTTTTACTTGGCCCTGCCAAGGTTCGGAGAATTTGTTGCTCGGCCCAGCCGAGGTTCGGAGATTTTTTACTTGGCCCTGCCAAAGTTCGGAGAATTTGTTGCTCGGCCCAGCCGAGGTTTTGGAGATTTTTTACTTGGCCCTGCCAAGGTTCGGAGAATTTGTTGCTCAGCCCAGCCGAGGTTCGGAGATTTTTTACTTGGCCCTGCCAAGGTTCGGAGAATTTGTTGCTTGGCCCAGCCAAGGTTCGAAGATTTTTTACTTGGCCCTGCCAAGGTTCGGAGAATTTTTTACTTGGCCCTGCCAAGGTTCGGAGAATTTTTTACTTGGCCCTGCAAGGTTCGGAGAATTTGTTGCTCGGTCCAGCCGAGGTTCGGAGATTTTTTACTTGGCCCTGCCAAGGTTCGGAGAATTTGTTGCTCGGCCTAGCTGAGGTTCGGAGATTTTTTACTTAGCCCTGCCAAGGTTCGGAGAATTTTTTACTTGGCCCTGCCAAGGTTCGGAGAATTTGTTGCTCGGCCCAGCCGAGGTTCAGAGATTTTTTACTTGGCCCTGCCAAGGTTCGGAGAATTTGTTGCTTGGCCCAGCCGAGGTTTGGAGATTTTTTACTTGGCCCTGCCAAGGTTCGGAGAATTTGTTGCTAGGCCTAGCCGAGGTTCGGAGATTTTTTACTTGGCCCTACCAAGGTTCGGAGAATTTGTTGCTCGGCCCAGCCGAGGTTCGGAGATTTTTTACTTGGCCCTACCAAGGTTCGGAGAATTTGTTGCTCGACCCAACTGAGGTTCGGAGATTTTTTACTTGGCCCTGCCAAGGTTCGGAGAATTTTTTACTTGGCCCTGCAAAGGTTCGGAGAATTTGTTGCTCGGCCCAGCCGAGGTTCGGAGATTTTTTACTTGGCCCTGCCAAGGTTCGGAGAATTTGTTGCTCGGCCCAGCCGAGTTTCGGAGATTTTTTACTTGGCCCTGCCAAGGTTCGAAGAATTTTTTACTTGGCCCTGCCAAGGTTCGGAGAATTTGTTGCTCGGCCCAGCCGAGGTTCGGAGATTTTTTACTTGGCCCTGCCAAGGTTCGGAGAATTTGTTGCTCGGCCCAGCCGAGGTTCGGAGATTTTTTACTTGGCCCTGCCAAGGTTCGGAGAATTTCTTGCTCGGCCCAGCTGAGGTTCGGAGATTTTTTACTTGGCCCTGCCAAGGTTCGGAGAATTTTTTTACTTGGCCCTGCCAAGGTTCGTAGAATTTGTTGCTTGGCCCAGCCGAGGTTCAGAGATTTTTTACTTGGCCCTGCCAAGGTTCGGAGAATTTTTTACTTGGCCCTGCCAAGGTTCGGAGAATTTTTTTACTTGGCCCTGCCAAGGTTCGGAGAATTCCTGTTCAGATAGGTAACTCGGTCGTGCCAAGGATTGGTGAGCAGCACCTGTTTCTTTTCGCATTCTTTGGCAATGTAATGCATGATGATTCACGTTGCAAATTACGAAAACACGTGCCAACAGGAAGGTATAATAAGGTATATAAAAATGGACTTATAGAGGACATACCCTGTTGATAATACTTACAGAGATTGTCCGAGTTCCACGTCCGGAGGACAGACTTTCCGTTTAGATCTTGCAGCTTGTAGGTTCCCGGTCCAATGATCTCTGCTACTTGGTATGGGCCTTCCCAGTTTGGTGCCAGCTTTCCTTGTTCCAGTGGTTTGGAAACAGAGGCTTTTCGGAGAACAAGGTCGCCAGGCAGGAAGGCTTTCCCTTTGACTCTGGAGGCGTGGTAGCGGGCCACCCTTTGTTGATAAGCAGCCACTCTGATCCGGGCCTTCTCTCTAATCTCCTATATCAGGTCGAGGTTGGTGCGGAGCTGTTCGTCACTAGCTTCCTCTGAGTAGCTTTCCACCCGCAGCGAAGGGAGGCCTATTTCTACAGGGATGACGGCTTCCGTGCCGAAGGCCATCCGGAACGGGGTTTCACCTGTGGGGACTCTCGGGATGGTGCGGTAGGCCCACAGGACATGATGCAGCTCATCCGCCCACCTGCCTTGGGCTCTGGAAAGGCGAGCTTTGATCCCCTGAAGGAGGGTCCTGTTGGTTACTTCCGCTGCTCCGTTGGCTTGTGGATGCCCGACCGAGGTGAGGTGGTGATGGATTCCGTGCTCTTCGCAGAACTGGCAGAACTTACAGTTGCCGAATTGCTTGTCGTTATCGGTGATTATAGTATGCGGGAGGCCGAATCGGCAGATGATGGACCTCCATACAAAATCTCTGGCCCGTGCCTCGGTTATTTGTGCAACCGCCTCCGCCTCGACCCATTTAGTGAAGTAGTCGATGGCGACAAATAGAAATATCCGCTGCCCCGTGGCAAGCGGGAATGGGCCGAGGATGTCCATCCCCCATTTGGCGAAGGGCCAAGAAGAGGATATAGGAACCAGGTCAGCGGAGGGGAGTCTTTGAATGATTGAGTGCCTCTGGCATGGGTCGTAGGCTCGGACTAGATCGTCTGCATCCTTCTGCATAGTCGGCCAATAGTAGCCTTGTCGCAGCACCTTGTGGCACAAGGACCGGCTTCCCAGATGGTTGTCGCAAATCTCTTCATGCACTTCGCGGAGAGCATAGTCTGCTTCGGACGGGCGAAGGCATCTGAGCAGTGGCATGGAGAAGGACCGTTTGTAAAGTTGATCGTCGATCAGCACGTAGTGGGTGGCCTGTAGCTTCAGCTTTCTAGCCTCTCTCCGGTCTGGTGGAAGCGACCCTTCTTTGAGATATTTCAGAATGGGATCGAACCATGATGGTTCGGCTCCAACTTGCATTATTCGGTCGGCTTCCACGATGCTGGGCTTCTCCAGGGTCTCCAGGTGGAACTTTTGTTCGGCGTCCATTGATTCCGCGGTCGCCAATTGGGAGAGTAGGTCGGCGTGGGCATTCCCGAATCTGGGAATCTGAGTGATCTCAAATTCAAAAAAATGGGGAAGCAGGCTCCGCACCTCTTGCAGATATCGAACCATGTTCGGCTCCCGAGCTTCAAACTCTCCTCGTACATGGCCGGCCACTAGCTGAGAGTCGGTGAAGGCATTAAGCTTCTCCACCTTCAGGTTGCGGGCGATTCGTAGACCGGCTAGCAGGGCTTCGTACTCGGCTTCGTTGTTGGAGGCCGGGAAAGAGAACCGGATGCCATATTCAAAGGTTGCCCCCTCTGGACTGGTGAGAACCAGGCCCGCACCGGAGCGATGGGCGTTAGATGACCCGTCGACATGAAGGAGCCATCGGGCTCCAGATTTTGGTTCTTCGGGGGAGTCTGGGGTAGAACCGTCCTCCGGGATGGTACACTCAAGGAGGAAATCGGCTAGCACATGAGCTTTGATGGCTGGGCGAGGCTGAAAGTGTATGTCATGCTCGCTCAACTCGACGGCCCACTTGGTCATTCTTCCTGATGTCTCGGGGGGTGGACTATCGCCTTGATGGGTTGGTCGGTCAGAACCGTCACGGAATGTGCTTGGAAGTACGGTCGCAGCTTCCGAACTGAGGTGATTAAGGCCAACACCATCTTCTCAATTCTGCTATATCTTATCTCCGCATCGTGGAGTAGCCTGCTGACATAGTAAATCGGCTTTTGGACCTTGCTTTACTCTCTGACCAGCACCGAACAGACGGCACCTTCTGAAATAGCCAGGTACAAGAACAGAGTCTCGCCCGGGGTCGGACTGTTGAGGAGTGGGGGTGAGCCGAGGTATTTCTTGAGATCTTGAAATGATTTTTGACATTCAGGAGTCCACTGGAAGTTCTTAGCCGACCGGAGGGTTTTGAAGAAGGGGAGGCATCTCTCGGCCGACCGCGCCACAAAGCGGTTAAGAGCCGCTATCCTCCCGGTTAGGCGCCGGACCTCTTTAATAGATGCCGGGCACCATTTGTTGGAGAGCTTGAATCTTCTGGGGGTTAGCTTCGATACCTCGCTGGGAGACCATGAAGCCGAGAAACTTCCTGGAGTTAACGCCGAAGGCGCATTTGGTCGGATTGAGCTTCATCCGGTATTTGCGAAGTGTTGCGAAGCTCTCCGAGAGATCCTCGACGTGTTGTGACGCTTCTTTGCTTTTGACCAGCATGTCGTCGACGTATAACTCCATGTTCCGGCCGATTTGTTCTTTGAAGACTTTGTTGACCAGCCTTTGGTAGGTGGCACCTGCATTTTTAAGACCGAAAGGCATAACACGGTAACAGTAAGTACCTTAGACAGTTATAAAGGCAGTCTTTTCTTCATCTTCGGAGGCCATCCAAATCTGGTTGTAGCCCGAGTAGGTGTCCATAAACGTCAGCATTTGGTGACCCGAGGTGGCATCCACAAGCTGATCGATTCGGGAGAGGGGGAAGCTATCCTTCGGGCACGCCTTGTTGAGGTCAGTGAAGTCGATGCAGATCCACCACTTGCCGCTCGACTTCTTTACCATGACGACAGTTGACAGCCAGCTTGGATAATTCACCTCCCGAATGAAGTTCGCCTTGAGCAGTTTATCAACCTCCTCCTCAATAGCTCTCTGCCGCTCTGGAGCAAAACTCCTCTTCTTTTGCTTAACGGGCCGGTACATTTCATCCACGTTAAAGCGGTGGACAAGAACATCGGGGCTGATTCCTGGCATGTCAGAGGCGGACCAGGCGAAAATATCGTCGTTGCTTCGGAGGAAGTCGATCAGCTCCTGCCGGGATTCGCCTTTCAGCAGCGACCCGATCTTTATGGTTCGGTCAGGCGAAAATAGCCCTCCTCCATAACCCAAATCTTCCAATCCACCATCCATCTTCATCCGTTCTCCATCCGCCAGCCATACAATCCATCCACAGCCTCCACCAATCAGCCATCTTCGATTTATCGCTCTCCATCATCTCGAAAAGCAAATATTTTATGCAAATTATATTTAATTATTTTTATTATGTATTTCTTTTATTTAAAATAAAAGAATTTATTTTTTTCATGCTTATTCATGATATTCTGTTATTTCATTTGAAGATGATAGCATAGGCTCTAAGACAATTCGTCATCGAAGGATACGGGTTGTATTCTAGAGGTAAGATCTCTATCAGTGAAGGTAAACTTGGATTTGATCTATTCTTAGAAGGAAAGGCCATGATCTTCGAGTAAGGACTGTACTCTTATTAAAGATAGGTAATATCCAGGTTCTCTTTATGAGAAGAGAATAATAAGAAACAAATAAGATTTTTTGAGGTTTCTTTCCATTTGAACCAATTAGTAATCAGTAATTTATTTTGCATTTGATAATCAGTAGTTAAAGAAATAGGTTCATTACTTTTATCGCTAATTGATATGAGTCGAAAAAACTACTTAAGGTCTTTGTGGGTTTGACCCTTAATCCTGCAACTCTACATAGTAATAGGAATTAAGGTAATTAAATTGGTGCGCTGCGATACACATCAGATTTTTGGTGCTGGAAATCTAAGCGATTATTAAATAAATAAATAAATAATATATATTATATTTGTTTTATCTATTTTTAATGTTTTTTAATTTCCTTAGATTGACTTAGGGTTTTTTTTGGGTGCAAAATCTAAAATTTTTACACCGACAACTTATAACTTATTAGGAAATTAGAGACTTAATTGTAAAAATCTAAAAAAAATAATTAAATTTAGTTCTAATTATTTGCTAATTTCAGAGCTTGGACATATGCTTACTGCATATCATTTTCATAAAAAACTTAAGGGCCAAAACCGTTAATCAAGATATGGTGGAGAGTTGATTACTCTTCCTTAGCCCACAAACTATATTCTTCATTTTGCATTAACACAAGCCTCTAAATTTAAAATTAATTAGACGTCAGCCCTAAAAATTTGAGCTCAATAGAACAAAGAGGCCCTAGAGTTGGAGCGAGGTTCGGATGGTTGATTGCTTCGATGTCTAAGGCAAGTGGTTCAGGGACAAGAGCCCCACCAACCTTACACTTACCTGGTCGAGCTAGTTAGTCAATCTTGGGCTTGGAGTACTCAAAGGCAACTTTAAAATAGTTAGGAGCTATCTATATCTAAGTTAACCCTAAGATAGAGAGTCTAATTTTGTTAACTCGATTGCAAAATAACAATTAAACCCTAACTAAATTCTTCTTTATTACTCTTTAGCTTTAGGACTCTCTTAGGACACTTCTTTGTAGAACCCCTTCCCTTTTCCTTTCTTTTGTTAATTTAAAATCATAAAAAAGAGGACATGAATTACTGTTTGCTTTAGAGTATATCGATAGGGTGTATGCTTGGTCGCCGATCGTTACAACCCAATCTTGTACTCTTAGATCCTGAGATAGAAAGAACCTTTAGAGCAAATAGACTTAGAACTATGGATTCTAATAACAAAAATGATCCACCATGCCAGTTGAAGGAGTATTTCACTCTTTCAAAGTATACATACTCTCCTTGCATTCAAGTGCCTCTAGTGGAGGCCACTCAATATGAGATCAAGTCAAGCATGATTCAAATGTTACCTTCATTTTATGGACTTGCAAATAGGGACCCTTACAAATATCTAAATGAGTTTCTCGAGATTTTTTTAATCGTAAAATTTAAATTTTTTTGATGATGCTCTTAGACTTAAGTTGTTCTCATTTTCTCTTAAGAATAAAGCCAAATATTGGTTAAATTCTTTAGATACTGTAACAATTTCAAGCTGGAACCATCTTCAGAAAGTTTCTTAAGAAATACTTTCCTATAGAAAAAACTAATCAAATTAGAAAAACCATAACAAGTTTTTTCCAAACAGATGAAGATATGTTTCACGAGACATGGGAGTGATTAAAAGAATTGGTTAGAAATAAATACTCAACTCATTCACTCTCACACACAATCCATCGCTAAGCTAGAGACCTAGATAGGTCAGCTAGCAATAGCTTTTAGTAGGAGAGAGAAGGGTAAACTACCCAATCAGCCCATTAGTAATACAAAAGGGCAATACAAGGTTGAGAGCTCCATTGGTCCAGAAACTTTTTCTGAACATGCCAAATCTGTCATAACCTTTAGAAGGGGGAAAACCTTAAACTAGCCTGAAGTGACTCAATAACTAGAGCAACTTATGTTGGCCAAGCCAGAAAGGAAGAATATTGAGGAGAAAAAAGAACCAATTGACTCAGCACCCACACTTAAGGCTCCATTTTCAAGTGCTTTAGAATCTCCTCTATCTCTTGACAAGAATGGTATCAAGATGAATGAAATGTTAAAATTGTTCAAACAAGTTCAAATTAATTTACCCCCTCTTGATGCAATTAAGCAAGTCCCTGCCTATGCCAAATTCCTAAAAAATGTGTGCACTCAAAAACAAAAATGTAAGGTAACATATCGAAGAAAGTTTACGTAACTGAGCAAGCCAGTTCAGTCTTTCAACAAGTTACTGTTAGTTAATCTTTTTGTAGGCTACAAGTATGCATTTAAAAAATTTCTAAAATAAATAAGCAATGGAAGCAATAAGATATTGAATCTAATCCAATATCAGCCTACAACATGATCAATATATAAAATATGTATATATAAAGGTATAAAAGAAAAGTACATAGATCAAATCTATGTAAATATAAATAACATAGATCATATCTATGTTATCTAAGTCACCAGTAACTATTGAATCTTTTACCTTTAGATGTTTAATGACTCTCACAATAAAAGGTGATGGTAGTACAACTTCTGCAAGCCATACAAAGATGTATGGCCTCTACAGGTGATCCACACCAGCCTTCGGAGTGCTAGCTCCTCTCCACGGCTTTGACGATGAGATTTCTTCTTTTCAACACCAAGGTGCTCTTGGAGTTGTCTAAAGATGTAGAGGAAACCTTTTACCCCGGCTTTATAGCCAGAATCCCTTTTACCTTAAAACTTTTTATCTCCCTATCCTTTTCTTTTCCAAGTTTCTTAGAAGATAAGAAGAAACCCTTCATCTTCTTTTCAGCCAAAAGCCAAAAAATGTTGGAAGTTAAGGAAGAAACCCGTCATCTTCTTTTTCAGTTAAAAGCCAAAAAGGTTAGAAGTTAAGGAAGAAACCCTTATCTTCTTTTTAGTTAAAAACCAAAAAAAGTTAGAAGATAAGGAATGAGGGTAATTAGGAAGAGGTCATTAACATCCATTTTAAATTCAAACTTAAAATTTTGAATTCAAAATTCAAACTTCAAACTTGAAATTAAAATCATTTGAAATTCAAATTCATAATTTAAATTTAAACATAAAGGATGTTAACATTAGGCTTACCTACATTGAGCCCAAACCAAATCCTATTTGATTTGATCCATATATTCATAGCTCAATCAAAGTGAGCTAGCCAGCAATCGTATTGCCAATTTAATCCTTAATTAATTTACTAATTTTAGTTCCTCAATCATCCGGCAGAATCTCCTATGGTGTGTGACCCCATAGGTTCGAACACTAAGCCGGTAGCACTGGAACACCCGACGTCTGGATAGGTCGAAGGTTGCAGAGCAACAATCAAGAACCTTTGGCATATGGTTACCATATAATTCATCCCTTTGACCCTCAATGCTCAATATGACTTAGGGTTTAACTGTCAACCCTTAATCAGCTCATCCATAAAGTGTCTCAATCTTCACACGTCCTATGACTTCTCATAAGGACTATCCTGGCCAAGGTTTTGCTAAATTAAAACACAGTGAGACATTACTTCAAACTATTTGTAGGGATCAATCCCATCTTGATCCACTCGCTGCTCTATAAGTACTTTACTGCACTCAGAAACCTTTTATCACTGGATTAAAAATTCAGGTAGTCTGGGACCAAAGTACAGTAGGTTGCTTGCAAGCTACTATGGTGATCTCAGGTCAGAGGGACACTTATATCCATATCCATTCACGAACACTTTTTAGCAGAAGAGTGTTCCGCAGGTTGGTCACGTTCAGTGAGATGTCATACACCTTACCTGCATGTCATACCAGTGTCACCATACTCCTTGGTAAAGAGGACACCCAACCCATATGACATACAATGATCTTTACTTGATATATAGTTGTCCTATAACTAT
>UESW01001745.1:61202-103589 GCA_900491605.1 Calamus simplicifolius | reverse complement strand
CTTCCTCTGAGTAGCTTTCCACCCGCAATGATTGGAGGCCTATTTCCATAGGGATAACGGCCTCCGTGCCGAAAGCCATTCGGAATGGGGTTTCACCTGTCCGGATTCTCGGGGTGGTGCGGTAGGTCCATAGGACATGATGCAGCTCCTCCGCCCACCTACCTTGGGCTCTGGAAAGGAGAGCTTTGATCCCCTGAAGGAGGGTCCTGTTGGTCACTTCGGCCGCTCTGTTGGCTTGTGGATGCCCGACCGAGGTGAGGTGGTGACGGATTCCATGCTCCTCACAGAACTGGCGGAATTTGGAGTTATCAAACTGCTTACCGTTATCGGTGATTATGGTGTGCGGGAGGCCGAATTGGCAGATGATGGACCTCCATACAAAATCTCTGGCCCGTGCCTCAGTTATTTGTGCAACTGCTTCCGTCTCGACCCATTTAGTGAAGTAGTCGATGGCGACAAATAGGAATTTCCGCTGCCCCATGGCAAGCGGGAATGGGCCGAGGATGTCCATCCCCCATTTGGCGAAGGGCCAAGCGAAGGATATGGAAACTAGTCCGGCGGAGGGGAGCCTTTGGATGCTTGAGTGCCTCTGGCATGGGTCGCAGGCTCGGACTAGGTCGTCCGCATCCTTCTGCATAGTCGGCCAGTAATAGCCTTGTCGCAGCACCTTGTGGCACAGGGACCGGCTTCCCAGATGGTTGCCGCAAATCCTTCATGTACTTCGTGCAGAGCATAATCCGCTTCAGACGGGTGAAGGCATCTGAGCAGCGGCATGGAGAAGGACCGTTTGTAAAGCTGGTTGTCGATCAGCACGTAGTGGGTGGCCTGTAGCTTCAGCTTCTAGCTTCTCTCCGGTCGGGTGGAAGCGACCCCTCTTTGAGATATTTAAGAATAGGGTCGAACCATGATGGTTCAGCTTCGACCTGCATTACCCAGTCGGCTTCCGATGCTGGGCTTTTCCAGAGTCTCCAGGTGGAACTTTTGTTCGGCGTCCATTGACTCCGCGATCGCCAATCGAGAGAGTAGGTCGACGTGGGCGTTCTCGAATCTGGGAATCTGAATGATTTCAAATTCGGCAAAATGGGGAAGCAGGCTCCGCACCTCCTAAAGATATCGAACCATGTTCGGTTCTCGGCTTCAAACTCTCCTCGCACATGACCGGCTACCAGTTGAGAGTCGGTGAAGGCATTAAGCTTCTCCACCTTCAGATTGCGGGCGATTCGGAGGCCGGCTAACAGGGCTTCATACTCGGCTTTGTTGTTGGAGGCTGGGAAAGAGAACCGGACACCATACTCGAAGGTTACCCCCCTCCGGACTGGTCAGAACCAGGCCCGCACCGGAGCAATGGGCATTAGATGACCCGTCGACATGGAGGAGCCACCGGGCTCCAGATTTTGGTTCTTCAAGGGAGTCTGGAGTAGAACCATCCTCCGGGATGGTACACTCGAGGAGAAGTCAGCTAGCACCTGAGCTTTGATAGCTGGCGAGGCTGGAAGTGTATGTCATGCTCGCTCAACTCGACGGCCCACTTGGTCATTCTTTTCGACGTCTCGGGACGGTGGACTACCGCCCTTATGGGTTGGTCAGTCAGGACCGTCACAGAATGTGCTTGGAAGTACGGTCGCAGCTTTCGAACTAAGGTGATTAAGGCCAACACCATCTTCTCAATTCTGCTATACCTTGTCTCTGCATCGCGGAGTAGCTTGCTGACATAGTAGATCGGCTTCTGGACTTTGCCTTCTTCCCTGACCAGCACCGAACAAACGGCACCCTCTGAAACAGCCAGGTACAAGAATAGGGGCTTGCCCGAGGCCGACTGCTGAGGAGTGGGGGCGAGCTGAGATATTTCTTGAGATCTTGAAATGACTTTTGGCATTCAGTAGTCCACTGGAAGTTTTTAGCCGACCAGAGTGTTTTGAAGTAGGGGAGGCATCTCTCGGCTGACCGTGCCATAAAGCGGTTAAGAGCCGCTATCCTCCGGTTAGGCGCTGGACCTCTTTAACAGATGCCGGGGGCGCCATTTGTTGGAGAGCTTAGATCTTCTGGGGGTTAGCTTCGATACGCTGGGAGACCATGAAGCCGAGAAACTTCCCAGAGTTAACGCCAAAGGCGCATTTGGTCGGATTGAGTCTCATCCCATTTTTGCGCAGCATTGGAAAGCACTCTGAGAGGTCCTCGACATGCCGTGATGCTTCCTTGCTTTTGACCAGCATGTCGTCCACGTAGACCTCCATATTCCGGCCGATTTGCTCCTTGAATACTTTGTTAACCAGCCTCTGGTAGGTCGCACCTGCATTTTTAAGACCAAAAGGCATGACACGGTAACAGTAAGTACTCGATCGGTTATGAAGGCGGTATTTTCTTCATCCTCAGGGGCCATTCGAATCTGATTGTAGCCTGAATAGGCGTCCATGAATGACAGCATCTGGTGACCTGAGGTGGTGTCCACAAGCTGGTCGATCCGGGAAGGGGAAGCTGTCCTTCGGGCAGGCTTTGTTGAGGTCGGTGAAGTCGATGCAGATCCTCCATTTGCCGTTCGACTTCTTCACCATGACGACGTTTGATAGCCAGCTCAGATAATTTGCCTTCCGGATAAAATTTGCCTTGATGAGTTTATCTACCTCTTCTTCAATGGCCTTTTATCGTTCCGGGGTGAAGCTCCTCTTCTTCTGCTTGACGGACCTGTGCATCTCGTCCACGTTGAGACGATGGACGAGAACCTCGGGGCTGATCCCTGGCATGTCAGAGGCGGACCAGGCGAAGATGTCAGCGTTGCTTCGGAGGAACCTGATCAATCTGTGCCGAGACTCTCCTTTGAGCAGCGATCCGATTTTTATGGTTCGGTCAGGCGAGCCTCATCAATGGCACCTCCTCCAGTTCCTCTGCCGGTTCTCCTTGCTGTTCGGTGAAGTCCTTGCGAGCGTTAGCCCATCAACTTCCGGCATTCTAAACTGAAGGTTTGTAACGAAGTACTGCCGAGCCATGGCTTGACTTTCTCGAACAACTCCAACTCCTCGCTCGGTGGGGAATTTCATGGACAGATGCGGGATGGAGACAACTACCTTGAGGGTCATCAGGCCAGGCCTGCCGAATATTGCGTTGTATGGAGATCTGAGGTCGGTTACTAGGAAGTCTGTCTGGATAATGGCTACAAGGGGCTAGGTTCTCGCGCGGACCGTCAGGATGATGACCCCTTCCGGACGATGATGTCGCATGTGAATCCCATCAGGGTGGAATCTATGGCTCGCAGGTTTTTCATTAGTAATTTCATCCTGGCAAACACACCGAGGTACAAAACATTCACCGAACTTCCACTATCAACAAGGATTCGGCTTACATCATAGTTATTTAAATTGAGGATACAACTAGTGCGTCATCATGGGGGAGCTGTATCCCTTGGAGATCATCGTCGAAGAAGGAGAGCTCGCCCGTCCGTGCCTTCTTCGGCGCCGATTCTTCGCCGTCCCCTGGGGCTCGAGCCGCCGGCTTCTTCGATCATGTTGATGCGGCCGATCACGGGCGGATTCGATGGAGGAGGGGGTTGTTGAAGTTTGGGCTGGCGGTCACCTCCTTGTGTGGCTCGGGCGCCCTCCTGAATTGATTCAGTCGCCCCGCTGGATCAGCCTCTCGATTTCATTTTTAGCTACCAGCATTCTTCAGTGTCATGGCCGTGCTCCCGATGGTAGCGGCAGTACTTGGTGGGATCTATTCGGGTCAGGTTCCTTCGGAGAGGCACTGGCCGGGGGAGCTGGCGCTCTATTTCCATGAGGATTTGCGCCCGGGGCACGGTCAGCAGAGTGTAGTGATCGAATCGCCTGGGGGGGCTCCGGGAGTGATTCCTTCGTAGTAGCGAGGGAACTCTTTGGCGGCGAGGCGGACTTGGCCGACGGGCGGGACGGTGCCTATCGGGGCCTTTGGGCTCCTTCTTCTTTGCCTGCTCGGCGCGAGCAGCTCTTCGTGATTCTTCGACCCTAGCGTATTTATCCGCTAGGGCCATCATATCAGAGAGACAAGGGGGGGTAGCTGAGTTCCATAGCCAGGTAGAAGTCGCTCTCCTTTGAGACTCCCCCTACCAAGGCGGACATGGCCACCTCATGATTAAGGTGGTCCACCTCTAACATGGCCTTATTATAACGGTCAAGATAATTTCTCAGGGACTCCCCCTCTCTCTGCTTGACTTCGGAGAGGGAGTCTGATCTTCATCGATGGCGGCGACTGCTGACGAACTGGCCAATAAAAAGGCGGCTCAGCTCATCAAATGAATCGATGGAACCTGGCTTTAAGGTATTGAACCAGGTTCGGGCAGATCCTCTGAGGGTGGAGGGAAAGGCGCGGCAGAGGAACCGCGTCGGATGCTCCATGGAACATCATTATTGATCGAAAACTGCTAAGATGGTCGTCCGAGTCAGAAGAGCCATGGTAAGGTTCGACGGCTGGTAGCTTGACATGGGAGGGAATCACTTCCTCCATAATTCCCTTACAGAAAGGGATGCCCTACTCTGCTTTGGGCTGAGGCGGATGGGCCTGCTTGGCGGCGTCCAGCTCTTGACGCATCTCCTGGATCTGACAACGGATCTCCTCTTCAGCTGTCAGAGGAGGAGCTGGGCGAGAGGATCGCAGGGATGGCATCGAATCATGGTGGGAGGTCACTGGGGAGAGGGATCGGGCTCGTCAAGATCTGGAAGGATCCCTATCATAACTGCCTTGTGGGACTAACTTGTCCCCTCGAGGCCGGCACGGGGGGTCCGCGGATTTATGCGGACCGGAGGAGGAAGTTGCCGGGAAAGAAGGAATCGTGGCCTCCTTATGAAAGTGCGGAGTGGGAGGAGTCGTAAGGCGCTCCTGGATCAGGTGAGTTAGGGTCTGGACTTGCTAGACCAGCGAGGCAAACTGGCCCTGGGTCACCGGGATGGCGGACGGTGATGGGTTTCGATTGGTGAAGGTTGCGGTGCTACACCGCTAACCGGGTCAGGCCTCTGGGAAGCGGCCTGATCTCGGGCTTCAGAGGTTGCTCTTCTCGATTGGCCATTGGAGAGGTCCTACCCGGATCGAGATCCTTATCTTCTTTCTTCAAGTTTTAATGGGACTTGAGACCCTTCCTCTAGCGCCAATCTGTTGCTGCCGGGATCCGTCCTCCGACTCGGGCGCAGTTGATCTCCAGGGGGGCGGACCTGCACACAAGTCCTCGCGCGGGAGGTGTTGGGGTGGCCCTCCATGGAAGACCCTCCGACGCTCAAGTCAGTGAGAGAAAACTGGTGATCAATCAGAAAATGGAGAGGTGGATCTCTCCGGGGAGTCTCTCTAGGGGCGGCTGATCGAAAGCTCTAGGGGTGAGAGCACCGACGAGCAGCTGGCGAGAGCGGGAGAGTGAGAGTGAGGGTGTTAGCGCACGCGTACTTGAGGGAATCTATGAGCGTGATACTTATAGGCTGTCACCTGGATCTTGAGCGCCTTCTGGAAGGTTCAGAGGTTGTTAGGATACGGGGGTGGATCGAATCAGGCCGTTGTAGGGCTATTGGGATCCATATCTTGTCTGTTAGGGGATCGACAGCTAGGAGAGCTCCTTGATGGCTTGAGATCTAGTAGGTGTGTAGGTCTCAGGTAGCCTTGATAGGTTCTAGACCACTTCTCAACATGATTCCTTGCCTAGGATGCTGTTACAGTAGGCTTAGGCTCTCCTGCGTCAGGTTCCGCAGAGGTGAGTATTGGATCGTGGGTCGCTCAGTGAAGCCGAGCGATGGGGGCTCGAGGGAAATGAGCTACAGGAAGCTCGGGAGGGCCGAGCTATGGAAGCTCGGGAGAGCCGAGCTATGGAAGCTCGGGAGCCGAGCCATGGACGCTCGGGGGAGCGAGCTATGGAAGCTCAGGGAGGCAAGCTATGGAAGCTCGGGAGGGCCGAGCTATGGAAGCTCGGGAGAGTCGAGCTCCCGAGCTATGGAAGCTCGGGAGGGCCGAGCTATGGAAGCTCAGGAGAGCCAAGCTATGGAAGCTCGGGAGATCTGAGCTCCCAAGCTATGGAAGCTCGGGAGAGCCGAGCTATGGAAGCTCGGGAGGCCGAGCTATGGAAGCTCGGGAGAGTCAAGCTCCTGAGCTATAGAAGCTCGGGAGGGCCGAGCTATGGAAGCTCGGGAGAGGCGAGCTATGGAAGCTCAGGAGAGGCGAGCTATGGAAGCTCGGGGGAGCCGAGCTATGGAAGCTCAGGAGGGCCGAGCTATGGAAGCTCGGGAGAGTCGAGCTCCCGAGCTATGGAAGCTCGGGAGGGCCGAGCTATGGAAGCTCAGGAGAGCCAAGCTATGGAAGCTCGGGAGAGCCGAGCTTCCGAGCTATGGAAGCTCAGGAGAGCTGAGCTATGGAAGCTCGGGAGGGCCGAGCTATGGAAGCTCGGGAGAGTCGAGCTCCTGAGCTATGGAAGCTCGGGAGGGCCGAGCTATGGAAGCTCGGGAGAGCTGAGCCATGGAAGCTCGGGAGAGGCGAGCTATGGAAGCTCGGGGGAGCCGATCTATGGAAGCTCGGGATGGCCGAGCTATGGAAGCTCGGGGAGTCGAGCTCCCGAGCTATGGAAGCTCGGGAGGGCCGAGCTATGGAAGCTCGGAAGAGCCGAGCTATGGAAGCTCGGGAGAGCCGAGCTCCTGAGCTAAGGAAGCTCAGGAGAGCCGAGCTCCCGAGCTATGGAAGCTCGGGAGAGCCGAGCTATGGAAGCTCAGGAGAGTCGAGCTCCCGAGCTATGGAAGCTCGGGAGAGCCGAGCTATGGGAGCTCGGGGGAGCCGAGCTACTGGAAGCTCGGGGGAGACGAAGGGAGGAGGTCGGTCTTAGCCTCCTTGAACGGATATTAATATAATGACGATTTTACCCCCAACAGTATTTATGGGGTAGGCATGGATACGTTCAATTGTAATTAGTTCTAGATTTGGCCACATCATCAATTCTTAAATCCAATTTTATACTTAGCAACATTCGAATATAATCAAATTACTATATATAAAGAGAAGGTAGATTTGGCTATGTTACATTTAGGCATAGCGAAGCTTAGATTCAATCATCTTTTTCACTCTTAAATAATTAAAAGATGAAAAAGTTAAGATGGGTTAAAGATTCGTATAGATCCAAAGGTGATGGAACTGATTGGATTTTGGACTTGACAACATCCGAAGCGAAGTCTACCTCAACTCAACTCATCTAAGCCTTTTTCCAAATACATGGGATCAGTTATATGAATTTGTTTTCTCCAGTCTACTCTATTTAGGACTAAGTCGACACTCAAATTACAAATAGCTATATCTCTCTTAATTATTTTATTTATATTAGTTTAAGTCTACCTCTACCTCTATCATTAGCATAGATTGTTAAAAGATCTTATGTTCGCCATTGAGGAAGGTAGATTTGACGTCAAGTTGGAAGACTTGAAGCTCAAGTTGGGCAGCAAGAGCAAGAATAATACATATTGTCTCCATTTTTGCAACTGGTGCAAATGTTTCGGTGAAGTCGATGCCAGACCACTGTGAGTATCCTTTAGCGACAAGTCGAGCTTAATGCTTTTGAATAGATCCGTCTTCTTTATACTTAATTTTGTAGATCCATTTTAGCCCAATTACATCCTTCCCTTCTAGCAAGTTGACAAGCTCCCAAGTTTTGTTCTTTTGAATTGTTTGCTATTTCGTCATCCATTGCCTTTTTCCATTCGTCCTTCACCATAGCTTCCACAAATCCTGAGGTTCATAACCAAAGAAAGCAAAGTGACAAGTGTTATAAATATCTTGCATGGATCGAACTTTCTTTGGTGGAGAGTCTGTATCCATGGTTTCTAAGCAAGAGGGAGAATGAATGGAACTTGGTGAAAAAGAGGAGGCTTGTGATATAGATGATGAAGTTTGTATTGGTGATGAAGGAGTAGAATGAATTGAACTTAGAGATGTAGAAGGAATTTGTTGATGCTCTTCTTGTTTAGCTTGTGGCTCCATAAACTCATATGAGTTTAGCATTTGAGATGAGCTTTGTGTCCAATTCCAGTTAATTTCTTCATCAAAAATTACATCTCGAGATAAAAAGCTTCTTGGTTTTTGGATTGAACAACCTGTATCCTTTGGATTCATCACTATAACCAATAAGATTAGTTTTTCTCCTTTTTTATCAAATTTCTTCCAGTACTGTGATGGAATGTGAGAATAACCAAATACTTTAAGATGATGTACTGTTAGTTTTTTTTTGTGCCATGCTTCAAATGAAGTTTTGTTAAGCACTGCTTTTGTAGGAGATATATTAAGAATGTAAATAGTAGTATGCACACCTTCAGCCTAAAAATTATTTGGTAAGCCTTTTCCTTTCAACATGCTTCGGGCCATTTCCACAATAGTGCAATTTCTTCTTTCAGCAACTTCATTTTGTTGAGGACTCATACGAACTGTGAGTTATTTTTTAATACCATTTTGCTGACAGTATTCCATGAATGGTTTGTAGATGAACTCTCCTCCTCAATCAGTTCGAAGAGTCTTGATTTGGAGTCCACTTTGTTTCTCAACTAGTGCTTTGAATTGTAGAAAAATGGAGAAAGCTTTGGACTTGGCATGCAAGAAATAAACCCACATCATTCTTGTATAATCATCAACAATAGAATGAAGTACCTTCGGTTGTTGTGTGATGGAGTTCTTGTGGGTCCACATTTATCAGCATGAACAAGTTCAAGAGGTGCTTTGGTCCTCCATGAAGACTTTGGAAATGGTAGCTTATGCATTTTTCTATATATCCAGCCTTTACATACTTGGCTTCTTTCTCTGATGAGAGGAAAACCAATCACCATATTTTTTTGCTTGAGTAGATGCAACCCCTTCATATTCAAGTGTCCATATCGAAGATGCCATAAAGTTGACATATTGATAGCTTCACTTTTGAATACGACATCTTTAGATAACATGGTTAGAGGAAAAACCTTGTTTGTGCTCATGGGAATAGTAGCAATTAGATAGTTATTCCTTTTATCAAAAATTTTGCAGCATATCCTTTTTGAGTAAGTTGCCCAATGCTTAGGAGGTTATGTGTTAGATTTGGCACATAAAGAATATCATTAATTAGCCTTTTGGTACCTCCTTTGGTGAGAACTTCAATAGTTCCTTTGCCTTCTACAGTTTGGAGTTTGTCGTCTCTGAGCATGACTTGAGAAGAATAATTTTGTCAAGTTGGACGAAGATCTTTTGATTCCCCGTCATGTGGTTGCTACACCCACTATCCAGTACCATACATTTTGAGAATCTTCTTGGGCATTCATGCAAGAGAAGAGCTGTTGAGTTTCTGCTTCATTTTTAATGAAGTTGGCTTCATCATTTTCATTCTTCTTTTGGTACCAACAATCCCTTTGTGAATGATTGGAAATCTTGCATTCATTTGGAAATCTTGCATTCATTGCATATGTATCGACAATCTTTTTAGTCATGGTTGTTCTTCTTGCAAACTCAGCATCGAGAATTAAAATCACCTGATTGTTGTTGGTTTGCTCCTCCTTGATTGTTGCCTTTTTTCTTCTTTTGGAATGGTCCTTCTTTGTACTTCTGTTTAAAGTTTTTTTTTTTTTTTTTTCTGAGGTGTTGAGCTTGGTTTGGAAGGCTTGCTCAAGAGGTTGAGTAGAAGGCCTATTCATTCTTTCCTCATGAACTTGAAGAGAACTCATTAGTTCATTAAAAGTATAGGTAAAGAGATCTTTTGATTTTTCTATTGCAGTGACAATATGATCATATTTTATAGGAAGACTTCTAAGAACCTTTTGAACAACTTTTCTATCTTCAATAGTATCTCCAAGACTTCTAATTTGATTAACAACTTCTGTAACTTTGGTAAGAAAGCTTTGCATACCTTGTCCTTCTTTCATTTGCATGTTGTCAAAATCTCTCCAAAGTGATTGTAACTTTAGTGAGATGATTTTCTCATTACCTTGGAAACCTTCTTTGAGTACTTCCCAAGCTTGCTTTGCTTTCTTTGCTCTAAAAATTCTAGGGTAGATGGTTTGGCTTATTCCTTATTGAATGTATCGAAGAGCACTTGCATCTTTCTTCACATTCTCCTTGTACTCCTTTTATTGCTCTGTTGTCCATTTTGTTGTAGCATCTTGTGGTTGAGGTGGCTCTGCATATGAACCTTCGACTATGTCCCAAAGGTCTTGGAAAATGAAATGGTTTGCATTTGACTACTCCAATAGTTATAATGCTCACCATTGAAGATATGAACTTGGTTAGAAGTGTAGGAGAACGTGGTAGTTGATGAAGATGCCATCTTGACAAGTGCTTCTTCTAAAGATTTGATACCAAATTTATTGGAACAAGATGAAAAGTTGGTGGAATAGGAGCAAAAGATATTTTCTTATTTCATAGACTTTTTCTTCCCTTTATAACCTTGCCAAATACCTCCTTATATAGATATGAAGTATGACAATTTTATGTAGTGTTTGATTTATAAAAAGCTATCCCTGGATAAGTGTACATGATAGCATTTATCCAGGGAATAGCTCAAGGAATAATCACCTTTTTTAAATAACAGTTTTGCCATCAAGGGATAACTCTAGTTATTCCTGGTCCCGAGCGAATAAGTTCAGAGAATAACCCATGATTAATCATGGGTTATCCCTTCTGATTAAACTTTTTAGAATTATCCCTTCTAGTTATAGTTTTTGGGGATAAAAGGAGAATATCCGGAAGATATCCCTTATCCCCAATATCAAATATAGCCTAATGTCTTTGGATTACTAAAGAGACTCCTGGAAATACATGTATTTCTGATATTACCAAAGTGACTCTTTGAATTCCTAAACTGACTCTTTAAATTTCTAACATGACTCTTTGAAAAATGACTCTTTGGATTCCTGAAAAGTCATATAATTAATTGCAAATTACTTCCTAACAGAATTGATATTCCAACCTTTGTTTGCCAATATTTCTTTCTTTTGAAGTCAGTCCCTTAGCGCAAACCACATAAAAATTCGGATCTTAGTAGGCACAGTAGCTTTCTAAATAGCTTTGAAGGAGGGCCATTTGAGGCCTCCATGGTGAATAAAGTTGTAGAAGGATTAAACAGTGAAGGAGCCAGAATTAGAAACCCTCTAAACTGGTTGGTTGCCCTAAGAGGAGGGGGTGATTGAAGAAAGAGAATCTGCTCAAGATCCTGAAGCCAATAATTCTAAGATGAGGTGAGAGGTCCCAATAGACAGATGGTCCATTTCCTGCTTTCACTCCAAAAGCCTGAAACCGTAGCATTTGGTGTCAACGAGAGGGTGTACAAGTCAGGCAATAGGCCCCGAATGGGGGTTATAAAAGGAGTTGTTGGCCCCAATAGAGATGCCAGTTCTCAGACACTGAAAGAATCTGCCTCTGAAATGAAGCACAAGAAGCCAAGTACTAATTAATGTGAACCATGCAGCTCAAGTTCTATACCACCAATCCAAAGGTTTCATCTCCACTACTGATGTGTTCTGTAATCCCCCTGGACATCAAAGAAGAAAAACTCAGTGGCATAATTATTTGCAGAAGCCGATTATGTAGCAGCAATAGATTTTGTAAACTAAGTTATATGGGACTGGAGGAAGAGGCTATAACAAATAAAGAAACTGAACTGATAGCAAGATGAAGGAGAATGTTGCAGACAACTTCCATGGAAGTTAATTCGTTACTTCAAGAAATGCTCAGAATATTCATAAAGTGCATGAACTGTTAAAATATAATGCACCTTCTCTCTCTAGCTATAATAATCTGGATGCTTGTTTAAGGTGGTTGTTAATGTTTCGAGAATATGTAATCAAGTCAATGGGTCTAAAATACTCCGGCTTGATGACAAACCGATAAAAGGTGATTAGAACCAGGGGTGCTAGTTCTTCACCTATATAAATAGGCCAAAGGTGCTCTATAAAGTGACGCAGACGAAACCAAGCTACCAAAACTAAACCTAACAGTGGCTGCCTAGTGTCTTGTACTTGCAAACATTTCCTTCAATAAAGATTATTCTCCCAAGTAAGCTAATCCATACGTCATTTTTTTCGTTCTTTTAACCTTCCGTTCTTTCAACAAGCATGCCAAAAAGGACCACAATTTATCTCAATAGCATTTGCCCTTCCTAGGACTAGTACGTATTGTCTGGTTTTCTTCCTATCTCATTCCCTCCCTATGAGAGTAATCATTCCATATTCCACTCACAAGTGATCTTAATTTATTGTTGCGTTCAACTCGTATGACTATAGGAGGTGTTATTATTTTGAATGGGATATGTGAACCAAATGCAATCATATGTTCTCCTACTGCTATTCTCATCATTATTTTTAGGTGAGATCTCTAATATCTCACAACCTCCCATGACAAAGTAGAATCAATGCTATGCAGCATGCCATTATGAAACCCATTAGGCCAGACCACTGCTCTAGAACATGAGAAGCCAGTCACAGAGAGAAAGTCAGCGAGAGGGTTGACAAGCATTTTGTCAAAGGCCTTGGCCTCAAGCCATTATGTACCCAAGCCAAGAAGAACCATGTATAAGTCTTTGTACACCACAAAGAGTTTTATGAACCCGTATAATATGCTCTCTTACACAAACTGGGATTGTGATAAACGAACAAATTACTTCTCTGCCGGACGCCTGCGTAAATATGATCACATAGTGAGTAATGAGAGTGACCAATTAAGCATCGAACTGTAATTTTGTTGTGTGGATGCAAGAAGATGCCTCTTGAGACATTAGCAGTTGAAAAAGATGATGGACCATCATGACAAGGGATTTGACATCAATCGGGAACCTAAAACATATGTTAGTGGAAAACATTACTTCAGGAATAGTCATAATTACAGCAGTAGTATTTGTTTCCAAGGCATCAGTAAGTTGGTGAATGGTCCCCTTCCGGCCATAAGCATAAGCATATAGGTCTTACTTTTACGTAATGTGGAGCTAAATCATTTCGGTATATATGGGTGTTTTGATCAATATTTTATACTGATCGATAGAAATATTTATAAGAGATTGACAGAAATTAGGTGCTGACCCAACATCAAAAGGACCTGCTGAGACTTCTAGACGCGCTCCTTTTCCACTGTTTTAAAGTTAAAGAGTCAAAAAAGTGCCTTAAATCTTGGACGTCGACCAAATGGGATTCTCCCTTTCTTTCTTGTTTGTATTCATCTTCTGATCAGGATTAAAAGGCAAAGGCGAAGGACTAAGGTTGACTGAACTCCGATTTATTGTTTACTTTTTTTTTTTTTTTGTTAATGCGATGACTCTTGTTTTGGAAGAATATTAACGCAATTCCTCAGTCATCATTTAGAAAAATTTGGAACTCTTCCATATGCTTATAGCTTCTTGCTTCCTAGCTACAACATTAACTTTATTAAGATATTTCTTCCACATGCTTAGAGTGATCGCGTTCACGCACAGCAATATTTTGAGTTTTTGACGCCATATTTTTGAGGAAAAAAAAAGCAGAAGGCTCCAACAGCTTCATTAAGGTAAATGTTGTTGTCTCGTATTCATCATATATATATATATATATATATATATATATATATATATATATATATATATATATATGTAACGATTTGGGCTTCAGGTCCATAGTACCCACGAACTCGTTTCGTTACAATAAAGCAAGATGGACAAGGTTCACACCGACTCCACAGTCCAAAAAGGGATACTATTGGGAGGAGCATCACAATCTACCCTCTTACAAAGGAGACGTCCTCGTCGCCAGGGGCAATTGATCATAACTATTAGATAGGCAGGATTTTAGATGTGACTCCCATCAATGTAGCACTTTGCCCTGTATGGCACTTAGCTCATGCACTTTCAGCTGTAACAATCCGGGCTCTGAGCCTGCAGCACCCACGAACCCATTTCGTTACAAAAAATAAGATGGACAAGGTCCACACCAACTTGAGCCATCATAACCCAAAAAGGAATCCAATTGGTACTTATCCATCTTCTTAAACTTATTATAAACTATACAACTAACTCCCAATTTTTTGATGTGAAACTATTGAAAGGGACATCATAATATATATATATATATATATATATATATATATATATATATATATATATATATATATATATATAAAGATAACGTATCTAACTGTAATTTTTTGATTTTAAACCGAATTTAGAGAGGTAGTTATTAAATATTAATTGCACATAAATGAATAATTTAATAAAAAACACTTAAGAAAATTTCTTATGGCGGTGTATTAGAATGCTGTTTATACTCATTTTTGTGTACGTCTTCAAATAATAGCCATAAATTAGCTGTAAGGGGATGCAAATAGTTGTATTATGACTATAAATTCCTGTAGAGATGCATGTTCTTTGGTGTGCTGTTCCTCTCATTTCATTTGTCAATGGAATTTGTAGTGGCTTGCCAACATTTTTCTTATAAATTCATGTGGAGAACCATCCTCTCCTTTTCATGTCCTCAAAATCTGAATCCTACTTCTGTACACCAATATAGTTATAGTGTGGTACTAGATCTTATTGGTTTCACAACCCAATAATTAATAGCTGTACCACAGGAATGTTTCCATACCTAAGCCTTCTTCTGCTTCTTCTTCTTTTTTTAACGTACCAAAGAAAAGAGAGAGTTGATAGCTTTTTGGTTTAAGAATAGATGTAAAAGCTATGTTTGGTGCAACCATTGGATTGGTGCAACATCAACCGTCTCCATTGAAGGTCTGATCAATGGCCATCAGTGGATTCATGAGAGGCTATGAAATAATTATATTTATTCAGATCTGCTAGCTAGAAACGATCCTTTAAAAAAGAAGCAATATTATTAGCAAATTTACATAAGTAAATCATTGTTCAAGTTTCATCGGCAAATTGAAAAAGAAAAATCCTCATTTAAGGTGAAATCACAAGGTCAGACCTTGAATATATATATATATATATATATATATATATATATATATATATATATATATATATATATATATATATATCGATCATGTTCAGGCGATGGAATTAGATGACTCTTCAATCGCATGGACACTTCTTGTTTCACTTTTTACACCCAAAACACGTACGTGTACAAATATTAAATTATCCATAATATATATGTCTCCATTGGCATTCATCTTCTCTGATCCCCTGCGCTCTGGTTTGTTTTCTCTTCATCTTCTCTGATCCCCGACGCTCTGGTTTATTTTCTCTGGCCTGTTTCTCTGAGTGATGGGGACTTCAGCTCAACTGCGTCCCGGTGAGTCCGTCGGGACAGGAATGTCCAGCACGGCGTGGCATCGGGTCCGTGAAAGTGGGTTCGAATGGGTTGCTCCTTTGCCTCCTCCGGCGGTAGTGGCGGAGCTGGAACGGAGGTATCCGAACATAGTCCAAGTGCTGTTGCACTCTCTGGATGCTGAAGAGAAAAGATGGGGGAGTCATGCTATCCTCACTCGCTGCCTCTCTTGCTGGATTCCGTCGGAAATCATTGTTCGAGAGTTCCACCGAGCGGGGTTGACAGGTGACATCGAAGCTCTGGCCTTGGCGAATAAGCATTTCATCTTCCATTTCTCTAACATCTGAGCTAAGGCTCTTGCACTGGGAAGACCCTGGGTTGTTAATGGACAACCTATCATCACTGCAGAGTGGCGTCCGGAATTCGTTCCAGTCGACAGCTCCATCCATTCTGCTCTGCTCTGGATACGGTTGCCACAGCTTCCAATTGAGTTTTGGAGTGATGAAATTCTTTCGTCCATCCTTGCAGTGGCCGGCCGGGCAATTCCTTTATTCTGATGAATCAACCAAGGCAAGGAAGCGTGGAAGCTTTGCTCGGGCCTGTGTCCGAGTGGATCTGAGTACACCTCTCCGGCCAGGAACTCGGATCCGTGGCAGCAGAGATCCATTTTGGCAACAGTTCTCATATAAAAATCTTGAAGGAATTTGCGGTGATTATGGATCAGTGCATCTCTCTGGATCTTGCCAGGCTATGACGGATTCCTCCGCGTCTTCTTTCGGTCCTGCTTTTGGGCCCTGGATGGCTGCTATCAGGCGCCGGAAATCCTCTCAGGAACCTCCGTCGGGTGAACGTTTCGCTTCTCCCGGGTCATCCCCTGCTTTGGCCGACGGATGGCAACTTCCTAAGAAACCAGCCCGCCGGCAGCCGAGCAGGGGGATTGCCTCACTCTCTCCTTCCGCGGTGACGAAGTCCCAGGGAGGGATGGCCCATGCGAAGAAGTCGGCAGCAAACCCAAGCAGCGTAGGCACAGGCAGCCGAGCAGAAGAAATTGTCTCAGTGAGTGAAGGAAGCCCTGTGCCGGTTGATACTGTAGCAAAGTTTCAGAAAGGATTGCTAAAAGGGTATGATGAGGGCAATGATTCTAATCCATTTGCATGCTTAGAGCCTGATACATCGATTGAGCAGCCTAAGTCCCAAGAGGATGGCTATTCTGGCCCTTCCAAGAGGACCCGGCCTGAGGATCTTGTTTCGCAGCGAGTGGTATCCAGGACCACTAAAGGAAAAGGGAAGACTTCTATTGGGGGGAAAGCTAGATCACAGGGGTCTTTCACTTTTCTAGCAACTGTTGACTCTTCTCGGGGGTCTCTTGACCTTTCGGGGCCAGGGAATAAGAAGTCTCATCGCAAGGAAGGGCCGGGTCTGCCGTCTGCTTCAGGTCTCTCCTTGCCAGCCCAGATGGAGGCAGCTACTCATGATTCAGTGGCGCTTAAGAAGGCTATCCTTCAGGGCGAGGAGGCTGAAGCCATGGAATCGTCCTGCTCTAAGGAGTTCGCTCTCCGGGATGTGGAAATTGTATCCATGGATTTGTTCCATCCGGAGGATTGTAGGGGTAAGGAACCTGCTGTGGGTTCTCTTCCAACTGACGACCGCCTTGTTGATGAGTTGATGGGGGATAGGGTGAGGGTTCCCCCCTTTCATGCCTCGGAATGAAGATTCTTGTCTGGAATGTGCGCGGAGCCCAGAAACCATCGTTTCGCTCTGCGTTTGGGAGGCTACTACAGCTTCATGGTTTTGATATTTGTGTTCTTCTGGAAACTCGGTTGTCGGGGGCCAGTCTTGCTCGATTCCGACGTATGGTCTCTAGATCTTGGGTTTCCTATGCTATTGACTCTGTTGGTCTCTCCGGCAGTATTGTGGTTTTGTGGAGAGCTGACACTATCAAAGTGGATGCCTTCCATTACTGTGGTCAACAAGTTGCTCTGGTTGTTTCTGACGGATCTCATGTTCCCTGGCTTCTATCGGGTGCTTATGCTAGCACTGACTTCAGGGTGCACCGGGTGCTATGGGCTGAGATTCATTCTTTGCTATCCCAGGGTATTCCTTCTCTCATTGCGGGTGACTTCAACTGCATTGTCGGGGCCAATGAGAAAAGAGGTGGCAGGCAGGCGGTTGATTCAGTGGAAAGATCTGAGTTCAGAAACTTCATTGCTTCAGCTGGTCTTTTGGATTTGGGTTTCTCTGGGCCTCAGTTCACCTGGTATAACAATTGTCAGGGTTTTGCTAGGGTGTGGGAAAGACTGGATAGAGCCTTGGCCAATCCTCAGTGGCTCCAGCTTTTTCCCTCAGCCAATGTTACTCATCTGTCTAGAATTGCTTCGGATCATTGTCCTATTCTGATATCTACTGATGTGTTTCTCCAGCAGAGTAGGGTGTTCCGATTTGAGAAATTATGGACTTTATATTCTTCTGCTAGATCTGTCATCTCACAGGTTTGGCGGTTGCCTGTCAGAGGGAGTGCCACCTACAGACTTTCTCGACATCTGGTTCTTGCTAGACGTAGACTATGTAGTTGGAGTAGAAGGGAGGTCGGGGACATTGCTCGACGGGTTGAGCAGACTGAGTCTATTATTTCGTCTCTGCAGTCAAAGGAGGACCAAGAGGGATATCTTCCTGATTCTGATCTTTTGACCCTTAGAACCAACTTGTCTCTTCATCACTCTCTTTTATTACAACAGGAGACTTTTTGGAGGCAGAGGTCCCGCATTCAGTGGATTCAGGAAGGAAGGGGACTCCAACACTATATTCTTTCACCAGGCTACTCTTAAACGCCGTGCTGCGAACCGCATTAGACGGCTTATTGACGAAGAGGGCAACCCTCAGGAGGAGTTCCATATGATCAGAGATCAGATGCTCCATTTCTTTCAGTCTAGATGGTTGAGCACTCTGGTGAAGGGTACCCTATTTTCCCGGTCTCCCCTTCCTCTAGGGTCTCTGATGTGGAGAATGCTCTTCTCATCTGTCCGATTACTGAGGATGATATTCAGCGGCTTTATGGGATCTTGGTATTGACAAGGCTCCTGGACCTGATGGGTTCCCGGCTGTTTTCTTTCGCCACTATGGGATATTGTTGGACAGAAGGTGGTGCAAGCTATTCAGCTTGTTTTTCAGTCTAAAGCAATTCCAGCATATTGGAATCGGACTCTTATCACCCTGGTGCCCAAATGCCCTGATGCTTCCTCTCCTCAGCACTTTCGGCCTATTAGTCTCTGCACCACCTTATACAAAGTATGTGCGCGCATCCTGGTTTCCCGAATGTGTTCTGTGATGGCTGCATCATCTCTCCACAGCAGGGGGCTTTTCTCAGGGGGCGCAGCATCACTGATAATGCTCTGCTTGCTCAGAAATTTATGCATGACCTTCAGCGAGCTCCTAGCCGTCAGGGTCTTATGGCTGTCAAGCTCGATATGGAGAGAGCTTATGATAGATTGAGCTAGGATTTTCTGCGCCACACTCTTTCTGGGTTTGGGTTTACGGAGCTCTTTGTTGACTGGGTGATGGCCTGTGTTAACCAGCCCTCCTTCTCTCTCCTTATTAATGGTGGTCAGACTGATTATTTTCACTCGGAGGTTGGGTTGAGACAGGGCTGCCCTCTTTCGCCTTTCCTATTCATTCTCTCGGTCGATTCGTTGTCCCGGACGCTATCTCAGGCTCAGGATAGCAACTCTTTGGCCCCTTATACTGCTTGTCCCCAAGGGCCCTTCCTTTCTCACCTTATGTTCGCTGATGATTGCATTCTTCTGGGAAGGGCCACTATTCGCAATGCTATCACTTTTGCGACTATTCTTCAGTCTTATTGTAGTGCTTCAGGGCAGAAAGTCAATATCACTAAATCTCTGATCTGTTTCAGCCCTAGGACGAAGTCTACAGTTAGAGGGACTATCCCATAGATTATGGGTATTCCTAATCAGGCTGATCAGCTATCCTATCTTGGAATACCTATTACGGGGAGGCGGCCTCGTATCTCTGACTTCAGCAACTTAGTTAGCCGGGTCCGTGACAGATTGGATGGGTGGCAGGTCACTGGGCTCTCTATAATGGCGAGGCTTTCACTGTTATGCTCGGTGCTATCTTCCCTTCCTCTCTATCTGCTTGCCAATGTTGCTGTTCCCTTGTCTTGTTTGAGGAAGATCGAGAGACAGTTCCGGGATTTCCTCTAGGCTTCGATGTAGGATGGGCATGGTATTCACCTCCTGGCTTGGGATATTGTTTCTATGCCAATTACCGAGGGTGGGCTCGGGATCCAGTCGCTCATTATTAGGAGGGAGGCTCTGATTGCGAGGCATGCTACACGGTTCTTGCTTGATCCGCACTGTTTGTGGAGCTCCTTTATGCGGGCCAAATATGGAGACTGGAATTCTTCCTCTCTTCCTCAGCTTTTCCCTGGGTACTCTTTTTTCTGGAAAGAGGTTTGCCGGCATGCTCCGCCTATTTTGGACAGCATCTCTTGGTCGCTAGGTGACGGGGTTTCTGTTGATATTGTTCATGACACCTGGATAGCTGACCTTCCTCTGTCCCGTTGGCCGACTTTTGTGAGTTCTGACATCCCTCAGGGTATGAGGGTGATTGACTTATTTGGTCCAGATCGCTCTACTTGGTCTTCTTCTATGGTCTCTAGTTTCTTTGGAGTTGAGCTTTGCCGGCGCATTCTTGCCATTCCTCTTACTCCGGGTCCCACCCCTGATATTAGGGTTTGGAGGAGATCCTGTCTGTCCCGTGCTCCTATTAAAGATTTTGTTGAGATTTACAGCCCTCAGCCTCAGCATTCGATTGATTTGAAGTGGATCTGGCGTCTCCCCATTCATCCCAGGGTGCGGCTTTTTATGTGGAAACTTGCATGGAACACACTTCCTACTTGTTTCCTAGTCTCCGCGAGAGGCATGAGCATTCTGCCTACTTTCCCATTATGTGGTAGGGAGGACGAGACGATTGGTCATGCTATCTTCAGTTCCTCTCAGGCGAGACAGACTTGGCAGATTTCAGGTGATGGTCCTTGGGATCAGGGGTCTGAATCCCTGTGTAGTCACTTCTTGAGTATCATCAGGGAGGATATGGGAAGAGGATTCCACCTACTGGTTTCGAGGAGGGCTTACACTGCTTATCAGATTTGGTTATCTCGGAATCGGCTTCTGTTCGCTGATGAGACTATTCATCCTCGCAAGGTTGTTAGGGTCGCCTGCTCCTTAGCTGCTGAGTATACATTCCATCAGAGATTTCATGTTTCTGCTACCCCTGACCACTGGGACTCCCCTGCTGCTTCGGCAGCGTACCGGCGTACGGTCTTCATTTCTTGGGAGCCCCCACCTCCAGGGTTTGTTAAAATCAACTTTGATGGTAGTGTTCGCGGCAGATGTGCAGGCTCGGCGTTTGTGATTCGTGGGCCTGACGGTGAGATGCTGGCATCTGGTGGATTTGGTCTTCTTGATTCCACAGTGCCCCTTACGGAGTTGTGTGCTGCTTGGGCTAGTATCTGTTGTGCTATTCGCTGTCTGGGAGCTCGCAGCATTATTGTTGAAGGGGATTCCATTACTGTTATCCGCTGGATTAGGCAGGACTCCCGCGCCCGTGTGCCTATCATGCCCTTGATTGGAGATATTCATTCTATCCTTCAGGGTATCTCTTGCGCCAGAATTAGGCATATCTACCGGAAAGCCAACTCTGCGGCAGATTGGATTGCTGCTAGGATGACGTCTTATGCTGGTTCTTGGAGCTGGAAGCCGGGTGAACCTTGCCCCCCTGTTCTTTCCCAAATTTTATACTCTGATATATCGGGTTTGACTCACCCTATATTGATGTGATCATCCGTCTATACCAAAAAATAAAAAAAAAACAAAAAAAAAAAAAAATAAACAAACAAACAAAGCGTGTAGGGGGCTATAGTAAGTTATGCACAGAAGAAATGCATGCATGGAAATTTCTTGGACTTCGAAGGCAAATTGAGAGGGAAATCGGGGGAGGCATATGCGGTGAACTGGCCATCCATGGGGTGCAGCACATGCTCAGACCGTGCCACCAAGGGACGTGCCAACCTTCGAGAACGTTGTCCCACGTGCATACCGCGCGCGGGGCCCGCGGAGGACAACAGCCAGCACCCAAATTGCTAGCCTAATGATCGGGGCCAGCCCACGCCGGACCGCGAGCCGTCCCCCCACACCACCCCCGGCCCCCATCATTTCTCTCCGCTTGGCCCCACCACCACTCACTCTTGCCCGCTTGCCCCACCCTTCTCCGCCATCCTCTTCCCACCTCCCTGCGAACCGAGCAAGCCTCTCTCTCTCTCTCTCTCTCTCTCTCTGTGGAAATCTATTGGAGTGTTGTCCTTATCTTAAGTCGGTTGGTGGGGTCCGAGAACAAAAAGCGACTGCAAGGAAAGCCAGACAAAAGCGTAGAGAGAAATGGTAGTCACTAGCCAACCACCTACAAAGAGATACATATCTAATGTGGGGTGAAGTTTTGAAAGCTTAGAACGGTCCCTGGACCACTTAAGTGGTTAAGGTTGTGCTCTTTTTGGATCGCATTGGTTTTTTTTACCTCTTGAAAACTTTCACCACGAGCTATTGGTTAAAATGGCTAGCTGTGGTAAGAACAGGAGGGAAAAGAGGGGAATGATGGAAAAGGTGATGGAAGGTTGGGCGTGGGCCAGGGGGTGGAGTGGACGAGGTGGCTGTTCTATTACGTCTCTTCTATATCTTCCTTTCTTTCCCCGTTCCCTCCCGTTCCAGCGTTTATATCTCTTTTTTAGATAATTTTTTCCACCTTTTTGTCCGTAAGTCTTGCTTTGTTTAGGTAAGTGGGGAGGGTGGTGTTCCAAACTTTTAATAAAGCTCGAGTTCTTCTGGTTCTCCTCGTTTTGCTTTCTCTCCCGTTCCGTTTGCTGCCTCTCTCTCTCTCTTTTTCCTTCTCTCTCGTAAGAGGCAATCGGATCTGATTAGTTTTCGGAGGCCGCGGGTGGGCGGGGGTTGTCGCGAAGGCTTTCTCCCCCGCCATTTTTCACGCCAGGAAGTCTTTACAAGCAATCCTTTCTCACCACATCCATGTCCTTGGATATATGTAAATAACGGCATCTGGTCTCTCTCTCTCTCTCTCTCTCTCTCTCTCTGTGTGGTAGTTGCCTTGGGATCAGATTCCTCTCGGTGCTCGTGAGCTGAACTGCTGGTTGAAGGGAGTGAAGGACGAGGTTCTGGGGTTCAAGTCCAAGGTTGCTTGGTGTACTGCTCCCGGACAAAGGGAACAAGGCCAAAAGTTCTCTCCCGCCACCTACATAAATTCTTGAGCTGATAGCAAGGAATCCGGGTGTTACAACCGGTGAGCTCTCTCTCTCTCTCTCTCTCTCTCTCTCTCTCTCTCTCTCTCTCTGTGTGTGTGTGTGTGTGTGTGTGTAGGTTGATACACATTGGGCAAGGATTTGTGGTCGAGTAGATCTATCTACCTCCTGCCGATGAGTTAGTTCATTTGTGTTTTTGTTTTTGGCTGCAGAAATTTTATCAAGGCTCTGCAAGAGGATCTGACTTTCCCTTTTCTTGTTTTAATTTAAAACAAATTGAAGATCTCTAGGTTTAATGGTTTGGTCGTCGTTCATTGTCCAAAGCTTATAACAAATCATCCGACACATTGGCACGTTTTCCATCCTCAGTACGTTGTTTTAAGGAAGAGATTTTCAATATATAAACCCTTTGAGATTGCACATGAGAATGTGAGAACCTCATTCTTACATTTGCTAGCCGAAGTTAAATCATCTTGCTGATGGTTACTATCATCTTGTTTACATTTAATGGAGTTGGTTCCATGAATAGATTTAAGAGAGTGTTTTGATATTGTTTATGGAGGAGTTCCAAAGAGAATTGTCTGTGGAGTTATTTTTTGGTTTAAGAAATAAAGAGCATTATTCCCTGTCCTATCCATGAAGACCGATGCAATGCTTCATTAATCGCAATTGGCTCATGATTGCTCGGGGAGATAAATATTTTTATACTTATTCCAGGGGAAAATGTGCCAAAATAAATTATCCAAAAGAGAAGGTAAAAGACAAAACTATATAACATCAAAATAAAGACATTATGTGCCTTCTTTGCTCGATCTAATACGTGCAATGCATTGCATTAACTTGTTATACACTAGCTGATGGAATGCAGAATCCTAAATCAAGAATATTTTATGACCTAGGAAATCTTAAGCTTGCTGATTTTCACACATTTTAGATAATTATACATCCATATCATGTATTAATTTATAGAGCGATGCACTAATTTGGTAAGTACAGTGTCTAAGTCCAACTGAACGCTTGATTTATTATCGGTACAATGACTAAAACAAGATCTACACATGAAATATGTACATCATGAATTAGATCCTCTAATAAGCATTATATACCATTACAATGTCATTTTTTTTCCCTTTTATAAGCGATACTTATGTTACAATGATCTTAACTCTTTTTTGCTAATAGTTTAATACATGATAGGGGGAAAAAATCGTACAGTTGTAGGTGCCAAAACGTCAACAGTATATTGCAGGGATATTTAGTTAATCGAGCTTTTGACCCAGATTGTCTTCTCGATTGTCTTCTCTATATCTTCATATAAGAAATGCTACCGCAGTTTAAGGAATCATATGATACAACTAATGGGACGGCTTGCCACCTTATTTCCTAAGTCTTACAGAAATTCTTGTCATGAATACAATAAAAGCAATTTTTTTGTTATGATATACGTAGTGACTGAAGCAAAATTCAAAATCTTGCATCAAGTGAAAAAACTAGCAGAATACAAAGTTACTTTCAAGTATTATAAAAAACAAAGTAATGGTAAATAGTGGAATCAAAGCCTTCCTCTTTCTGATGATACTAATAATTACTACTCATACATATCCCCCTTATGCTATTGTTTGGCATTTCATTACTCCCCTTGGTGCTCTCCCCACATGGCTCGTTGATTCTTTAGTATTATTAAAAACTTAATAGGCAATATATGTTCAGTAAATCTGTTTCTAAATATTTATAGCATAGCTTATCTTTTTCATTCGAGTGTGGTCTATGTATTTGTATTTGCTATGTTCTTAGAGGACCTTTTAATTCAGACCCTTCCAATTAGCGCTCTCTACTGTAGACTTTGCTCAACATGCACGTATCTTCTCCATCTATTCTTCCAGACCACAGCAAATTCAGATGGATTAATATTTCATCTGTGATTTTTTTTATTGGATCTAAAATTACTAAGAAAAGTAAGGGTTGTCATTAAGGTCTTGTTAACTCTGAGGGGATGATATGTGGCAGTTCATTTTAATAAAAGATGTTTCTTGAAAATGCTTAAAACAACAACCCCTCAAGTTTGTAAAAATTGAGTATGGGAAACATCTTTTATCGAGGTCAGAATAAAAACACCTTTGTCAACTTTAAATATGTGCGTCTTCGTGTCAAACGTTTTCACGTCAAACTCTTTACGATAGCCACAAATACCATCACATAAATTGATATTATGAGATAGTTAAATAATCTCTAACCTAATGGCACATTTTACATTATTTACAGGACTTGAGACTTCCAGGAGAATATGGATACTCTTTTACATGTTCCTCCAGGTTTTCGATTCCATCCTACTGATGAAGAACTTGTGGATTACTATCTTAGAAAAAAAGTGGCTTCAAAACAGATTGACTTGGATGTGATAAAAGATGTTGATTTGTACAAAATCGAGCCATGGGATCTTCAAGGTATCATTTACAAAAATAGTTATTGACAATCAAAGGTAAGTTGACTTCCATAGATATTTCTATTTTCAACTAACATATTTTTTTTAAATAGAAAAATGTAGGATAGAAGCAGAAGAGCCGAATGAATGGTACTTTTTTAGTCACAAAGACAAGAAGTATCCAACAGGTACACGCACAAATAGAGCAACTACAGCAGGATTTTGGAAAGCCACTGGAAGAGACAAGCCAATTTACTCGAAGCATAACCTGATTGGCATGAGGAAGACCTTGGTATTTTACAAAGGCCGGGCACCTAATGGACAAAAGTTAGATTGGATTATGCATGAGTATCGGCTTGAAACAAATGAAAACGGGCCACCCCAGGCAAGTATATATTTAAAATAAAAAATTTATTATTATTATTTTGATGGGCACTAATACTAATCAAGCTAAAACAAGTTTTTGATTCAGTACTACAAACATTTATATCATATTGTTATATTTTTCTGATTACTTTGCTTCTTCCAATATCTTGGATTCTATTTCAAAAAGAAAATCAAGTTGTAAGGTGAAGTTTATAAGCTAAAAGAAATGGATCAAGATCAATGGTAAAAGATCAGTATTCACAACAAAGAAGTGATATCGTTCTTATTCTAAGTAATTTTATTTTAAGTAAATATGAAATTAAGAGAATTGAGAAGGAATTATTTTTTTCTTTTCTAAAAAACAAGAAGAATATATATATATATTTCCTCTCTAAGAAAGGGAAGAAAAGTATAACAATTGCATGCTTCAAAACGTTCGGTGACTTTTAATCATTACCATCAGATCATAGGCTGCACATAATTAGGATATTAAGAAGAATTTATACTTGAAATGCCATATATTTAGGCTTCCTTTTCACTATATATCATTGATTAGATTGAAATTTAGAGACATGAGTATTCACCCAAAAGAATGCCCAATACAGATCTAGCCAAATATAGATCTGAACCAAACTCAAAATTTGCTTTATAACAGTTATAATTTAGACCCAGATCAGATCCATCTTCTAGCACATCAAGTCAGATCGGACATATTTCTGTACAGGTTTTGATTGGTCTTCATAGGCTCGCATTGCGTTTCTGAAGTAATTAACAAATGTTTCGATTCTTTTTATTTCTTTTCTTTGTTCTCTGAGTGCAATTAAATTAGAATCTACCATATCTAATTTTACCAAATCCACACCTGATCTGTTGGAGTTAAGGGGTCTGTTTAGACTGATCCAGCTGTAACTTAAAAATATTAAACGGTTAACAGTATATCACATAAAGTTTTATGCATGTAATTTCCAAAATGTTAGCATGGTGTCCAATTGAAAGGTTCCTAAACTGTTTTACATGAAAAATACTATGCTTCTTGATGATAAATGTAAAACAAATAATAAAAAAATCTCTATTATACTCCTCAGCTACATTTTTTAATTTGTTAGATGATAGTATTAGAATTTCATTTCTCAAAATGAAAAAAAAAAAAAAAATCTTACTAACGAACATTATGATCAATTTGCCAGCATTAAATTCTCCGAAAAGTAATGAATGGGCATTGCAGAGGAATTTATATGAATCTGGAGGAGCAAAATTCAATAGGCTGACACAAGTGCAATCTCAAGTTTGCTGTGCATTGTTGACCTTATTTTCTTAAGCTAAACACTGAGATTTGATTGCATCAAAATCTTGCATTGCAACATAAAATTGGATGTAACAGCTATTCATCCAACAACCCTCATATGGAGAAGCAAAAAGCCAGTAAGAGTAACCAATATAATGATCTGAAAGTACTGGTCCTCTTGATCAACTCTTGGAGATGGAAAAAAAATAAATCAATGACATTTCCAGACTAAGATGAAGGTAAAAGTCGCATGCTTTTCATCTTCCTTCAAATTCTCAATCGCTGTGATAAGCTAATCTTTACTCATTGAAATCCATGAGGAAATTTATTAACAATAAGCCAGCGAGTTTTGCCGTTGTTCTCACACATAATGTCAATCTGAATCATATTTAATCTTATTCTCAGTTTTCCCTTTTTTCTGAGTAATCCATCTCTATCGCACCGGGGGTTCAATCTCTAATTTTTCATAAATGGCATGTCTTCTTCTTCTTCTTCTTTTTTTTTTTTTTGGAGACTGTCCTAGAATTACAAGTGCATTATGTTAATTTGCACCGAAGTTAATTTTTCACACTACATGGTGACAGACTTTTCAGTTGTAATTTGCGTTGCGTTATTTCCATTATTTAAATAGCAAAGCCTTTTAAGCTTTGATTCCATGACTTACTGTTCAAATTCCATGTTGCAGGAAGAGGGTTGGGTTGTGTGCAGGGTGTTCAAAAAACGAGTACCGACAGTAAGGAAGGCAAGTGACCTTGAGTCTCCTTGTTGGTATGATGATCAACAAGTCTCCTTCATGCAAGACCACCTTGATTCCCTGAATAGAATTGCAATCGAGCCCAACATGGCACACCACCAGCATCTTCAATCCTACAAGAGAGAGATAAGGACACACCACGACTTACCACATGACCCTTTCCACCAGCTTCCTCAATTAGAGAGCCCTACACTTCCTAATTACGTCAACCATGGAAGTTCCCTCCAATTCTTTACTACTTCAGAGGACAAAACAATTCAACCCAGCCACCAACTCCAGATGATCACATTTTACAATAGCAGTGGAGACGTAGGTCAAGCAGTTGAGCAAGTGACAGATTGGAGGGTTCTTGACAAGTTTGTTGCTTCTCAGCTTAGCCATGATGTATCAAAAGAACATGAATATTCAGATGCAGTTGATAATCTTCAAGTTTCCAATAAACAAGAAGTCGCAGTGGAGCATGCTTCAACATCCGTCTCAAGCTGCCAAATTGATCTATGGAAATGAAACAATATAATGATCGAATTATTTGAAGTATATATAATTAGTGATCTTAGGTAATATGATATCAATCAGACGAACATGGCATGGTCATAGTTTTTTGTACATAAGTGACTCAAAATTGTAGTGTCAGTTGTGCTTGAGACATTTGTAATAGTACCTGATATTTGATAAGGCATAAACAATATGAATAAGATCATGGGTAATGGAGTTTGAGGGTTTGTAGACCAAATCAGATTGTGTTGCATGTTGAATGCATGTCTTGTGGGAGGAATTTAAGAACAGTTAATAGATACTGATATAATGCAAGAAAATTTTAATTGTTTCAAAACAATGACCAAAATTATTATTAAAAAAAAAAAGAAAAGAAAAAGGAAAGTTGAGGAGAACTGCTGATGTCGCTTGATCTGGAAAGAGGTAAGAATCAGAAACTGGAAATCTTCAAAGGAAAATAGAGTCTCATATATGTTCTAGATAATAAGACTAAATCAGCAATGATGCAATTGTATCTTTTAGCAGGTTATTTCAAATCCAAGTAGATGCATTTTTCTGGGAAAAGAAACAATTAATGTCCCAAAGCATGCAGGATCATGACATGCTTACCTATTGATTGAGCTCTATTATTGAATCGTAAACTTTGATCAAAAGATACATCAAGTTTATTCTAGACTATTGCACATTATATGCCTCAGTCAAAAACTCATCTAGTTAGAACTTACTGCATTTTTATTTGCATAAAGAATAAAGCAGCTTCATACATTCCAAAAAAAAATCATAAGATTCTTCCGAAGGCAAAAAGGTATTTCATTCTTTGGACATCAAGTTATATCTCAACATAATTAATATTCTAGTGGTATATCTTGAATTCACACGATGAGAATCATTTGCAAAATTGGATGAGGATGAACTTATGCAGAATAAATGCTTTTACAAACACTACAAATAATTACATCATTTAAATAAAAGCTTGTGGGGCAACTCTTACCACCCTAATTACAAGTCAAAAAAAAAAAAACCAATAGTATCACACCTTATAAGTTTTCTTGGTTGATTAACTTTTAAAAGAAGTAGGCAGAAACACTCTTATCTTTGACCACCCAAAAAAAGAGCAAGTATAGTCAAGAGAAAGAGGCTTCCCACCTTGCCTCCTTAAGAAAAAGGCACCACCGATAGGACGGGATATTATCTTAAAGCGCACATTAATCCAGAATCACATGTTGGTCAAAAAACAATATGACTTTAAAATTTGTTGCAAGTAAAAGATGATTTACAATTAATTTACAACAAATAATTCTTACAGATTGACATAAATGTTTTCCCCCTTTTTTTTCGGTGAAGCAAAGCAACAAAATATCTCTCCAGCTTCCCAAAAAAAAATCAATATCATCAATAGCAGCATGTACATGGCATCAATAAAAACAACTACATAACTACTGCTGCTAGCAATTGCTATACAATTATCTTTTTTGCTGCTGCCAACTACCATGGAATATTGAGAACGCAACCACAACCTTATTAAATTCACAGTAGCTTATTTTGTTGTTTCAGCACTGCCTGAGATGCTCGACATCATCAGATTTTTCCTTTTTAGCAACATGCGGGCAAAAGAGGCACTACCTATTTATGGCTTGCCTTTTCAATTTACAGCTGTCAATGACAACCCCCAGCCTGTATATATAATTAATCTGAGAAATGTTAACAGAAAGAATAGATAAATTAATATCTAGACTTTGTTCATTTAAAAAAGGGTCAACCTAATGAGCGCATGATTCAATGAAGTAAAAGGCATGCAAATGAATGATATATTTAGATTCAAAACCATAACCTCTAGAAGGTTGAAAGGATGCTGAGCCTGAAATTGTTTTAAGAAACTATTTTTCAGGTCATCCGTGTGTATGGATGAGGCATGGCTCGGAAGCCTGATCATCACAAGCATAGAAACCTAACATCCCTCTAATTACAAAGAGCTAGCACCATGCCTAGCTCACGACCATCAAGGTTTGTTCTCCTCTCAAAACGCAACTATTAAGCATGTGCTTGTGGAACTGCTTCTCAGGCATGAATCAAAATACCCTCAAATCTATCAGGCGATTTCAGTGTTGAAATGAACAAAAATGAGTCGCCTTTGATCCGCGGTATCATTGAAGGACTTGGGTTAATTTATCATCTATAAATCGATGAAGTGAAACTCTTAATTAAGCTGTAGGTAGAAGCTATACGTACCTAAACTGCAACTCATCCATGAAGAATACTCGAAGTATTGATATAAGAAAATCCAGAGGGTTGACAAGAAAATCCATTTCCAACCAAACACTCGTTAGATCTGCTTACAATGATGCATATAAATGGAAACTCAGCCTATCAGTCGCCTGCCAGAGCGACGAACGACGATGCAAAACTGCAGTGCCAAAGGGAAGCTATCAAAAATGATTAGGGGAAAAATCCTTAAAGACAACTTAGTTGAAAACTTGTGGCATGAAAGGAAGAAGTAAAGCTTAATCCCTTTGGAGAATCAGGCATTAACCAACATTGCCCCCCACCTACTTGGCTTGTGGTTTATATAGGGGAAGGATAGGGCCCACATGAAGCCATGCAAGCAAGCAAGCAAGCCAACTTCCTCATCACTTTAAAACAGCCTAATTTTCTTTACCACACAAACGATGAGAGAGAGAGAGAGAGAGAGAGAGAGTCCAGGGTCAAAAAGGGTGGATTGCTGGAGATTAAGTGGACATGCATGCACAACAACGCATGGGGTTCGGAACGGGGGAAGGAATAATTAAGGGTGCGTGGTGTTGGTTAATTAGTGCATATTGTTTGTGAGGAAGATAGCATGATGTCTGCGTGAAAACTCTCATGTGACCCTCCATCATGCTACCACCTCCCCCCCGCCAATCCTCCCGTCCTCCTTCGGTTCCATGCCCGCTCCCAGCCCCACCTTAATCTTCATCTAGTGGCTTTTCTAATCATCTCTTCTTTCCGTAGCTTTGTTTTTTCTCTTTTGGGTGGACAGCTTGGAGTTTGGCAATGTCCATATCAATTTAATATATAACTTCCAAACTTTATAATGATTCATCAACTCTCATGCCCAATGCAGTACACCACCTTTTCGTTAAGAATATATATTTACTAATTAAGATGCATATATAATATATAGTTTCGTGCGACTGATCACTTGTTCATGTATACAAAGTGCAGGTGTCTTCGTAGACATTTGTGATAAAAAGACGAGTTCGAGCAGCGGAGTGGATGGAAATGGACTGCCCCGGGTGCTTGCCACGTTCATGAATCATTTTTCGTGTTAGAATAGCCTTCTCATGGGGCCATTAACCTTTGAATTGGGTATGCGGCAAGTCTTAATTTATTATTGGAGGGATTTTCAGATTTGGGTTTGACCCCTTATCTATTTTGGGTTAGAAGAAATCGAGACACCTCATTTACGTTGGTTAACTTTCTTAATTAAAAGAGTCTCTAACTCTACTGACTGGTGTAGTGAGAATGTCGGCTTGTTTGCCATTAAGATCATAACACACGAAAGGTCAAATAATATTTGCACATTTGTCATTAAATATTATAGGATAACTTGGCTGGATTGTTTTGAGAAAGGTTTAATTGATATCCACCTGGATTTTAACGTTTAGCTCCTGTTAATAAGCTACTTAACACACTGTTTATAATATTAATTTTCTTTAATTATTAATTTCTCACTGTATAATAATTGTATGCACATTTATATTTATTATATGAAAGATAATTGTACACAATGTGAAGATAATGTGGTAAAAAAATGATTTATGTGTACATAATTATCATCTCTTTGGATACAGTAAGAAAAACCAAAAATTAAAAAAAAGGTATATAGTACGGATTAATTGTTATGTGAGTAGTCAAGTACTAGTGCTAATCGTTAAAGTCTGATCCATTAAAAAATTGAGTATCAATTTACCTTTTGAGAAATAAGATGGGGATGCCACTATATATAGGAATTTTAGCTTTCAATTTTTTTAAAATAAAAAAGGATGGATTCCCACTGTCATTTATTATTTCTTGTTCATCTAACAAGCCAAGAAAAAAAAAAGAGAGAAATATGTTGATATTCTTTGCAAAAGTCAAATAATTAACTATGAAAATCATCAATCATGACCTTTGAAACTTGACAATTCATATAAATCACCATCGTGAATTCCTACAAAGGAAAAAAAAAAAAAGAGATTAAAATATATTTAGTAAAAAATAGGCCAGGGAACTTATAAAACAGCACACTTAATAATGCAAGCTCGGATTCTCTAATGTTTGTTCCCCCGAACTTTGACATCCAGTTCCACCATCACAGCCATCTATATATTCATAGCTGCAAGCTATAGAAGAGGCAGCAACCTCTGTAGCACATGAGGCTCGATGTATGCAGCAGTCATGCAATGTGTAGATAGTTCTGACTACAAAACAGACCATCAAGTTCGTCAAAGCATAGAGGATGTCGACTCTAATTACATTTGACTTGCATATATCTATATTTAAATCCATATACAAGTTTATCCATTTAGCCAACAAATATTTTTAATTCTGTATGCAGTTTTGGAGTAAATTTAAATAACTATTAAGATCAAGAAGCTAGAATAAAATTTTCAGCCATCGAAACTAAATAAAAATAACAGTTAGTCCACAGGATGAACCTCAATTACGTACCTTGAATTGATTAAACCATCCAAGAGTTGCCATGTTGAATGCCAACAGAGAAGCTGGGTCCCTTGGTTGAAAACCCTCACACCTAAGTTTTGGATCAAATCTTTTTCAGTATTTCACTATATTTTTTTAAAAAATAATTAAGAAAATAAAGACAACTCGGATATGGCTATATTTTAATCGCTGGATCTAATCTCCTACACTTTTTATATTTTTATTTTTCCTCTTTTGATATTTGTTGCTTGCATTTCTCTTCTTCAATATGCTTTTTCTCATTTCATGCATCAATGAAGCACAAGACAGCTTGCCTCCGCGCGCGTTTTGATCATGACAAGAAATACAGTAAACAAAGAAAAGATTTTCATGCGGTGAGGAAGCTGACAGCAAAACCTTCAACACATGATCATCCCTCATGAAGGCCAGGACCAATATTTATATTGGTGTACGATAGTACGTTATATTATGCTGTTTTCTCGCACGTATCTACCAGGTCTGACGTTTTTGGCGGTGAAGAGGGATGTTTTCTTGACGGCAAAACCTTCAACAGCTGACCCCTCTCTGAGAGGCACCCCACTGAGGAGACAGTGCTTCTGTGCTGACTGCTGAGCGATCGATGCCTACTCCTCATCCGCGGGCCAACATCAAAAGCTAGAATAAAGAGGCAAAAATATTATATATTGCTTTTGAGGCCGGACTCTTCCAGTGAAAAGCTCTTCTCCAGTACTTGTCCTCTATGAGACCTAGACCTTCTGCTCACACGTAAGACGAGACAGAGAGACAGAAAGGGAAGACGGAAAGAATGGTTAAGATAGAGAAGCAAACGGAATAAGAAAGACGACCGCGTCGCACCGACTCTTGGTTATTAAATGGACTTTTAACTTTTTCACGGATGAAATTAGACTTCTGGTCTTCAAACTTTCGCTAAAAATCTATTTAATTCTTAAATTTTTAGTTATTACAGTTTTATTATTATTTTTTAATATGAGTCAACTAAAAGTGATGGTAATAACAAATGTTAGCACACGTTTTCGCACCAGAATGACGCGTCATATATATATATATATATATATATATATATATATATATATATATATATATATATATGATTAATTTTTAATACATAAGTGGTTAACAGTAACAACTGAGCATTTGTAGATCAGAATAAACTAATGAAAGTTTGAGGTACAAAAATATTTTTTAATTTTTTTTAAATATATCCAGCAGTAATCACGTATGAACGATAGGCTAGCTGCACCAATAGCGGCACTTTTTGTTCGAAAATGAAGCTTGATGTGGCTGACGTAGCCACGAGGGCAATTATGGCAAAATCAAAATTCTAAGACGGCCCCGCCCCGGCATCTCCAAGTCGGCCGCGTCGGCACTGACTTTCCCTGGTCGGCCCCGCTCAGCCCCGGCATCTCCAAGTCGGCCGAGTCGGCAACGACCTTCCCTGGTCGGCCCCGCTCAGCCCCAGCATCTCCAAGTCGGCCGAGTCGGCACCGACCTTCCTTGTCGGCCCCGCTCGGCCCTAGGCATCTCCAAGTCGGTCGAGTCGGCACCGCCTTCCCTGGTCGGCCCCACTCGGCCTCGGCATCTCCAAGTCGGTCGAGTCGGCACCGTCCTTTCCTAGTCGGCCCCGCTTAGTCCCAGGCATCTCCAAGTCGGCCGAGTCGGCGCCGACCTTCCCTGGTCGGCCCCACTCGGCCCCGACATCTCCAAGTCGGTCGAGTCGGCACCGGCCTTCCCTGGTCGGCTCCGCTCGGCCCCGGCATCTCCAAGTCGGCACCGACCTTCCCTGGTCAGCCCCGCTCGGCCCCAGGCATCTCCAAGTCGGCCGAGTCGGTGCCGACCTTCCCTGGTCGGCCCCGCTCGGCCCCGGCATCTACAAGTCGGCCGAATCGGCACCGACCATCCCTGGTCGGCCCAGCTCGGCCCCAGGCATCTCCAAGTCGGCCGAGTCAGCACCGACCTTCCCTGGACGGCCCCGGCATCTCCAAGTCGGCCGAGTCGGCACCGACCTTCCCTGGTCGGCCCCGCTCGGCCCCGGGCATCTCCAAGTCGGCCGAGTCGGCACCGACCTTCCCTGGTCGGCCCCGCTCGGCCCTAGGCATCTCCAAGTCAATCGAGTCGGCACCGCCTTCCCTGGTCGGCCCCGCTTAGTCCCAGGCATCTCCAAGTCGGCCGAGTCGGCACCGACCTTCCCTGGTCGGCCCCACTCGGCCCGGCATCTCCAAGTTGGCCGAGTCGGCACCGGCCTTCCCTGGTCGGCTCCGCTCGGCCCCAGCATCTCCAAGTCGGCCGAGTCGGCACCGACCTTCCCTGGTCGGCCCCGCTCGGCCCCAGGCATCTCCAAGTCGGCCGAGTCGGCACTGACCTTCCCTGGTCGGCCCCGCTCGGCCCCGGCATCTCCAAGTCGGCCGAGTCGGCACCGACCTTCCATGGTCGGCCCAGCTCGGCCCCAGGCATCTCCAAGTCGGCCGAGTCGGCACTGACCTTCCCTGGTCGGTCCCGCTCGGCCCCGGCATCTCCAAGTCGGTCGAGTCGGCACCGCCTTTCCTGGTCGCCCCGCTCGGCCTCGGCATCTCCAAGTCGGCCGAGTCGGCACCGTCCTTTCCTAGTCGGCACCGCTTAGTCCCAGGCATCTCCAAGTCGGCCGAGTCGGCACCGGCCTTCCCTGGTCGGCTCCGCTCGGCCCCGACATCTCCAAGTCGGCCGAGTCGGCACCGACCTTCCCTGGTCAGCCCCGCTCGGCCCCAGGCATCTCCAAGTCGGCCGAGTCGGCACCGACCTTTCCTGGTCGGCCCTGCTTGGCCCTGGCATCTCCAAGTTGGCCGAGTCTGCACCGACCTTTCCTGGTCGGCCCCGCTCGGCCCCAGGCATCTCCAAGTCGACCGAGTTGGCACCGACCTTCCCTGGTCGGCCCCGCTCAGCCCCGGCATCTCCAAGTCGGCCGAGTCGGCACCGACCTTCCCTGGTCGGCCCCGCTCAGCCCCGGGCATCTCCAAGTCGGCCGAGTCGGCACCGACATTCCCTGGTCGGCCCCGCTCAACCCTAGGCATCTCCAAGTCAGTCGAGTCGGCACCGCCTTCCCTGGTCGGCCCCGCTTAGTCCCAGGCATCTCCAAGTCGGCCGAGTCAGCACCGACCTTCCCTAGTCGGCCCCACTCGGCCTTGGCATCTCCAAGTCGGCCGAGTCAGCACCGGCCTTCCCTAGTCGGCTCCGCTCGGCCCCGGCATCTCCAAGTCGGCCGAGTCAGCACCGACCTTCCCTGGTCGGCCCCGCTCGGCCCCAGGCATCTTCAAGTCAGCCGAGTCAGCACCGACCTTCCCTGGTCGGCCCCAGGCATCTCCTAGTCGGTCGAGTCGGCACCGACCTTCCCTGGTCGGGCCAGCTCGGCCCCAAGCATCTCCAAGTCGGCCGAGTCGGCACCGACCTTCCTGGTCGGCCCCGCTCGGCCCCGGCATCTCCAAGTCGGCCGAGTCGGCACCGACCTTCCCTGGTCGGCCCCGAGCATCTCCAAGTCGGCCGAGTCGGCACCGACCTTCCCTGGTCGGCCCCGCTCGGCCCCAGGCATCTCCAAGTCGGCCGAGTCAGCACCGACCTTCCCTGGTCAGCCCCACTCGGCCCCAGGCATCTCCAAGTCGGCCGAGTTGGCACCGACCTTCCCTGCTTGGCCCCGCTCGGCCCCGGCTTCTCCAAGTTGGCCAAGTCGGCCCCAGCCTTTTCGGGCCGGCCCCGCCCCGGCATCTGCAGGTCAGCCGAGCCAGTCCTGCTCGGCCTCGGCGCCCTTATGAGGGTCGAGGCTGCCCTAAGTCGATCCCAGAACGGTCCTAGCAGTCCACACCGCCGTTCTTCTGATGCACACCGCCTAGCATCCCCAGGCCCAACTACCCACTGACCACGCCGCTGATGGGACAAGACCTAACTACCTGTGAGCCCTACTAACTGATGGGACGTAGCTCACCAACTGCTATTTTCCCCTGTCCGATGGGACAAAACCCACCGACCAGCTCAAATTCATGCAACCCCATGAACCCCGCGAACATTCCTTCTTTATGGAACTCCATGTGGTCGTGCAGACGTCAACCCCCTATAAAAGGGTAAGTCCACTCAGAAACAAGGTACGCAAACTCATACACTCGCTACCCTACCCATAAGGGATTCCTCTCTTTCTGAGATCCCATTTTTCTTCCAGAGTTGTCTGAGCTCTCCCTCAGCTGTGACCCAGGTTACTGACTTGAGCGTCGGAGGGTCCCTACTGGAGCATCCCTCCGGTCCTGGGACTTTTTGCAGGCCACTCGATCAGGCGCAGGACGGCGGATTAAGCGGCTCTTTCTCCCGATGTTTAAGACCAGTGATCCGACGTTATCAGATTGGTGCGCCAGGTAGGGGGGCAGGTAAGAAAAGAAGGCCTAAACCCTACAGTATACTTCTCTTGTCTCTCCCTCTCCAACAATGGTGATGACGCGAGCTCAGGATGCCTCAGTCAGCCACCCCGGGGGGCATCTTCCCCGACTAAGCTGCAGGAGACCAACTTACCTGTCGCTGATCCTCCCATTCTCCCTCAATAGGAAGCGGTTGCCCAGGCTGCGAAGTAGCTGGTAACCCTCACTCAGCAAGTTCAGACCCTCACCGCCATGGTCCACGAACTTCAGCAGCAGCAGTCCGTGGCCACCCAGCATCAGACTGCTCCCCCTGCAAGTCAACAATCTGCAAGGGGAGGTTCTCCTCAACGAGAAGCCGGTCGTCGCCGAGCTTCTCCAAGGAAGCCTCGCCGTGAGTCCCTCAAGTGACCGCGATCTCCAGATTGTGGCCCGAGCAAGTTTCCTCTGGAGTCGCCCCACCAAGAAGAGCCAAAGCGGAAATCCCATCTTCTGCGTCCTTCTCCTTCTTCTTCATCTTCCTCTTCTTCATCCTCCGAGCCATCTCAGAGGGCCCCGATAATCAACCGCCAGGCGGAGGAGCGCCTGGACGAGTACAACCGGCGACTAGACGAGCCCGCTAGGAAAATCAACAACCAGTCGGAGGAGGAGTATGACACCCGTCCTCCTTATACTCGCCGAATACTAGATGAACATGTCCCCTCTAGATTCTGATTCCCCCAGATAGATCCGTACGATGGCACGACGGATCCTCTCGACCACCTCGAGAGCTACAAGGCCATGATGCAGGTCCAGGGTGTGTCAGACGCCCTTCTCTGCAAGGCTTTCCCTGCTACTCTGCGAAAGGCTGCTTGCGCGTGGCACTCGCGCCTGTCCCCCCATAGCATCAACTCCTTTCGGGAGCTGGAAAAGGCCTTCCTGGCATATTTTGATGCTTGCTGGCGGATCCCAAGGGTCGCGGACAGCCTCTTCTCTGTGCGTCAGAAGGAGGGGGAATCGCTGAGGGACTTTGTGTCCCGATTCAAAACCGCCGCCCTTGAAGTCTACCATATGGACGACGCAGTGGCTACAATGGTGTTAAAGCGGGGACTCCTCCCGTCCGCTTTACCTTTTCTCTGGACAAGAAGCTCTCGGGTTCCTACTCCGACCTTCTCCTTCGAGCTCAGAAGTACATCCGCGCGGATAAGGCCGACCTCACCCGCCAGGAATCATCAAGGAGCTCCAACCGCAAGCCCGATCGCCCTGAGCCGAGCAAGCCCTCTCGCCACCGGCGGCCTGATCCTTCTCGCCGACCTGACAACAGGCGTCGAAGCCCCGTCCCCGACGAGAGCAAGCCACGCCTCTCCTCGCCCCTCGATCTCACATCCTGATGGAAATCGAGGGCGAGCCTTATCTCCAGCGCCCTACTCCTATGAAGAAAAGTCCTTCCCGTGACAAGAGTTGTTACTGTCGATTCCATCAGGATTACGGCCATGACATCGATAGCTGCTACATCCTAAAGCGAGCTATCAAGTAACTCATCCATCGGGGCTACCTCGACAAATATGTCCAGAAGGGGCCACAGCCGCTGCCGGCACTCATGGGACCCCCACCTGCTCAGGCCGCTGTCGACAACACCCCTACGGAGCGGACAATTGGAATGGTGTCCTAGGGAGCGGCTTCTGCATCTAAGCGACCGAGAGGGGAAGAGGCGTCGGGTAATGTAGTTCTCGAGGGGGGGGGGGGGGGGGGACCGGTGAATTTTTAAAATGTAAACAATGGAGGCATCGCCGTCTCCATGACGATCGCCAAGCACCCTGTAATAAGGATATTGGTTGATAGTGGCAGCTCAGCTGACATCCTTACTTATGACGCTTTTGTTTGGATGGGATTGTCTCTAGACTCTCTTCAACCCATGGCAACCCCTTTGGTCAGATTCACCGGAGATTCGGTAAGGGTTGAGGGTGAGATATCCTTGCCTGTGACAGCAGGGACATCACCATGCCAAAGCACAGTGATCATAAGTTCTTGGTTGTGCGGGTCTCCTTGGCATACAACGCTATTCTTGGGCACCCAGGCTTAAACTTATTGGATGAGGTTATCTCCACCCGACGCCTGCTGGTGCAGTTCCCTACTAGCGAAGGAGTTGGGGAGATGAAGGGTGAGATCAGCTCAGTTCTACCCTGCTATCACACGGCGTCAAGCCCCTTGGAGGTCGAGCCAGTCCCAGAAGCCTCGGACCCCAAGGAGTCCGACAGGAGAGGGGAGCCGGCCGAGCACCTCCTGGCCTTTCCCCTCGGGGATGATCCGGCGAGGACCGTGCACATCGGCGGACTCCTCCCCCGGAGGATGGTGATCACCTTCAAACTTTCTTGCGGGCCAACTCGGACGTTTTCGCTTGGTCGGCGTCTGACATGCCCGGCATCCCTCCAGAAGTAATCACCTACAAGCTCAACATCGATCGAAGCACCGTCCGATCCGCCAGAAGAAGAGGAGTTTCGCTCCCGAGCAGCAAAAGGCCATCGATGAGGAGATCAACAAATTGCTCAGTGCCGACCACATCCGAGAAGCGTATTACCCTAGCTGGCTGGCCAATGTGGTCATGGTATGGAAGGCAAACGGGAGCTGGAGAATCTGCATCGACTTCACCGACCTCAACAAGGCGTGTCCGAAAGACAGTTTCCTCCTACCAAGGATCGACCATCTGGTGGATTCCACCTCTAGCCATGAGCTCCTCAACTTTATGGATGCCTTCTCCGGATATAATCAGATAAGGATGGACCCCAGTGATGAAGAGTACACATTCTTTGTGACAGAAAAGGGGATTTATTGCTACAAAGTGATGCCTTTCAGTCTCAGGAACGCGGGGGCGACCTACCAAAGATTGATAAACAGGGTGTTTCAGGATCAGCTAGGTTGGAACATGGAAGTCTATGTGGATGACATGCTGACCAAGAGCATTCGCGCCTCTGATCATGTCTCCGATCTAGAGGAAACTTTCAGCAACCTCCGTCGCTTCCAGGTCAAGCTGAACCCCAAGAAATGTGCCTTCGGAGTCACGGCAGGCAAGTTCCTAGGCTTTATGGTGACTCAGCGAGGGATCGAGGCGAACCCAGAGAAGATCAGCGCCATCCTCGATATAAGGCTACCATCCAGCAAGAAGGAGGTACAGCGGCTGATGGGAAGGGTGGCGGCTCTAAGTCGTTTCCTCTCCAAATCGGCCGAGAGATGCTTGCCCTTCTTCAAGGCCCTGCGGAAGGTAAACAGCTTTGAGTGGACGAACGACTACTAGAAAGCCTTCGATGGCCTGAAGGCGTTTCTGTCTTCTCCTCCGCTCCTGTCCAAGCCAAGAGATGGAAAAAGTCTCTTCCTATACCTAGCTGCTTCTTCGAAGGCCGTTAGCTCAATTGTTGACTCAATTGATAATTTTGATGATTAACAAAACTATTTGAGTATAATAATTGAAGGCTCTAATGATTTTGATTAAGTTTTTCAGATTAAAAGTCAATTGAATGATCAAAATCAGGAGTTAAATCTTGTTCTGGATCGAATCTAATGTCTAGGTAAGATTGCAGACATTAGAGTCGACTCCGAGAATCACAGAGCCGACTCCAGGATCTGGCACGGAAGTTAGAGTCGACTCCGAGACTGTTAGAGCCGACTCTCACAGAAGAAACAGAACGTTGATTTTTCTGGCCCCGACTTAGAGTCGACTCCGGGTCTGTTAGAGTCGACTCCAGAAAAGTTTCTTGTTGACCCAGAAAAGTCAGAGACGACTCCAGAAATAACAGATTAAAGTGTTTCGAGTTAGAGCCGACTCCAGAAAAGTTAGAGTCGACTCCAATCCACCTGGAACAAAAAATCAAATTGCCAGATCAGCTCTAATGGTAATATTTCTATTTTACTTTATTTCTAACGGATATATTTTGTTGCAAGGTACACTCCAACGGATAGTTTTCTTTCAAAAATGGCTTGAAAGAAATCTATAAAAAGGGAGGACTATTATTCAAAAAGAAAAACAACGGAAGAACAAGAAGAAACGGAAATAGAGAAATCCCAATCCAAAAATCCGAAAAAGAGAGAGCCTAAATCTCAAGAGAAAAACCTTCTAGCTCAAATCCACTCCACTCCAAAAAGCTCAAGAGGAATCCAAGGCATTCAAATCAAAGTTTTGGTGGATTTCCCAAATTGGAGAAAGAGATCAGTTTCTTGCTTTTCAATCCTTCTCAACTGCTTCAACTGTGAAGAATCGGAGCTGAGGCTTGATTCAATCCAGCAAGGAGAAGAAGAAAGAAGAAAAGAAGAAAAGCTCAAAAGCCAACCAACTACAAATCAGGCTTTTCTAAACCTTGTTTATTTATTTGATTATTTGCTCATTGAGGAGCTGTGTATTTGAAAAACAATATTTCTTTTGTTTGTGTCTAGTTCAATCTGGGGGATTGAACTAGTGGAGGTAGTCTTACCTCGGTACAAGCTTGGTATAGCTTGTGTTAGGGTTTTTGTGCTGGTGAGCCCGGAAAACTGGCTGGGTTCGTTGTGATCCCGGGAAAATAACAAGTTGAGTTGTGAGCTTGTAAAACAACTCAGCTGTAATCAAGGAAGATTATAGTGTGGACTCAAGTGAATCTTGGGAGTGGACGTAGGTGTTGGATACACCGAACCACTATAAAATCTTTGTGTTGTCGTGTCTCCTTTATCTCTATCTCTATCTCTATTTTATTGATTGTATTTTGTTTTTGCATCTGCATTCACTTTCACTCACACTAAGCAAACAAATATTCAAAAGGCTTAAATTTTTTAAAGAACCCATTCATCCCCCCTCTTGGGTTGTCATCTGGGCCAACAATTGGTATCAAAGCAAGTGCTCATTAGATTTTGATCACATGATCAAGAGCTAAAGATCCAAATGGCAGCTCAAGTTGGATCATTTGCTGAAGGTCATTCTACGAATAGACCTCCACTGTTTAATTGTTCAAATTATTCATATTGGAAAGCTAGAATGAGGATATTCATTCAAGCTTCTGACTATAAATTATGTGGTGTTATAATTAATGGACCTAGTACACCCACACATGTTATTGATGACACTATTGTTCCTAAGCCCGAAAGGGACTGGAATGATAATGATAGGAAGATGGCACAGCTTAACGCTAAAGCCATGAATGTCTTATATTGCTCCTTAGACGCTAATGAATTTAATAGAATCTCCACTTGTAATTCCGCAAAGGAGATTTGGGATAGATTAGAGGTTACCCATGAGGGTACCAACCAAGTAAAGAATCTAAAATTAATATTCTTGTTCATAAATATGAGTTGTTTAGCATGGAACAATCTGAAACCATTGCATGCATGTATACTAGATTTACAGATATTGTAAATGGTTTAAAAGTCTTGGTAAGACATATACTAACTCAGAACTTGTTTGAAAAATTCTTAGGTCACTACTAAGATCATGGAAGCCAAAATGACAGCAATCCAAGAAGCAAAGGACCTCAACACTCTGCCCTTAGAGGAGCTT
>UESW01001745.1:0-56490 GCA_900491605.1 Calamus simplicifolius | reverse complement strand
GAGCAGTTCATCATCATCATCATCTTCATCACTGCTGCTCTCTTCATTTTTGCAGCTTTGAGGGCAATGGTTTTCTTTTTTTTGACTCCTCCTCAACATGCTGCTTCATTGAAGCTCATGGGTCATTAGGGATCCTAGAAGCTCCTCTAAGGTAGCATTGAGGTCTTTGGCTTCTTGGATGGCAGTGACTTTGCTTCCCACGATCTTGGTAAGTGACCTAAGAATTTTGCGAACAAGTCAGCATTAGTATAACTTTACCAAGACTTTTAAACCATTCACAATATCAGTGAATCTAGTGAACATGCATGTGATGGTTTCAGTTTGTTCCATAGTAAATAATTCATATTTATGAACCAAAATATTTATTTTGATTCTTTTACTTGGTTTGTTCCTTCATGAGTTATTTCCAACCTATCCCAAATTTCTTTTGCGGAATTACAAGTTGAGATTCGGTTGAATTCATTTGAGTCTAAGGAACAATATAAAATATTAATGGCTTTAGCATTTAGTTGTGCCATTCTCCTATCATTATCATTCCAATCCCTTTCGGGTTTAGGAACAATAGTGCCATCAATAAGTGTGTGGGTGTACTAGGTCCATTTATTATTACTCCCCACAATTCATAGTCCGAAGCTTGAATGAATATTCTCATTCTAGCTTTCCAATATGAATAGTTGGTTCCATTAAATAAAGGAGGTCGATTCGTAGAATGACCTTCAGCAAAACTTGAACCAATTTGTGTTGCCATATGGATCTTTAGCCCTTGATCGTGAGATCAAATTCTAAATGAGCACTTGCTCTGATACCAATTGTTGGCCCAGATGGCAACCCAAGAGGGGGGGGGTGAATTGGGTTCTTAAAAATTTAAGACTTTTAGAAGATTTAAACTGATTTGCTCAAGATGTGCAAGTGAGTGAAATTAACTAATAAGCAATGCACAAGCAATTAATAAAGAGATAGAGAGAGAGAAAATATAGCACGGCAAACACAAGATAATTTTATAGTGGTTCGGTGCAACCAACACCTACGTCCACTCCCAAGATTCACTTGGGTCCACACTATAATCTCTCTAGATTACAGCCGAGTTGTTTTCCAAGCTCACAACTCAAACTTGTTGTTTTACCGGGTGCACAACGAACCCAGCTGGTTTTAACTCGGGCTTACCAGCACAAAACCCTACACGTTGTTTTTCACGGGCTCACAACTAACCCAACACAAGCACTCCGGCTTGCAACGAGGTATACAACCTCCACTATTCAATCCCACTGATTGAATCAGCAAACAATAGATAAAAGTGTTTGGATAAAAATGCTCCCTCAATGAGCAAATATACAAATTTAAGAATAAGGTTTAGAAAAGCCTGATTTGTAGATAGGTTGGCTTTTGATCTTTTCTTCTTTTCTTCTTTTCTTCTTCTCCTTGCTGGATTGAATCAAGCCTCAGCTCCGATTCTTCGTGGTTGAAGCAGTTGAGAAGGGATGAAAAGCAAGAACCGAATCTCCTTTCTCCAAGTTGGGAAATCCTCCAAGACTTTGATTTTGAACGCTTTGGATTCCTCTTGAGCCTTTTGGAGTGGAGTGGATTTGAGCTAGAGGTTTTTCCTTTCAAGATTCAAGCTCACGGATTTTGAATGGGATTTGTCTATCTCAGATTTTCTCTTTGTTTTTCAGATTTTCCGTTTTTCTCTCTTCTTCTTTTTTTTGAACAATAGACTCCCCTTCTTATAGATTTCTTTTACACCTCTTTTGGAATAAAACTATCCGTTGGAGTGTACCTTCTATCAAAATATATCCGTTAGAAATGAGTAAAAATAGAAAAGTTACCGTTAGAGCTGATCTGGCAACTTCGTTTTTCGTTCCAGGTGGGTTGGAGTCGACTCTAACTTTTCTGGAGTCGGCTCTAGCTCGAGGCGTTTTAAAATGTTATTTCCGGAGTCGTCTCTGGCTTTTCTGGGGTCGACAAGATGCTTTTCCGGAGTCGACTCTAACTTACCCGGAGTCGACTCTAGGTTTGAGCCAGAAAAATTGACTTTCTGCTTCGTCTGTGAGAGTCGACTCTAACAGTCTCGGAGTCGACTCTAATGACCGTGCCAGTTCCGGAGTCGGCTCTGTGATTCTCGGAGTCGACTCTAATGTCTGCAATTCTTACCTAGACATTAGATTCGATCCAGAACACATTGTAACTCTTGATTTTGATCTTTCAATAGTCTTATAGGCTGAAACACTAAATCAAAATCATCAGAGCCTTCACAAATTATACTCAAATAGTTTTGTTAATCATCAAAATCATCAATTGGGTCAATAAACCGCCAGGCGGAGGAGCGTCTGGATGAGTACAACCGGTAACTAGACGAGCTCACTAGGAAAATCAACAACCAGTCGGAGGAGTATGACACCTGTCCTCCTTATACTCGCCAAATACTAGAGGAACCTGTCCCCTCTAGATTCTGATTCCCCTAGATAGATCCATACGATGGCACGACGGATCCTCTCGACCACCTCGAGAGCTACAAGGCCATGATGCAGGTCCAGGGTGTGTCAGACGCCCTTCTCTGCAAGGCTTTCCCTGCTACTCTGCGGAAGGCTGCTTGTGCGTGGCACTCGCGCCTGTCCCCCCATAGCATCGACTCCTTTCGGGAGCTGGAAAAGGCCTTCCTGGCATATTTTGATGCTTGCTGGCGGATCCCGAGGGTCACGGATAGCCTCTTCTCTATGCGCCAAAAGGAGGGGGAATCGCTGAGGGACTTTGTGTCCCGATTCAAAACCGCCGCCCTTGAAGTCTACCATCTGGACGATGCGGTGGCTACAATGGTGTTAAAGCAGGGACTCCTCCCATCCCGCTTCACCTTTTCTCTGAACAAGAAGCTCCCGGGTTCCTACTCCGACCTTCTCCTTCGAGCTTAGAAGTACATCCGCGTGGATAAGGCCGACCTCACCCATCGGGAATCATCAATGAGCTCCAACCGCAAGCCCGATCACCCTGAGCCGAGCAAGCCCTCTCGCCACCGATGGCCTGACCCTTCTCACCGACCCAACAACAGGCGTCGAAGTCCCGTCCCCGACGAGAGCAAGCCACGCCTCTCCTCGCCCCTCGATCCACATCCTGATGGAAATCGAGGGCGAGCCTTATCTCCAGCGCCCTCCTCCTATGAAGAAAAGTCCTTCCCGTGACAAGAGCCGTTACTGCCGATTCCATCGGGATTACGGCCACGACACCGACAGCTGCTACAGCCTAAAGCGAGCTATCAAGGAACTCATCCATCGGGGCTACCTCGGCAAATATGGGACCCCCACCTGCTCATGCCACTGTCGACAACACCCCTACAGAGCGGACAGTTGGAATGGTGTCCTAGGGAGCGGCTTCTGCATCTAAGCGACCGAGAGGGAAGAGGCGCCGGGTAATGTAGTTCTCGGGGGGGGGGGGGGGGGGACCGGTGAATTTTGAAAATGTAAACAATGGAGGCATCGCCGTCTCCATGACGATCGCCAAGCACCCTGTAATAAGGATATTGGTTAATAGTAGCAGCTCAGCTGACATCCTTACTTATGACGCTTTTGTTCGGATGGGATTGTCTTTAGACTCTCTTCAACCCGTGGCAACCCCTTTGGTCAGATTCACCGAAGATTCGGTAAGGGTTGAGGGTAAGATATCCTTGCCTGTGACAGCAGGGACATCACCATGCCAAAGCACAGTGATCATAAAGTTCTTGGTTGTGCGGGTCCCCTTGGCATACAATGCTATTCTTGGGCACCCAGGCTTAAACTTATTGGATGAGGTTATCTCCACCCGACGCCTGCTGGTGCAGTTCCCTACTAGCGGATGAGTTGAGGAGATGAAGGGCGAGATCAGCTCAGTTCTACCCTGCTATCACATAGCGTCAAGCCCCTTGGAGGCCGAGCCAGTCCCAGAAGCCCCGGACCCCAAAGAGTCCGACAGGAGAGGGGAGCAGGCCGAGCACCTCCTGGCCTTTCCCTTCGGGGACGATCCGGCGAGGACCGTGCACATCGGCGGACTCCTCCCCCCGGAGGATGGTGATCGCCTTCTAACCTTCTTGCGGGCCAACTCGAACATTTTCGCTTGGTCGGCGTCTGACATGCCCGGCATCCCTCCAGAAGTAATCACCTACAAGCTCAACATCGATCCGAAGCACCATCCGATCCACCAGAAGAAGAGGAGTTTCGCTCCCGAGCGGCGAAAGGCCATCGATGAGGAGATCAACAAATTGCTAAATGCCGACCACATCCAAGAAGCGCATTACCCTAGCTGGCTGGCCAATGTGGTCATGGTATGGAAGGAAAACGGGAGCTGGAGAATCTGCATCGACTTCACTAACCTCAATAAGGCGTGTCCGAAAGACAGTTTCCTCCTACCAAGGATCGACCATCTGGTGGATTCCACCTCTAGCCATGAGCTCCTCAGCTTTATGGACACCTTCTCCAGATATAATCAGATAAGGATGGACCCTAGTGATGAAGAGTACACATCCTTTGTGACAGAAAAGGGGATTTATTGCTACAAAGTGATGCCTTTCGGTCTCAGGAATGCAGGGGTGACCTACCAAAGATTGATGAACAGGGTGTTTCAGGATCAGTTAGGTCGGAACATGGAAGTCTTCGTGGATGACATGCTGACCAAGAGCATTCGCGCCTCTGATCATCTCTCTGATCTAGAGGAAACTTTCAGCAACCTCCGCCGCTTCCAGGTCAAGCTAAACCCCAAGAAATGTGCCTTCGGAGTCACGGCAGGCAAGTTTCTGGACTTTATGGTGACTCAGCGAGGGATCGAGGTGAACCCAGAGAAGATCAGCGCCATCCTCGACATGAGGCCACCATCCAGCAAGAAGGAGGTACAGCGGCTGACGGGAAGGGTGGTGGCTCGAAGTCGTTTCCTCTTCAAATCGACCGAGAGATGCTTGCCCTTCTTCAAGGCCCTGCGGAAGGTAAACAGCTTTGAGTGTACGGACGACTGCCAGAAAGCCTTCGATGGCCTGAAGGCGTTTATATCTTCTCCTCTACTCCTGTCCAAGCCAAGAGATGGAAAAAGTCTCTTCCTATACCTAGCTGCTTCTTCGAAGGCCGTTAGCTCAGTCTTGGTGCGTCTTGATGCTGACGGAACCCAAGGCCAGTCTATTATGTGAGCAAGGTGCTCCACGACGCAGAGGTCAGGTACTCCAAGATAGAAAAGATCATCTTCGCCCTGGTCGTCTTCGCCTGACGTCTTCACCCGTATTTTCAAGCCTATCCTATTGTGATGCTGACGGACCAGCCTCTCCGAGCTATCCTGGCCCGTCCGAACACTTCAGGCCAACTCGCCAAGTGGGCCATCAAGCTAGGGGAGTTCGACCTCTCCTTCCAAGCACAACCGGCTCTGAAGTCCCAAGTTCTTACCGATTTTCTGGTTGAGTGCACTTGGATAGATGAGGAAACCAAGGAGGTTTCCGTGGAGCGGCACGAGCCCGAGCCGAGCAATGATGGAGAAACCTGGATCCTCCATATGGATGGCGCATCAAACTCTCAAGGGAGCGGCGCCGGCCTCATTCTCGCCGGGTCGGGTGGAGAGAGAGCGGAATGCACCTTGCGGTTTATATTCAAAGCCACCAACAACCAGGCCGAGTATGAAGCTTTACTAGCAGGATTAAGGCTAGCCCAGGAGTTGGGAGTAAGGCGTCTCAGAGCTTTCACCGACTCGCAACTCGTCTTCGGGCAAATCAATGGAGAGTACAAAGCGCGTGACCCTACTATGACTCAATACCTGGGCAAGGTTCGGCTCTTGGTCTCCCCATTAGCTTATTTTAGTATCAGTTACATTCCCCGGAGTGAGAACACCAAGGCCGACATCCTCTCCCGTTTAGCTACCTCCGCCGATGGCATTGCACGAGACACCTACGTTGAGTACTTAGAAAGGCCCAGCTTAGAGGATGGCGAGGAAGTCCTTCCGCTCACCCAAGAGCTTATATGGATAGATGCCTACGTCCGCTATCTCACTGACGACACTCTCCCGGACGATCGCAATGAAGCCAAGCTGCTCAAGTGGAGGGCTTCCAAATTCGTCCTCCTAGACGGATGTCTATACCGGAGGTCATTCTCTTACCCCTTGCTTAGATGTGTAGGACCTGCCGATGCCGACTACATCCTTAGAGAAATTCATGAAGGCATCTGCAAAAACCACCTGGGGGGCAGGTCCCTGGCCCAGAAGGCCCTTCGGCAGGGATACTTCTGGCTTACCATGAGGGAGGATGCTGCCAAGTTAGTTCAGAAGTGCGATGGTTGCCAGCGCCACTCACACATCTAGCATCAACCGTCTACACCGCTCAACCAGCTCTCGGCCCCTTGGCCCTTCGCTCAGTGGGGAATGGACATCCTTGGACCATTCCCCCCAGCCTCGGGACAGCGAAGGTTCTTACTAGTAGCCATCGACTATTTCACCAAGTGGGTTGAGGTCGAGGCGTTGGCTAAGATCACCGAAAGTAAAGTTAAAGCCTTTTTCTGAAAGTCGATCATATGCCGCTTTGGCCTACCTCACACTCTCGTCATGGACAATGGTGGCCAGTTCAACAATGAAGCATTCAAGGCCTTCTGCAGCGAGCTGGGTATTCGCCATTGATTCACCTCTGTTGGCCACCCCCAGACCAATGGGGAGGCCGAGGTCATGAACCGCACCATTCTCAGGGGGCTCGGGACCAGGTTGGATGGATCCAAGGGTCGATGGGTGGAGGAGCTCCCTAGTGTGATATGGGCTTACCACACGACCCCCAGAGCCCCAACAAGCAAGACTCCCTTCAGTCTCGTCTTTGAATCCGAAGCTATCATCCCTGTTGAGATCGGACTGCCCAGTCTGTGCGTGGAGTCCTTCAATGAGGAAGACAATTCCACATTGATACGAGCCAACCTGGACTTTATTAATAAGGCACACGATCGGGCAAGGCTGCGTATGGCGACCTTCCATCAGCGGGCAGCCAAATACTACAACGCCCGAGTTCATCCCAAGGTTTTTCGCCATGGAGATCTGGTTTTAAGAAAGGCTGAAGTATCTAAGCCCACAGAGGGGGGCAAACTGTCCCCCAACTAGGAGGGTCCTTATCGCATCACCGAGATACTACACTGGGGGGCATACAGACTAGAAGAGCTCGATGGACAACCCTTTCCGCGTACCTGGAATGCGGATAATCTCCGCCGATATTATCAATAATGTATCCCCCAGAACACAAGCAATAAAAGAAGTCCCTTCCAATGCCACAGCATGCTCTCCCCTACATCCAAGGATCAGATCTCACAAAAGGAGCTCACTGGCATCGCGGCTAACAGGACACCACTCGGTTCGGCTTTGTGACGCCCCCAAGTCGATTCAAGTCCCTAACAGCTCCGTACCCGATCGAGTCACCCCTCGGACAGCACACAAATCCCCGAGGCAGTTCAAAAGGAGCTCACCGGCATCGCGGCTAATGGGACACCACTCGATCCAGCTTGGAGATGCCCCCGAGTCGGTTCAAGTCCCTAACAGCTCCGTACCCGGTCGAGTCACCCCTCGGGCAGCACACAAACCCCCGAGACGGTTCAAAAGGAGCTCACCGGCATCGCGGCTAACGGAACACCACTCGGTCCGGCTTGAAGATGCATCCGAGTCGGTTCAAGTCCCTAACAGCTCCATGATCGGTCGAGTCGTCCCTCAGGCGGCACACAAGCCCCCGATGTGGTTCAAAAGGAGCTCACTGGCATCGCAGCTAACGGGACACCACTCGGTCCGGCTTGGAGATGCCCCCGAGTCAGTTCAAGTCCCTAACATCTCCGTACCCGGTTGAGTTGCCCCTCGAGCGGCACACAAACCCCCGAGGTGATTCAAATGGAGCTCATCGGCATTGCGGCTAACGAGACACCACTCGGTTCAGCTTGGAGACGCCCCCGAGTCAGTTCAAGTCCCTAACAGCTTCGTACCCGGTCGAGTCGCCCCTCGGGTGGCACACAAACCCTCGAGGTAATTCTAAAAGAGCTCGCCGACTCTCGTGATCTCCAAAATCAGGCCGAGTCGGTTCAGGCCTTCCCGGTCAAGCCCCACTCGGCCCCCAGCGTTTTCAAGCCAATCTCGGCACTAAGTTTCCCTCGGATCATTCTAAGTTCTTAGAGTATTCGAGCCCAGATGAATCTCTTTTCAAACGGCCTGCGACGGCTCAAGGCATCCTAGGCAATTTCCTACGCGGTCGGCTCACACTTCGAATACACATCTCAACATTGGCCAACCTGATGCAACGGTTCAGCCACGGCGTTATCAACGTGCGCAACACTCAGGGTAAAGAGGCATCTCAGAAGAAAGGCCCTCTCTCGTTAATAGGTACGGGACCCATTTTATTGCTAGTCGCACGATGAAGACATTTAGCTTAGAAAAAAGAAGGAACGAGCAAGACAAAGGACAAAAGCGTCTTCACAAAAAAGTTTTTCTTCATTGATAATGAAATTGATATACAAAATTTGGCCCGAGGCCGGTTACGAAAGGAAAAAGAAGAAGAAACAACAACTTTTTAGGGCTCACTTGGGCCCGGTTCTCCCTTGTCGTCCCCCTCCTCCGCCGACTCCTCGTCAGATTCCCCAGGTAGGATTCCCTCGAGCTCAGCAATGTCGATTTTAAGAGCTGCAGACACCTTAGTCTTGCACATCTCGAAGCCCTTGACGTAAGCATCGAGGCTGGCTTCGAGGACCTCCTTCCCGAACTCATGCGAGGATTTGTAGCTGGAGACGACCTGCCCCACCTCGGCCTCGGCACGCTGTGCCCTGGCCTCGGCCTCCCTGGCTCGGCCCTCGTCTTCTTCGGCACGCGCATGGGCCTCGTCCGCGCAGGCCACGGCCCCGGCCTTCTAGTGGCCTGCATCAATCGCCGCCCTCTCTGCGACAACGGCTCTCTCCGCGGCGGCCCGAACCTCCTCACGCGCCGCACCGACCTCCCTCTCGGTGCGTTGGAGCTGGTGTATTAGCTCCTCGTTCTACGCCACGGTGGCCTTCAGCCGGTCCGAGACCAGCTCCAATCTGGCCTCGGCCGAGGATGCCTGGCCATTCTCAACCTCGGCCCGGCATTCCGCCTCCTTTATTTGGCCACCCAGGTTTTCCTCCCGGGCCTTGGCCTCCTGGTGAAGTCGAGCGAGGCTCTGGGACTGCACCACGCTCTCCTTCCTGTACCTTTGGCCCGCGCCATGGCCTTTGTGAGCGTGTCCGAAGAGTGGACCACAGCCTCACGAAGGCCGATCGCGTCGTTGGCCATCTGCAGCAAAGGGAACATGTTAACTCTAAGAGATTGGAGCATCCAAAGACATGTCCAGAAACAAGAGAGCTCAGAAGATTACCTGGACAACGGCAACCATCACCATATCCAGGAGTGCGGAGTAGCTCAATCCCCGCATCTCCTCCTCGGACTCGACAGTCCGGACACCTGACAGAAGATGGGCGGCTTGTGCGGCGTCCGCCATCGAGTTGAACCTAGGGACTGGCCGCGTCGGCCCCTCCTGCGGACCTTCGACCCGAGGACGGGTCGAGTGGCGCACCAACCGTCGGGATGAGCTCTCCAGCCCATCCCTCTGCTCCCCGGTCGCCTCCATCCCAGCATGAGATTTCTCGGCAACTGGCTCCTCCCTTCGGCAGTGGGGGGAGCCCTATCCATCTCCGGCTCGGCGGCAGCCGGAGGGCTGACAGCAACTGTGACCTACCCGCCTCGGGCATGTCGGCGGCGGCAGGAGCTTCCTCCTCAAGATCCACAACCACCATGGCGGCTCTAGGGGTGGCTGGAATCTCTCCCTCCTCCATCTCGGTCCCGGTCGTCCTTGGGACCACTTTTCCAGCTGGCGCTTCCTTAGCCGGCTCCCTCGTAGGCGTTGGAGCCTTGGGGACCTCAGCGGCTCGGGTCGGCTCGGTCTACTCTCTCCTTCGAGCTTTCTTCGTCGGCCTCGATGTTTCCCCAACTGCCAGTCTCTTTTGCTTCAAGGCGGCCTCAAACTCTCCAGCGGAGAACTTCATCGCTGCATCCAAAAATGAGAAGTGTTAACAAAGGCATACAACAGTCCTCCGGTCAAGACAGAAGGAATCATGCATTGTGCTCATTGACCGCCAAGGCCAACTCGGCTTCTATCAAGTTCTCCTCGGATAGGAGTTCCTTGTAGCCAGGTATTTGGCAGTTGGACAACTGGGTGAAGAGTTCCCTATCTCTCTCCCCCACAGTGGCATTGTCATTGGAGCTGGTGTCCGGCTCCACCCAATTGGTCCTTACCCCCTCGACATGGGCAAATAAGAAGCGGGATTTTCATCCCCTAATCTTGGACGGAAGACCTAGGGGGAAGGCCCTACCCGGCCTGACGGTGAAGGCCCACCAGGCCCCCTCACATTGGCGAGTTTATAAAACGCCCGGAACAATGATAACTCCGGCCGGGCCTTCTGGAAATAGCAAGGATAACAAAGGCACAGATGATCAAAATCGATTTCGGAGTCAACTGCACCGACACTAGCCTATATCTATCTAAAAGATTCAAGAAAAAGGGGTGGATAGGAAGGCGCAGCCTGCACCAAAAAATTCCTCATACAGAGCGACCCGATCAGGATAGGTGGAGGTCACTCTATCTTCGAGCCCCGGAGCGGACAGGTGAATGAAGCTGGGGACCTTATACTTGGCCCTAATGGCCTCTACGTCTTCAGGGGTTACGATTGAGGGCACTCCGAATGGACCTACCGGATTAGAACTCACTGCCGGAGGTGGTCCCGGACGGTGAGAGGACACAGGAACTGCCCTAATAGGGGAGGTTGAGGTGGATGGAGGCCCGGTCACCGTTGGTCGATCACGGATGGCGATTCCACCCACCGGACGAGGAACCTGACGGGCTAGGGAGGTTTGGTATTCACTATCGGAAGGGGAAGATTCAACTATAGGCCTTTTACCCTCCCTAATGACACGACGGTCCATGGATGAAAAGGAAAGATAAAACTAACCTGGAAATCAAAGGAGATTTGGAGGCAAAAGGGCTCAAGTCGCAGAAGAACTCAGGAGGAGGAAATCTGGGAGAAGGCAATGGCAATGTAAAAGTGTTTCCCAGGCCCTTAGGGTGCTTTTATACCCCCATCTCCGAGCGACGATAATCGAGGTCCTACCACGTGGCGCTCTCCTATTGCACCACGAGCTATCCGCCGGAAATCTCGCCTGCCCGAGGCGTGCCACCTCGATTCACCCCAAGAAGCATGATCCCCAACCAATCGCGAGGCATAGAAAACGGAGAAACAATGATGGCCTTCACCTTTTTCCATTCCCCCAATAAAGCTTCTTCTTCGAGGCGTCCGGTGCTAGCGTCAGCCCCCACCTACCGCATGATTGTGGAAGATCTTCGAAGCGACACTGCCTCAGGATGATGCGCTAGCTCATTAAGCTATTAAAAGTGCACTAAAGAGCAATCATTTTTTGAATTCTTGCACCTCTCTCACCCAAAGGGCAGCAGGCGCGTGGCCCTTTGTGCTCAGGGGCGGGGGGCATCTGATGTAGTTGACGTAGCCACGAGGGCAATTATGGAAAAATTAAAATTCTAAGGCGGCCCCGTCCCGGCATCTCCAAGTCGGCCGAGTCGGCACCGACCTTCCCTGGTCATCCCTGCTCTGCCCCGGCATCTCCAAGTCGACCGGGTCGGCATCGACCTTCCCTGGTCGGCCCTGCTTGGCCCCAGGCATCTCCAAGTCGGCCGGGTCGGCACCGACCTTCCCTAGTCGGCCCCGCTCGGCCCCGGCATCTCCTAGTCGGCCGAGTCGGCACTAACCTTCCCTGGTCGGCCCTGCTCGGCCCTAGGCATCTCCAAGTCGGCCGAGTCGGCACCGCCTTCTCTGGTCGGCCCCGCTCGGCCCCGGCATCTCCAAGTCGGCCGAGTCGGCACCGACCTTCCCTGGTCGGCCCCGCTCGGCCCCAGGCATCTCCAAGTCGGTCGAGTCGGCACCGACCTTCCCTGGTTGTCCCCGCTCGGTCCCAGGCATCTTCAAGTCAGCCGAGTTAGCACCGACCTTCCCTGGTCGGCCCTGCTCGGCCTCGGCATCTCCAAGTCGGCCGAGTCGACACCGACCTTCCTGGTCGGCCCCGCTTGGCCCCGATATCTCCAAGTGGCTGAGTCGGCACCGACCTTCCCTGGTCGGCCCCGCTCGGCCCCAGGCATCTCCAAGTCGGCCGAGTCGGCACCGACCTTTTCTGGTCGGCCCGCTGGCCCCGGTATCTCCAAGTCGGCCGAGTCTGCACCGACCTTCCCTGGTTGGCCCCGCTCGGCCCCAGGCATCTCCAAGTCGGCCGAGTCGGCACCGACCTTCCCTGGTCGGCCCCGCTCGGCCTCGGCATCTCCAAGTCGGCCGATTCGACACGACCTTCCCTAGTCGGCCCCGCTCGGTCCCGGCATCTCCAAGTCGGCCGAGTTGGCACCGACCTTCCCTGGTCGGCCCCGCTCGGCCCCAAGTATCTCCAAGTCGGCCGAGTCGGCACCGACCTTCCTGGTCGGCCCCGCTTGGCCCTGGCATCTCCAAGTCGGCCGAGTCGGCACCGACCTTCCCTGGTCGGCCTCGCTCGGCCCCGACATCTTCAAGTCGGCCGAGTTGGCACCGACCTTCCCTGCTCGGCCCCGCTCGGCCCCGGCATCTCCAAGTCGGCCATGTCGGCCCCGGCCTTTCCGAGCCGGCCCTGCCCCGGCATCTGCAGGTCAGCCGAGCCAGTCCTGCTCGGCCTCAACGCCCTCATGAGGGTCGAGGCTGCCCCAAGTCGATCCCAGAACGGTCCTGGCAGTCCACACCACCATCCTTCTGACGCGCGCCGCCTGGCATCCCCAGGCCCAACTACCCACTGGCCATGCCGCTGATGGGACAAGACCTAACTACTTGTTAGCCTTGCTGACTGATGGGACGTAGCCCACCAACCGTTGTTTTTCCCTCTCCGATGGGACAGAACCCACCGACCAGCTCAATTTTACGCAACCCCATGAACCCCGCGAACATTCCTTCCTTACGGAACTTCACGTGGTGTGCAGGCGTCAACCCCCTATAAAAGGTAAGTCCACTCAGAAACAAGGTACGCAAATTCATACACTCGCTACCCTAATACCCAGAAGGGAATTACTCTCTTTCTGAGATCCCATTTTTCTCCCAGAGCTCGTCTGAGCTCTCCCTCAGCTGTGACCCATGTTACTGACTTGAACGTCGAGGGTCCCCATCGGAGCATCCCTTCGGTCCTGAAACTTTTTGCAGGCCACTCGATCAGGCGCATGACGGTGGATTAAGCGGCTCTCTTTTTCCGACGTTCAAGACCAGTGATCCAGCGTCATCAAAGCTTATTTGTTGACAACCGACCAAAGCTGATTAGCTGCTGGGTACCAACAGTTGATCAAAAGTCATATGAGATGGTTGTTAGCCAAGTCGACCAACAGTTAATCCAACCGGTTATAAGATGTGGCCATGGATCGATGATAAAGTTTTGAGACCCGCTTTCATACTTAATTTAATCTCTTATACGACTACATTTTTTTCGGACTCTGGGCATTTGTTGGTTTGTCTCCAAACCGCGTGCGTTGCACTTCGGATGTTGCATTCTTTATTGCTAGCTTCTCTAGTGCTAGCTTAGTTTCATATTTTAGTATTTCGTTGTGTCATTGCCGGCCAGTTTGCATCACAGGATGGTGATTTGGTTTGCAATTAATATTCATCGCCTCTTTTGATGCAGCAAAGGGCCCTTAGCACCATGTAATTAGCTCCACTTACAGTCACTATATGATATTATTATTTTATCATATAAAATTATAAAATATTATAATTCTTTACAATGATATTATTATTAGAGATGGACTTAGCTACAACTACACATGGTCAAACTCAAATTTAACCGTTCTTTCTATCATTGAATTTATGACTCAAAGGTTAAAAATATGAAGTGCTTTAGGATCGATGTAGATTCAAAAATGAGAAAAAAAATGATCAAATACGAAGCTTAGCTATACTTGAAGCTAAGTCTAACTCTTATTATTATCGTTAGTGCTTTAGGATTGATGTAGATTTAAAAATTAAAAAAAAAAAATGACCAGATATGAAGCTTGATTATACTTAAAGCTAAAACTAACTCTTATTATTATTGTTACTATATATTATATATATATATATATATTGAAAGAGAAAGAGAGAGAGAGAGAGAGAGAGAGAGAGAGAGAGAAAAGATGATGGTAATTTTTTTTAATACTACAACTAGAGTCTGGGTCTTTTGATGCAACGAAGTGCACCGGATAGCTTTGTAGAAAAATACTTGCTGCACCGGAGGGAGGTGCAGCAAGCGCTCATCGGGCGCGCGGATTGATCGCGCACCCGTGCCGCTACGCATGTCGAGACCCAATAAGCTTTGTCACTCATCGCACATATAGTGGCATATGCACAGTCAATCTACGCTTCCGATGAGCGCTTGTTGTATTGCCCTTTGGTACAGTAAGTCTTTTCCTAGCCTTATGATTCAACCAAATCTCCTCTTAATGGTTCAGGGATGTCTAGTTGAGCCCATTTATTCTATGGTCTTCTTAAGCCCTTATGAACTTAGTGGGCCCTTTTGGGCCTTAGAGCCTGCATCACGGTTTGCATCTTATTTAGGTCATATCTCTTTGCACCAAAGAGCTTTAGGCTGTCGCAAAATATTGACAAGGCTATCTTTGGCTATAAAGTGCCGACTACTTGATAAACAAGCAATCTTTCACTAAGCTATCAGACCTATCAGGTCCCTAAAAAAATTATAATTTTTTTCACAAAGCTTGACATATAACCATATCTTGCTAATATAATCAATCACAAGAATATAATATTATAATTATTATTATAGTGTGATCTAGCTTGATTGGCCAAAGAATCCCATTGTCCTTTGCATATTTTCTCCAACTCTTATTTGAGCTACCAATTATTTTTGTGGAGCTATTTCTTTAGTATTGAATCATGTATGATGATACAATATATACTTATAAATAGTAATTGATCGTGCAAACATTACTATCATCTTAGCTACATTTGAGTGTAGCTAAGTTTAAGATTTGGCTATTATCATTTATCTTTTTTACTTCTTTTATTATTGAAATTCATAAGCTGTGGATGTAAAGATGAGAAAGATGATCAAATTTATGCTTAAAGATAGATTTGTTACATTTAAATATATTCAAGTTAAAATTTTAATTTTTTTTCTTGAATCTATATAAAATTTAGAGTTATTTTATTTTTTATCAATTTTTTTATCTTTAGCATTCATAAACGGTATGAATTTAATAATAAGAAAGATAATCGGATATAGGTTTAATTATATTCAACTATAGTTAAATTTATTTATACCATAGAATTAAGTGATTTTTAACCTATATGAATAAGAGAATTATAATTTCAAGGATATCATAGAACATCGAGGAATCAAAATTATGTTCACCTTATGCATGCCAAGTTGGTTAATTCTTGCGTTGCTCTTCCAATAGCTAGTGGCACGGTTAAAAAAAAAAAAATGCTAACGACTACGGATTAACCAGGAGACGCTCAGGCCTGATGCATTAAATGGGAACGTCCTATAATTGGCCAGGCTGAGACCAAACCTATGGCTTTGGGCTTTGGCCAATCAGAGTGGAGGAAAAGGTTTTATTAAAAGACAAGTCAAGGGCTCCGTCATTCGCGCAAGCCCGAAGCGTCGTCAATGCACGGATGCTTGAGCGATGGAGAGACAAAGAATATTTTCCTAAGAAAGGACGAGCAGCAGGTCTCTTGATAGATTGATTAGAGCTGTAACGCAGGATATTTGTTCTCTTCTTGGATTCGACGCGGAAGTACGAACGAAGACCGGATAAATTTCACCATTGGTTGGATCTCTACTCTATATATTTTTCTCTTCTAAATAATAAATTTTGGATAAGCAACGGCTAGCATCTACCATAAAAGGCGTTATTCTAGCAACCATATACCGCTGAAAAATTTTACAAATAAATAAAAAATAAAAGAGAGCTCCATAAATCCCACCCACCAAAAGCTAAATAAATTACCGTAATCGGTAGGCAAAACATCGTTGCCGCGGCGATCAGAAGAAAAAGGGATAAAAGGAGTGTGCTGGCGCCGCTGCCGCTGGCCCTCGCGATCTCCGCCACCGTTAGAGGAGGCGGAAGAATAAGAGAAGAAGAGGAAGAGCCGGAAGAGAGGGAGTGAAGAAGGGGATGGGGGATTCGAGCCTGGAGCTCCAGGAATCGGGGTGGGAGGAGCTTCGCAAAGAGGCGAGAAAGATCGAGGGCGATCTCGACGTCAAGCTCTCCTCCTACGCCAAGCTCGGCTCCCGATTCACTCACTCTTCTGGTACTTAATTCTTTTTTGATCTCTCCTCCCCTTTCATAGATTGTTTCAGATCTGATCTAAAATTATGAAAATCCGCTGCTTCTGGAATGGATGGATCTCGAACGAGATCGACAGAATGAAATCAAATCGATGGGGGCATTGATGATTCGATGGAATTTTGGTCTTTACCTTTGGTAAACGATGGATCGAAGTCTTTAGGACTCGTACCGTGGTCTTTGTCTTGAATGATGAGGTCTGCAATGATTTTGGCCAAGTCTAATGGTGATACGAGGACTCATTTCTATAGTTTCTCAATTATCTGATTGAGTGTGCATCCATGCACCAATTTTAAGGAATTTTTGATAAAAGTTTTGTGAAGATGTGGAGCGATAGGTAGGGCCTAGTACACTAAAGGAAGTTCGCTTTATGCTCATTCCAACAAGAATGTAAGTCTGGTTTGATTTGTTATTGCTAATTAACACTTTATACTCGGAATAACATCAACAGTGTGCAGCTTAGTTTGCGTGTGTTTTGGTGGCAAGAAGTCAAGAATATTGGTACTTATTGCCTTTCTGATTGTCGGTGAAGCTAGAAAAATGATGTAACCTGCTGTCGGTGGTTGTTTTATTGTTTTACATCTATTACTGTTGCTTCTTCTTTTCTACTGCTTATTGCAGCAGCGAATTCATTGTATTTATGTTATATACGAACTTCCATCAATATGTTTAGGCTATTTTGTCATGGAGTTTGGAGTAAGGCTGGATCTCCCTCTTCATTGCCGTGTACAACTTTGATTTTAGGTTAGGGTGAAATCTAGTAATCTACAACGAATCCATAAATACTTCTTAAATATACTCAAGGAGGTCTCCCTTATTCAACTTATAGAAAGGATTGCCTGCAGGGTCTTGTTTGCATTCTTAAACAAGCACTAAAGTAACGTCTCACTCGTCTCAGTAGTGCTTAATCACATAATGGAGTCCCATGCTTCCAAGATGATTTTTTTGAGCTTACATTTCTAAAATTACAAATTGAGAAATGATTTTGTTTTGAATAAGTGTTTTACGCTCACCATTTATTTTCTTGACTACTACTGAGCTATGAGCTAAACTAATATGGGCAGAAATAATTAAGTATCGACCTAATCCTGAATAGAGCAGAGTGGAGGAAGCAGATTCATGTAGCTGATCCCATATAGTTAAAAAAAGGCTTGGATGAGTTGACTTGAGTTGTGTACTGTGCTGTGAGCTAAGCAGATTTTTTTTTCCTTTTTACACCATCTGACTGAGGTATCAATTGCTAAAGCTTGCAAATATAAATTTCCAGGGACATTCAGTTAAGGAAATCTTCTTATTCAGCAACCATTTAATGTTTCAGGTTATTCAGACAGTTGTTCATCTGTTGCGACCAGCAGATCATGGAAGTCCATGGAAATGGAAATGGAAATCCAGTCTTTACTAGAGAAGCTACTGGATGTTAATGATTCAATGAGCCGATGCGCTGCATCAGCAACTCCTGCCATTTCCATAACCCAAAAGCTTGCAAGGCACAGAGACATACTTCATGAATTCACACAGGTGATTATGCTTTCACTTATAACTTTCCTTGGTTCCTTGTTTAACCAACTTCATCAGATTGACTTGAGCAGTCAACATTTGATCAATAAGCCTTGTCCTATCTTTTGGGCGTCATCCAATACTATCAAGGCATGATCCATTGAGGTCTGAGAATGTTACTGCTACCAGACCTCAATGACTCAACCTAATTAAAACCACTGTTCAGAGTTTGGCAAGTACCTGCTCCATGTATATATGTGTGCGTGCGTGCGCACGCACATGGGGGCCCACATGCATACACACAACACAGATAAATACATAAACAGAATCTAGTTACTGCACTTGTCAATTCTTTTCTATGAGAACATCCTTTTTGTACCATTATTCATAGTAGTGGCCTACTGTGATAATTCTATGTTGTAGAAAGACCTATCTATAATGTTCAGTTTTATTTCATTTTTATAGACTTGACTGCATTGGCTAGTATTTACATCTTAGATCTCTTGTTATGTTTGTTGGATATTGATAGGTGTCAGCCTTAGAAATTAGATATTTCAATTATTTTTTATGATGTGAAGCCCTTATCTTTCACGCTATTATAAATGAATTTATTGCTGATATTTAAGATGTACCATCACAGTATTTTTTGTAGATAATGGAATGTTGACTGAGAAGAAAATAACAGTATCGGATAATAGATTGAATGTTTCAAATAAAGCCTTAGAGGATAAGGCATGAAAATCAGCAAAATAGGGTAAGGTGTAAAAATCAGCAAAATAGAATATGCAAAATACAATTTTTAGCCACAAAAAGAAATGAAGATGAGGCTTTAAAAGATGGATGGACAAATGATATCATGTACTGTTCAAATTTTTTTTATCTATGATCAGTTATATAAAACATGGCCTAAGATGTGTCATAGAGTTAGAGCTAGTTAGATGAAACAGAAAGGTGCTTCTATGGTATTATATGATCAATGCTTACCATATGATTAATAAATACCTTATTAATTTAAGAGAAAATCTTATAAAATAATAGTAAGACTTGCAATGTTACATGGCTTATAATGTTGAGCCATTAAAAAGTCCGAGAAAACAAGTTTAATGCAAGAGACATGGGAGTTTTGAGATGGTGTGGTAAAACCAGAAATATAATCTGAGAACTGAATATATTAGAGGTGTTGTATAAGTCGCACAAACTTAGATGAAGCAATGGAGAGTCAACTAAGATACTATTCATATCCACAACAAACGTTGCAAGAGGCTCTAGTAAGCAGTAGCAACATTAATTTGTATGAGTTTCACAAATTTGGACAAAGTAATAGAGAGTTAACTGAGATAATATTGGAATCTACAGAAAGTTTGGAGGACCTGGTAAGGAGGGGGTAACATTAATTTGTTGAAGGAAGAGGAGGGAAGACCTAAGTTGACATAGCTAGAAGTTACAAGAACAACAGAGTTAGCTGTCAATATGAATCTTGGTGAATGTGAATTCATAAAGCCAACCCCATATGGTGTGGGTAAGGCTGGATGCTTCTGGTTACAGTTGTGAGACACCCATCATCAATCATACAAAAACTACTGGCATAACTATCTTATAAAAGAGTTATGATTTGCCAATGTAACATTAAGTCCAACAATATCTCGTAACCATATTCTACTATTTCCTTAGTATGTCATATGTTTTGCCAACTTGTTTTAGCAATAAAAGGGCATAAAGGCAATCCTATTTCTGTTTTCTGTTCAAGAAGTCTTACATCATTATCCTCAGAAGACATTTCATGCGTCTGAAACTTCCTGAGCAAAATGTGGCATAATTATTTTCCACAATCCCTTAGTTCTAGTTCAATATGCTAACCATTTAACTTCTCTGTACAGATGATTTTTTTAACCATCTTTGAAATATCTGAACTCTCTTTTTATCTCAGATGGGCTGATTTATTGTCTAAGAAACCTCAACTCTTCCCTTTCAGTAACTTTACCTGTGTTTTAGATTTTGTATCTACCAAAACTAGCTGATGCTTCTATCCTAGATTCAAGTGTTCTAATTTCTACTTCCATTGTTTTCAACAAGTATCTTCTCAAATGTAGATAGCTGTGCTTCCATCATTTTTAGTGACTAAACCAAGACTTGCAATTTGTTTTTGCATATTATATGAGGTGTATGCATTAAGTGAATAATATCATCCTGATTCAAAAAGTATTTTGCTTCTTTTACCTTCTTTTAATCTGCCAAACCTCATTTCATCAGCATTTCCTCCATGTTCTCTGCTCATTTCTTCCTCAACATCGTCAAGCATATACCCCATACTTTGTTGTTTTATGATGCAAGTAGTCTTAAAAGCCCCAACCCTTAAATATTATTGGCTCAATGTTTCTGCATTGCCCTGTCAACATATTTATGCTATGTCAAAAAGAGTGGTTTGGGGTTTCTGGTTGTTTGAAATTTGTCCTTGCAGCCAAAATAATAATTTGCATGGAAAACTTTATTATGTAATACATGGTAAAAGTAACTAAGCATGGTTTTGGAAAAGAAATTTTTTCTTTCATGTAATCTCTATCCTCCATGATAGACCTTTTAGTTCTCACACAAGATCTGTGTACTGCCCATGATTGTTGGCAACACACATTTATCTATCTATCTATCTGAATTCACATTTAAAATTTAGATGGGTATTTGCATACACTCGGATTGGGTGGAAAAACTAGTTTGATAGTAACAGCTTGAATGATTTGGCTTTAGACACTTATCTATGCTGGTGCTTTTAACGGGTTGGACTTCCAGTAAGAACTATTATTTGATTTGAAGCAGGAGAACAAAGAATGATTCAGAATCAAACGTAACAAATACATAAAGCCAACCTCTCTTCTACTACCACAGATTTGGATTTTGCCTATTGGATGTTTGAGAAAAATTCTAAGATGTAATTTGATGGAAAGCTATGATCATTGCTTTCTCACAAGGAAGTTGCTGTAATGAGGTATTGGAGTGGTTTTAATAGATGATAGTGAGAATAACAGGCTAAATTTCTTGTCTACAGTAAGCACAGCCTTCGTCCTTAACATAAATGGGTGGACTAGAGTTTGGACAGAGGATCACCTATGTTAGAAATAAATTATTACCTATTAATTGTAATGATCAATTGCTTGATATATAAAAATTTTATTCTTTTTGTCCTAGTATTTTATGTTTTGTGTGTCCATTTACTCATAACTACAACCTCGTGCCAATTCCCTAATCACACTGCTCTCCCACCCACTAATTATTTCTTATTTTTCCTTTTTCTGGTAAAACTATTTATCTTATATACTTACTATAAAAAATCATTTAGACATCACACTTTTAGTTTTTTATTTCTTTGTTTGTTTTAATTCTTTTACAATATGTTATCTATTTTTCTTTTTAGTCTTAATTTGCATTCCATGTGCATGCAAACCAGTATTTTAATCAAACTGGGAGGACGAACAGCAGGAGAGGGCACATGAGAAACACTGGGTTCTGGAGGGGATGGCAAAGATGATATGATTTAGAGGTAAGATCTGATTTGAGCCAAGGAGGAGATTTTTTCGCATTGAGAACCAGTCCTCAATGGTGTTGAGTTTGAAGGAAGAGAGTAGAGAGGGGAGGGAGAAAGTAGTCCTCCACATTGGGTATAATGATAGGCACATACTACCAAAATTTGATCCACATTATTTATGTTGCTAGCATGCTTAGATTTCACCCAAGCCAACATTGAAATTATCATAAATTTTACTTATTAAAAATATATATGTTTAAAGAATGTTGTTAAATGACTAAAATAGAAGATAAATTGATGAACTAAAAGAAATAAAGTGCATACTCTCGAAAAGTGCTTACAACAAGCATGCACTTCAAGATGACGTAAAAATTTTTAAGAATTAAAAAATGACAAAAATATGATGAATAAGCTAGTGTGCAGCTAATAATCATTAATGATACTAGCAGTTATTTTAATGATCTTAGATTGCATATGCTGCTATTGTTAAAATGATGTTATGATTTTTTTTTTTTTTTCTTTTTCATTGTAGTTGCTAATTTTAACATGTGTTATCTTTTAAATGCATTTTAGGTTGCAAGTTATGTGCTATTATTTGATATTTTTGCATGTTAATGACTCTAGCATATGCAAAGAAAACTTGAGAGCCTTTAAGCCGATACTTCTATCTTATTTCTTGTGAAAAGATATCATTTGGACAAGAAAACATGATTTACAAGAAAATCCGAAGCTAGAACCAAAGTTGTTTGGGGTATTTGGATGTGTAATCATTGATACCCTTTGTTACGATTATCTACATGGCATTTACTGTACCCATCCTTTCTCGATATGATTTCAGTCTTCAGTATTTAAAACCTTGATGTAATCAACTTCTGTATCATTTTGAAAAACTAAACAGTACTGTAATTCAAGTGCCATACTACTACAACAACAAAATTTAGTTACAAGTAAACTAAATAGATGGCAGACGGAAATGTTTGTTCGACTTTTTTTTGAGATTTTGTGTTTGTTTGATTATTTTCCAAAGGAATAGTTAGTGCTTTAATTCAATCCAATGTAATTTCTTCTATTGAAATCATCTTAGGAATTTAGAAGAACGAAGGGAAACTTGAACTCCATGATGGAGCATGCTGAGCTTCTCAAGACCGTTAAAAATGATATCAGTGAATCAAAGGTAAGCAAAATTTATGATTTGGGCTATCTGTTATATGGTTAGTTCTTATTTGATTTTTTATTAAATCTTCATGACTTTAAACAGGCATCTGGGAGCATGTCACCTAGGGTGCATTTGTTGAGGGAGAGAGCTTCAATTCATGGAAGCATAAATCAAGTAATAGTTTTTTTGATGTAAATTGCATATGGTTCCCTAACTAAATATTTAAGATGAAGTAGATGTTAATTTTACACTCTGCTCAAAGAACAGTCTTTTCTTTTGTTAATATAGCATATAAGTTGCTCATTTATCATAAAAGGATTTGTAGAGCCATTAATCCCATTCTGTTCCTTTTCAGGCATTGCAAGTAAACTTTTTGATGTTTGATTGCTTTTGGTTTAGAAATGTTTCCATCATGTATGTTGTGTCAGGTGTTTTTTTTTGGCTATAACTGAAGGCAGCACAGACACATAAATCAGATTATCAATTTTTGGATCAACTGGACCTGAATCCAAACCCATTTATACGTATAGATAAATTTTCGGTCTTTATTTAAAGTGAATAGGGTAGATATTATTTTGGGTTGTCAAGTGACTGGCAGGATGAAAGTTTTAGAATCTTTCAACAATTACAATTGGACATGAGGGTTTCTCCAACTTGGGATGAGCTTTGATGTGGTTTCCACTAGTTCTGGATGGGATGTTAGCTCGTCCTTAAGAATTACACGTGGCTGGTGCTATAGATGAGCTTATTAGAGTTTTATGACTGAGCAAAACAGGTCCTGAGCTCCAGGTATAAAGCCAAAGGGAGTTCAATGCTCTCTCTAACGGAAGAGATACAAACATCCATCGTCTTCAAGACACTGATGTGCACACAAGGGATGTTGATGTTTTTTGCTTTTGATCAACATTTTTTCAAGTAGCATATCTTGTGTAAACAAGCGATTGCCCTGATGATCTGTGTAATTTGGCCCACTGTCACTGGGCTTGTGGTTGATGTCATGAAATTCCCAATTAATTGGCTCATGGTGCCAAGGTGTTGAGTTGGGTCTCATTTCTTGTGTGTCTTTTGCGGTAGAGTCTTAAATTTTGCATTTGATAAAATCTAGCTAGTTTGAAGGGAAACTTATTCATAAAGATAATTTTTCTTGGATGAAATGTGCGCTTGTTGCTTGATGGGAGTTTCACCTGATTTCTCTTGTTTTTTTTCAGAAAGTTGAAGGTTCTAGCAACCTTTGACGATATACCTCAGAAACCTGTGCTTGATTCCATCTTGATTGGCTTTCATTTAGACAAGTAAAATTCACAGAATCGAGGAATGTTAGGAATTCAATTAATAGCTCTGCTATTAAAGAAATTTGTAGATCTTTATGTTTTGCAAGCTTATGTGCTGATAGCATTTACACCGTTCATTGTGCCTTTCAACAACTTTTTGATGCATTGAAAGCATTATTTGGTTCTCTTCGCATGGGATGAGGAACTGTAATCCTTTCATATGACGTGCTTGCTCCCTAGGCCAATTACTTCCACGTTAATCAGAATATCAGATGGTTTGATGTATTCTAACAAATTACTGATGCAGATTGATGAAGTGATTGGTCAAGCACAAGCCACAAGATCAGTTCTGGGCACACAGAGGGCTTTTTTTGGGCATGTCCAGGGAAAAGTGAAGCAGCTGGGTGACAAATTTCCTATAATTCGAGGCCTTCTTGGTATTCATCCATCCTGTTCTTTTTGTGTGTGTGTGTGGGCGCGTGTGCGCACATGCTTTTATAATATTGGCCCTCGCTGCTGCTTTTGTACCTGCAGGTGCCATTAGAAGGAAGCGTTCCAAGGACACACTTATTCTCTCTGCAGTCATAGCAGCTTGCACTTTGTTCCTCATTATCTATTGGCTTTCAAAATGATGAATGCTCTGAAAGGCAACAGGGCAATGGAGATGCTGCAACACGTTTCATGTTATTCCATTGTGCACAAAAATAAGAGTCAGCAATCAAATGCTGTTTTGTATCAATCAAGTCGGCAGATATTAGATCGCATGGCATGGAGAATATTAGTTCCATGGAATTATCAAGAAAGGGGATGATGATGTTGCTTTTGCTTCTTTTCTTTTTCCCCCAATCAATATTCTTTTCAGTTCACTTTTATGTACAGTTTTTGATGGATCTTTGCATCACGATATATTAATTGACCTTGCATTACAAAATTTACCATGTTCTATGGAATTGGAGGTGGAATGCGTCCGAAGAGGGGTGGGATTTCACAATATGAATTGGTATCTATATTTATATCCATATTGTTAATATTCTATTTGTGTTCATATATGCTTGAAACAAATATAGTTACAAATTTTACCATATGTTTAAGAAATCAAAATCTAGGTTCTTCTTCTTTGAAAATCCATACTTAATATGCTGATCAACCAAGTATGTTTGATATCTGAAAATCATCAAAAGTATACATGAATTTCTTTAATGGAAGGATCATTTTATTTAATATTTAAGAATATTTGAGTTATCATCTTGATTTTTTTTTTTTTTTTTTTTTTTTTTGAAAATAAATCCGTAGGTAGCTAATAAACACAAGCAGTGGAGGCGGGGTCTGAATCCAAATCCATGCAACAATCAAAGGTGAGAAATGGAATGTACAACATGCTATTGTCCCATGGTGCAAATGCAGTAAGCTTTTGAGTGAGTTAGAGTTAGGATGATGCACCCACCTTGAACCAATCCCAAACCAACTTGAAGTCGCGCAATTGGTTTGGTTAGATTCGTGCGGTTTACTACCTTCTCACGTTTGGTCTGGTTCTGGCTGGATACTGTATATATATATATATATATATATATATATAGGATTTAGGCTGGGAATGTTCTTAGCCTAACCCAACAGCCAAGTTGCACATATAACATGACCAAACCCACTCGTTATTCAATGCAGAGATTAAAAAAACAGCAAGGCCGCTCTGCTGCAACAAGATAACTAAGAAGTAAAAACAAGTTTTTGAGCTTTCCAATTGCTCCAAAAAGTAATTTCTATGCAGATTTTTTGTTGTCAAAAGGGTTCGGAAATGCCATCCCCACGTTGCAGCTACGTTTCAATAAACTTCTATTGGGTTAACAGAAAATTCATATAGAAAGAAAAATCATGACCTATTCCCTCAAAAGGGGAAAATAAAAAAGAGCCCCAACAATATCAGTGTTTTCCACTCAAACAATCACTGCAAGCATGGCAGACAAAGCCAACGGAGGAAGCATCAAGGCGAGCAGACTGCTTCCAGCATTTAGACTTGAAGAAGATGAAGTTGAGTTTGAGCCATGAGGTGTCTGAGGCCTGAAAATCATTAAAATTGAAACAAATATCAGATTGTGAGGAAGTGACCACACAGAAAGGGCTTAATTAGACCGAAAGAAAAGGTAACAAGGATTTTAGCAACATACCTCTGCAAATCTTTGAGGACTCCACAATAAAGGACATTATCAGGTTTAGGAGACTCAGTGTTTTCATTAGTTTCAGGGTTGACAATCCTTATATACACCTCCTGTCCAAGATACCATTCATCAAGATTTTCCGCACGCAAATTCCAAAAGCCCACATTATCTAGTGACACCAAGACAGCAGTCCATGCTCCAGGGAAAACCTGAGATGTAAACCCAAAGAAATGTTACCAGGTAAAGATTGTGGCTGGGATAGAATTTGACATGATATAGCAACAACCCAAAAGGTTGTCTTGGATCATTCAAACAAGAAATGAGCAAAAGCCATCGTGAGCATGCAAAGTAGAACATTTTAGACGAAGGTGTTAGATCTTGTAGAGCAAGTGTGTCCCAGTTTCCCTACAAAATAGAATGCCTCCCAGCTATTCATATAGCTGTTTTAGTATCAACTTTTCTTTATTTTTCGTTGTTTCTTCTTTTCCTTTTCCTCTCTTTTTTTTTCTTTTTCTTCTTCTTTCCTTTTTCTTCTTTTTTTCCTTCTTTCCTTTCTTCCCTCTTTCCTTCTATTCTTTTCTTCTTCTTTTTTCTTCCCCTTTCTTTTCTTCCTTCTTTTAATTCTTTCATTCTCCTCTCCTTCCTGGTTTCTTTAAAAACCGTTTTAGACAATCAAATAAGATTATCCATAAATGACATGAAAATAGCAATCAGAGTTCCCCTAATGATCATTTGTTTTTAGTCAATGAGGAGTTGGCTTTTTTCACTAAAAAAAGAACTAATCTCAATATATAAGGCAGTCCAAACAAATCTTGTATACATAAAATAGGAGGCTAGATCATCACTGTGTTAGTGGTATGACAATGTGCTCAAATCTTTGCCAGAGAAAAATGAACAAATCACAAAAGAACTTTGTTGACGACCAAACCTTTAAGCTAAGTTATGCAGAGCTAAGCTAGGTAGAAATGTAACAATCCAGCTTAATGATTACTGTACTTAAAAATGTTCGGTTTCAGTCAGTATCAGTTGAAGTATCTAGCATGCCAGCAGAACATTCTTCTCTGTTTTCAAGCACAAACAAAGGTAAACTTAACAAAATGAGGACAGCCTTAGTCCCTACCAAATTATTATTCTTTTTGAATTCTTATGGTCACAACTACTTCAATTTTGAAGATATTCAAAAAAGCAACATATACATCATAAATGTGGAAATAAAAAAAAAATGAAGGAAAAAAAGAAGAGAAATGTCAATGGTTTTCCTCCTCCTTGCTAATCCTCTTCCACTTGAGTTAGATACTTAAGTTATAACCAAAATAAAAGATCAGTAACAAACTAGAAAATTAAATGTACGCTTTTGATAAACACATTAGGATGCTGTCGAGACAAGAAAGGACTATGTATCCAACGTTGTTAAGATCAGGATTGTAGCATAAATTGTAGAGGTGTTGAATCAGATCGGATCATCAGATTCCAAAACATAAGATATAAACCAAGTTCTTTAAAACATAAAATTAGGGTTGAAATGGCATGGAAAGTAGAAGCATAACTAAATTATAATATAAAGTTGAACAACCGAGAACAAAGCCATCATATAAAGACATAAAAGTTCAACTTCCAAAAACCATAGATCAATAAAGTTTTATTTCACCATAAATCCATAGAATATCTTAATTTGACCCAGAAAAACTTATATAGGAATAAGCTATGGAATTAAGTTCTCCTCTTAAGTAGAAGATTACAGAACGAATCAAATTTCTAAAAATGGTGAAAAATATATGAAAAGAAAATTTTAATTTTAGGTCTTATATCCAAAACAACTATTTTTTTATATTGACTCTTAGTCATTGAAAATTTGAAGGAGATTTTTAATTTGATGCTTTGGAAATTTGTTGATGATCAATCAATTATTGTAAAAGAAATTGATGGTTATTAAAAATTGGGTACCCTAAAAGCTTTAAAGAGATGACTTGGATTTGGATCTTATGATCCAAATGTTAGCACAATCAACAATCTGGATTATATAATCCAAATTTGAATCTTACATTCATAATGATCTTGATCCGAGGATCCAATCTAGATTGCTAAGTGCCATTTCAATCTGGATCATGAATCATAAGATCCTGACCAAAAAGCTCAAAACACTACAAACTACTAGAACCCATCAATAAAAAGGAAAAGGCAGAAACATGTACTCCACGACAGTTTACCAGAATTTGAGATCCACCCAGAATTCAGATAAAAGAAACACACCATTTCAATCTGTGATATTGTGTATATGAGTTTATATGCATATGTAACTTAGTGATTGCAGTCAGTCTGGCATCATTCTAAGATTTCCCAAAGTAGTTCCATAATTTCTGTAAACTGTTCTAGGTGAGCCCAAATTGAACTGCACTGCTTTCTATACTGTCTTGGAAACTGAATATTCTTGAGGAAAGACACATGGATAGATGATGTACAAGATACATAATTCAAGAAACAAATAGAGGCAAAAGATAGATATGATTTTCATGATCAAGAATACAACTGGTGGACATGGTTTTAGTGATAAGGAAAAGATGTTATGACTTCAAAATAGCACTAAAATACCTCATGGGTTGGAAAGGAAAACAGATGCTAGAAAGTGACAGAAGTGGCATGATTTAGATGAAAAGATATGAAGTATAGGATCTGCTAGATATTGATTGTAAAACAATCAAATGGTATCACCATACGAGATATCCAAGCTCCTTTACATTGAAAATAGAAATAACTTTTTGACTGTCACAAACAGGTATCACCATGCTAATTCTAATTCAATTGCTGTCCAAACTATCACTGAATAAATAAAAAAGCTAAATTAAAATTTTCCTACTTATGTCACGTTAATGTCCATTAATTAATGATTTAACATATAAGAATGCACCAAATTCAATTTCAACAGTGCAAAATAATTGTCAAGAATCAAAGATCAAATCATTTCTCTATCAAAAGAAAAAAAAGGCATGATATACTAGCGTTGTGGCGCACACCTGTGTGGTACAGCGAGAAATGGCATCCCACTTATTATACTGGTTTCTGCTATCCTCAGTCCACTCCCCATAAGCCATTCTGTAATCAACAAGGAAACATATTCAATTAATATCCAGATAAAAAGCACAAATTTGACCCTGTAAATGCAAAGCTAAGATGCTGTCCATACCCAACTACAAAAAATGCATATCCATCCAGGTGGTAGGTCTGAACTTTAGTATCATTGTTCTGAAATATAATTTCCATGAAGCCCTTGTATGAACCATTGATTATAGATGCCCCAATTCGAGGTGACCCATCAAGTGGCCTAGTAGGGAAATCAAGTGTATAAATTCCCTTCTTATCATATGCATCAGCAAGAGTCAGTGGTGTATCAGGGGAAGAATATGAGAGTCCATTGAGTGCAGTTCGACGTTTTCCATTTATGACCACAGGTGGCAGATTTCTCAAGAAGTACACCTCGGTCACATTGATCGAACCATATCTAAAAGATCCCTGAGGGTTGGGGCGTGCACCACTAGAAGTCACATTTGTCCTGATATATCAAAAAAGAGAACTCTTGAACAAACATATATGACAGACCATAAATACCAAGAAAAAGGAGAGAGTAGATTCTCAGATAGCCTATGATTTGTTATTTATTAACGATATACAATATCAAGCATTTTTATTTGAACTTATAAACCAGCAGTAACAAATGTTATTTTACAATTTTCTCCAGCCAGGAGATTCTTAGGAAAAGACAATTTCAAAACTAAAGCCAAAAATGCTAAATTTAAAACAGAAAAAAAAAAAATTGAAGGACATGTATTTCATGAGGAAAAGGATGACCTTTTCTGCATATTTATAGGATACCTATGGAATTGTGCACAAACCTGATAGTTTTGCCTGATTCATTGACCAGGATTTGTCATAGATATCATTAGGACCATCAGGAAGAGGGCCAGATGCTTTGCCTTTGGAGTTTGAATAGTGCAAGATGGCAACACCAGTAACTCTCGTCCAAAGTGACTCATTCACAAACCTAGGACTTGCCACAATGTAGTAGTCGCTGCTAGCATTCTGATCCATTGTAACCAGGAATGAGTATGATTGTCCCACATGAATATCGAAGTACGTATAGTTCTGCTGCACGGTGTAAGTTCCTTCTGTCTCTGCAAGAAGCAAGTTGTGATTTTGGATTCTGAAGTTTAAGCTTGTCGAGATGCCAACATTGTGGACGCGGAAGCGATATGTTTTGCCTGTTTCAGGGCAACAAGACTGGTAAGTATCATACATCAGTGACATATGCAGAAATCAGCCAACATCAATAACATAACAACATATTTTGTTGGACATCTAATGCTTATTGCTTGGAGAAGGAATTAGTATATAAAACACTAGCATGTCCTCCTACATGTCTATCACATCATAGAAGCTACATATACAAGGCAAGCCCGTTTGAGCCAAAAAAAAAAAGGAACAACAAATTTCAGAAAAAAAAAACATTAAGAACTGCTTGTGTTCATGTTCAGAAAAAAGATATAAGGGATTGTGAATTGCGCCACCACATTTGCTCTGAAACATAGTAAGAAAGCAAGTTAATTGTTGCAATTTCATACAAGAGAAAAGGTTTAACCAAACAGTTACACTGTCCTGCCAAATAACTTTCTACTGGCCTGATGATATCACTGCTCTTTTATTTGTACCAAAAATCATTGTAGAACATATATAGATACCAGATACTGATGTAACAACTAAGATAGATGAACTAGAGCAGCTGTAGAAAGCACTACATTGCCTTCTTTTTCCAATAGTTCATGCGGTTTTCAATGTGTCAACAAGATTATGTTTATATCTCAAATGAATTAATTTAGGTAGATGTCATCAAGTTTTTATTTAAAAAAAAAATTCATATTTCCATGTTTTGAACTAACCAAACATCAAGATTCAGACCTTTTGAGTTTTAAAAATGAGAAAAAATGTTGACACACAGGCGATCTCTTAAACAGCAGAAGTGATAAAAAAAACATATAAAAACAGTATCAGAATTCCATAGGAAGATTAAAACCGATTTCTCCTGGACAAACTAATCCATATGCGATGTTATGGATAACAAAATGAATCTAGGTTCTATTAGCTGATAAGAGCACTAAAATTACCCAATTCAAATAGCTTGGTTATCAGCATAGATCAGTATCAGCCATTCGATATCCACATAGAAAGCAGAATCTCTGCGGTCAAAGCAATGGAAACTTACCTGGTTCAACATTGATAGTCTCATAGTCTATGCCAGCTGGAACAAGCGTAGTATTGTACTGATACGGCCCTTTCCCATTCATCAGAACACCATCAGGCATGCCAAGGTCCTTGCCATCATCAAGTGCCTTCCTCAAGTCCTACAAAATCCCACCAATCTTAACCAGTCACACACTAAACCTTCCCCTACTCATATATTCGCCACAAAAATTCAAAATTTCCACTGACCGTGGGGTTCTGGTTGTACCAGTCCCCGATGAAGAGGGTGATGTCCCCATCGGGGTGCCCAAAGGGCACAGCGATCACAGCCCGGTTATTGACAGTGATACCACCGTAGCCTCCGGCCGCCCGCTGAAGGCCGAGGGAGGGGAAGTAGAAGAAACTACCGATCTGGTCCTTCACCTGGAACTGGTAGGTCCAGTTCCAGCCCGGCGGGATGGGGCAATTCGTTCCCAAAACCCCATCTTGCCAAGAATTCTTCCTCAGCTGGATCCCGTCCCTGTCACGGCGTCAAAAAAAGACATTCTTTTGGCTAAAAATCTACCTCAGAGAGAACTTGCAGACCAATCAAAATCGATTGTTGTATTTCCACAGCGAATCTAATTGAATCGAAACGAAATATACCAGTTGATGAGCAATGGCTCATCCAAGCTATTGAGCACATTAACTACGACATTCCAGTTGGTGGTTACGTTGACGATGGGACCGGGGAATTGGTTGTTGATCGCTATCACCTGCACATCAGTTGCCGGTGGTTAGGGGGAAAAGTAGGAACAAAAATATTTTAAAAAAAATAACTTTGTGTCAATTCGGATAACTATTAGCATCTATTCAATATCGTTAACCCAAAAAAACAGGACAAACAGAGCCAGCGACGACGAATTCGTCTCCAAAAGAGTGGATTTCTTTTGATCTGAAGACGATCTTAATATTAAGAACATTAAGGGAACTAGAAAACTAATCAAAATGTAGCTGGGGAAAGACCGAAGAGCCATGAATCGGAGACGAAAGGAAGCATCTTGGAGGCGGGTGGGGTTTTACCTGTTGCTTGACGCCAAGCGGGGAGGCGGTGATATACGATACGTCAAAGTCGTAGTAGGCGAAGGGATCTCCAGCCAAGCACTGGCCCACCAGGGTGGCCGCCCACACCAGCGCCGCCGCGACCGCCCACCGCGCCGCCATTCTCCGCTCCGTATCCTCTGATATACTATCGGAAGCCGGGAAAACCAGAATAGCCGCAGTTATTCCTTGCGAAACGCTCCTCTTCTTATCCCCTTCTCCTTCGACTTTACATCACACTGAGCGCTTGAGAGCGGAAGAATTAATCCAAGAAGAAGAAGAAGTAGAGGAGAAACGCCGAAAGGGGAATGAATAGGACGAGGCTCGCAATGCTCTCTCTCTCTCTCGCTGGCAGCGACGGTTGCCCTACGTAGAAGCCTTAAAAGCTATGAGGAGAAATAAAAGGACTAAATAAATTTAAAAATCGAATTTTGGAGGATTTTAGATTGCTTTTTAATTTTAATAATTCCATGCATGTTCCCACCTTTTTCTAGGAAAAAAAACTGGGCTCAAGAAAGGAAGGTATGAAAAACGCGGGTGCCGCCGCGGGAATTCCACGCCACCGCGTGGTTGTAACAAAACGGAGCAAAGCAAACGAATAAAACAAAGAGAGGAGAGAGAGAGAAAGTATTGGCGTCGATAACTGCATTGATTTCAAAATTATTTCCTCGATAAAACGATGTCTCCAATCACATACATCGCAAAAAGATAAGATATTTGATGGGATGGGTTGGATCATTCAAAAACGTCCGATGATACGTGATCGTACGTAATCAGAGATGATCGAGTAAGATCACCGATGCACAAATGTTGGATTTATTGTTATGATGCGGTGTGACAATTTAACTGAATATAAAATATATACTACTTAAGAATTAAAATATTATTAGAATTATCAGTCTTATTTGATTTTGATTAAAAAATTATTTTTAAAAATATAAATTATATCAAAAAAAAATTGAGTTATATCCGATTGATTTTTAGCATTTAAGAATATATTTGATTGTAAAAAAAAAAAAGCATCAATGAATCGCAAAAAAAAAAAAAGGTCACGAAAAATGTGTTTTAAACGTTTCAAGGAAAAAAAATCTAAAAACATTGTATTTTACTTAAGGAAATGTATTTTTGGTTTTCAGTTCACTCCAATTTTTAAAATTATTTTTTAAAAAATGATTGCATGATGTTACCATAGCTATTAGAAAGCCATAAGCCTGAATAATATTTATTATCTATAATAAACGAAAATCTTTTGAATGCCATTCAACCCGGTCACCATTTCTTAGATCTATAAACAGCCCATTTCCCAAGCTTAGATCTATAAACAGCTTAGACTGAATTTAAATTCTAGCTTAGTCTAAACCAGGCAAATTATGTTGCTAACCGATATCAACCAATCAATTTATTGTTCAAAATTAGCTCCAAGTTTTTCATGTTTGGAGATATATTTTTGAAGCTTTATTTGAACTATGTTTTTGGTAAGTCTCGGTTTTAGAGAAATAAAATTAAATTATGTAAATAAAACCCTTTTTATAATTTTTTAAACTATTCTATATTTGATAAAAGATATTATTAAATGCAATATTTTGTGAGAACGGATTTGGTTGCTCGGTATGTTTGTAACTTATTATTTAGTTGCCTATTAGGATTTAAAGGTATAACTTTTAAGGAATGGATAAGTTTGCCTTTCCTAACCTCATTATTTCATATGAATTTATGTATTTAGCTAAATCATAAGAAATGGATAAAATTAATTTAAATATTGATGGTAATATTGCTATTCTTTTTTTATTTGTGATATTACTAGTTAGAGTATTAATTTTATAATGGATATATGTTATATTATTATATATTTTAATGCATGATATAATAATATAACATTCTTTTATATAATAATATGCTATAGTATAATATAATGATATTATAATTTATATAATAATATATCATTGCATGATATTATATATTTATAAAGAAAAGGACTAAAGGCCATTGGAAATTGAGACAAACGGGTGCCATCTTTTTCCTTATTAAACCCCATCATTAACTCCCAATCTAGCCTGGAGACAAAGGGACCTTAGGCCTTTATGGGTCATGGTTTCTAATCATGTGAGGAGTTTCATAGCTTACAATAAGGTCCAGTTTTTATCAACCCATTTGGTAATTTATCCAAAATACACCATGGATTAAGCGGCCAAAAATCCAAACCAAATGATGCCTAAAGTTACATTTAAAAGTGGAATAATGACTTAACCTATTAGATTAAATAGGTTAACTTATTCATACTCTTCTTTACTTTGGAATAAGTTACTCGGCCTCGTATAATGGAGAAGTCTATTTTTGGGCTAAGTGTGGTATATGGACTTGAAAAGCAAAAGATTATGTTTTAGCTATTCAAATATATTTATTTTATTTATTTTAAAAAGCAAATTAATCCACATAATTGTATGGTGGAAAAGAATAGAACGATTAGGTTAAACTACATTTATTCCTTCCTATTTTACCTTCAAATATAATTTACAAGTTCAATTGGGTCTCCTTGAATTCAGTTAGATTAGTTTCTTTCTTATTCGTCTTGATTGGAAAGTGCACTCCTTATATTAGATCCAAGCTCAACCTTTAAAAATTAGATTAAAATCTGGTTTGGTTTGGATCTAAGTTAGGTCAAGTCTAACTCATTGCATTTATTTTTCTTAGTATATGATGTGGCTGATCCAACGTTGTCAAAGCAAACGGTGGACTGACGGAGCCCAACCCCGGCCTCGTGGGGGCCTCCGAGGCCCCTCGGCCTTCGAGACCCTCTCGGCCTCCGGTGCCCTCTCGGCCTCGAGCTTCCGCCTTGGCCTCGAGCTTCCCCCTCGGCACCGGCCTCGAGCTTCCGCCACGGTCTCGAGCGTCCGCCTCGGCCTCCAGACCCTCTCAGCCTCTGGTGCCCTCTCGGCCTTGAGCTTCCGCCTCGGCCTCGAGCTTCCCCCTCAGCACCGGCCTCGAGCTTCTGCCTCGGTCTCGAGTGTCCGCCTCAGCCTCGGGCCGTCTGACACGTCCGTGGGGCCCGCTAATCGCCCGCTGCGGTCACATGCTTCACGTGTTCCACATGTCCCACGTGCCCTACGTGCTCCACCGCTCGACTACAGCAGCACATGGCCCTGCCTCATAATGGTGCACGCCTATCGCGATCATATCCGCCTGCCATCTGTGGCGCTGCATTTGACGGATGACAAGCAGAGCCGGACACCTCTGACGCGCCCATACCGATTGTGACCTCTCGTTGCTAACCTTGCCTACCGTCCGTTATCAGGCAAGTGGCGTCTCGAGATCAGCAACCTTCTAGAAACGTATGCGAGACTTTCGAACGGGTATAAAAGCCCGCACTCAAGACAAGGGAAGGATCCTGAACTCAAGTTCTCTAGCTTACTTCTGCTAGTTAGCTCTTGTCTGTTCCCGAGTGACTGACTTGAGGGTCGGAGGGTCCCCACCGGAATACCAGTCCCCAGGACTTTTCTTGCAGGAGTCTACCGCGGAAGATCTCTGTTTCCCCGGCGTTCAAGGAAGGTGACTTGGCATCAATAGATTGGCACGCCAAGTAGGGGGATTAAAGAGAAAAGCTTCGGACCTGTAAGTAAAGACTTCTCTTTCCCCAAGCTCTCAAGCCATGGTGATGACTCGAGCGCAAGAAGTCTCCACTAGTCACGCCGGGGGACAGCCTCAAGGTGCTGATCCGCTAGCGGTCGGCCCATCCGCTCCCCTGACCGATGTTCCTGCACCACCACCGCAGCAACTCCAAGAAGACCGTCTCGCCACCCTCACATGCAAGTTCAGTCCCTAGCGGCGGCAGTCCAAGTCCTGCAGCAGCAACCGACGGTCGTGCAGCAGCCGGGGCCACTCCCGTCAGTCCAGGAGTGGTCCAACCCAGCCAGCACTCTTCCCAGGGGAGGTCTCCCATCCGAGAAGTTCACCACCGTCGTGCTTTGCCCAGGCCTCACCGTCGGGAGGCCTCCAAGAGACCCCAATCGCCCTCTCGATATGCCAGTGCTTCTCCCAAGCGGTGTCACGGGAAGGACATACGTGGAGCACCTACAAGTCCTGAGCATTGAAGCAGCGGAGGAGGCTCTGCCGGTCGAGCAAGAATCCTCTTGGATAGACGCCTATGTCCGATATCTGACTGATGGCATCCTCTCCGAAGATCCAGTTGAGGTCAGGCTGCTCAGGTAGCGGGCCCAGAAGTTCCTGATGATGGATGTGAGGCTCTATCGAAGGTCGTTCTCGTACCCCATCCTCAAGTGTGTCGGCCCCACGGAAGCTAATTGCATCTTGCGAGAAATCCATGAAGGCATCTGCGGAAGTCATCTGGGGGGTAGAGCTATGGTGTACAAGGCCCTGCGACAGGGGTACTACTGGCTGACCATGAGGAAGACGGCCGAGCTCGTCAAGAAGTGCACTAGCTACCAGCGCCATGCCAACATCCAGCGGCAGCTGACATCTCAGTTGACCCCCCTGGCAGCACCTTGGCCTTTCGCCAGTGGGGTATGGACATCTTAGGGCCATTCCCTTCGGCCTTCGGTCAGCGCAAGTTTCTGTTGGTGGCCGTCGACCACTTCACCAAATGGATCGAGGCCAAGGCACTCGCCAAGATCATGGAGGGCAAGGTGAGGTCTTTCTTCTAGAAATCCATCATATGCCGGTTTGGGCTACCGCATACCCTGATCACGATAATGACCGGTAGTTCAACAATGCACCCTTCAGAGGATTCTGCACCGAGTTGAGCGTTCATCAACGGTTCACTTCGGTAGGACATCTCAGACCAACGGAGCAGCCAGGTGATCAACCGCATCATCATTCAAGGACTTAGGGCCCGGCTGGATGACTGCAAAGGACGATGGATGGAGGAGCTCCCCAATGTTCTGTGGGCCTATCACACAACGCCGCGAGCCCCCACTGGCGAGACTCCCTTTAGCCTGTCTTTGGATCTGAAGCCGTCATCCCAGTGAAGATTGGCTCTCCGAGCCCAGGGTGGAGGCATACAATAAGGGACAATCCGAACCAGTTGCGGGCCAACCTAGACCTGGTGGAGGAGGTACGGGACCGAGCGCGACTCGAATGGCAGCCTACCGATAGCGAGCGGCCAGGTATTACAACGCTCGCATTCGCCCCAAGACCTTTTTGCCGGGGACCTAGTCCTTTGGTGGGCGGAAGTTTCAAAACCAACAAAGGAGGCAAGTTAGCTCCAAACTGGGAAGGGCCTTATCGAGTCACTGAGGCACTCCACCACGGAGCGTACAAAATCAAAGAAATGGATGGAAAGCCACTCCCGCGGACGTGGAACGCCGACAACCTCCATCGGTATTATCAATAGTGTACCCTCTCTTTACGTTAAATTCCATGTTTGCACTCTTTCGGGCTCTTGCCCACTATTAATGAACATGAGTCCAAGTATCTCAGCTTTTCGGCAAAAAGCCCAAGACCAGCTCGGCACCTCAAGACTGATGTACCATCGGCACTGAAGATCGATGTACCACCGGCTCCAAAAAGTCCAAGGCCAGCTCGGCACCTTAAGACCGATGTACCATCGTCACCGAAGACCGATGTACCACCGGCTCCCAAAAAGCCCGAGGCCAGCTCGGCACCTAAAGTTCCAATGTACCATTGGCGCTGAAGATCGATGTACCATCGGCTCCCAAAAAGCCCGAGGCCATCTCGGCATCAAAAGTCCAATGTACCATTGGCACCGAAGACGGTGTACCATCGGCTCCCAAAAAGCCTGAGGCCAGCTCGGCACCTAAAGATCGATGTACCATCGGTACTGAAGATCGATGTACCATCAGCTCCCAAAAAGCTCAAGGCCAGCTCGGCACCTCAAACCGATGTACCATCAGCACTGAAGACCGATGTACAACCGGCTCCCAAAAAGTCCGAGGCCAGCTCGGCACCTCAAGACCGATGTACCATCGGTACTGAAGACCGTGTACCATCGGCTCCCAAAAAGCCGAGACCAGCTCGATACCCAAAGTCCAATGTACCATCGGCACTGAAGACCGGTGTACCACCAACTCCAAAAAGCCCAAGGCCAGCTCAGCACCCAAAGTCCAATGTACCATTGGCACCGAAGACCGATGTACCACAGGCTCCCAAAAAGCCGAGGCCAGCTCAGCACCTAAAGTCGAATGTACCATTAGTGCTGAAGATCGGTGTACCACGGCTCCCAAAAAGCCCGAGACCAGTTCGGCACCTAAAGTTCAATGTACCATTGGCATCGAAGACCGATGTACCATCGGCTCCCAAAAATCCCGAGGCCAACTCGACACCTAAAGACCGATGTACCATCGACACTGAAGACTGGTGTACCATCGGCTTCCAAAAAGCCCGAGGCCAGCTCGGCACCTAAAGTCCAATGTACCATTAGCACTGAAGACTGGTGTACCACTGGTTCCCAAAAACCCGAGGCCAGATCGGCACCTAAAGTCCAATATACCATTGGCACCGAAGACTGATGTACCACTGGCTCCCAATAAGCCCGAGGCCAGCTCGGCACCTAAAGTTCAATGTACCATTGGCGCTGAAGATCGGTGTACCACCGGCTCCCAAAAAGCCCGACGCTAGCTCGGTACCTCAAGACCGATGTACCATCGGCACTGAAGACCGGTGTACCAATGGCTCCCAAAAAGCCCGAGGCCAGCTCGGCACCTCAAGACCGATGTACCATCGGCACTGAAGATCGGTGTACCACCGGCTCCCAAAAAGCCTGAGGCCAACTCGGCACCTCAAGACCGATGTACCATCGGCACTGAAGACCGGTGTACCATCGGCTCCCAAAAAGCCCGAGGCCAGCTCGGCACCCAAAATCCAATGTACCATTGGCACCGAAGACCGGTGTACCATCGGCTCCCAAAAAGCCCCAGGCTAGCTTGGCACCTAAAGTCCAATGTACCATTGGCACTGAAGATCGGTGTACCATCGACTCCCAAAAAGCCCGAGGCCAGCTCGGAACCTAAAGTCCAATGTACCATTGGCGCTGAAGATCGGTGTACCACCGGCTCCCAAAAAGCCCGAGGCCAGCTTGGCATTTAAAGTCCAATGAACCATTGGTGCTGAAGACCGGTGTACCATCAGCTCCCAAAAAGCCCGAAGCCAGCTTGGCACCTCAAGACCGATGTTCCATCGGCACCGAAGGCCGATGTTCCATCGGTCCCAGAAGCCCGAGTCTCCCTCGGCATTCCAAGGTCGATGTTCCATCGGTCCCCAGAAGCCCGAGTCTCCCTCGGCATTCCAAGGCCGATGTTCCATCGGTCCCCAGAAGCCCGAGTCTCCCTCGGCATTCCAAGGTCGATGTTCCATCGGTCCCAAAGCCCGAGTCTCCCTCGGCAGTCCAAGGCCGATGTTCCATCGGTCCCTAGAAGCCCAAGTCTCTCTCGGCAGTCCAAGGCCGATGTTCCATCGGTCCTCAGAAGCCGAGTCTCCCTCGGCATTCCAAGGCCGATGTTCCATCGGTCCCCAGAAGCCCGAGCCGACCTCACGTCCGAAGGCTGATGTCCCAATGGAATGAAGTTACCCGTAGCATAGAATTGCTGCCTCGTCGATGCCTAGAGGTGCGGGGTGGACATGGTCCCTGTCCCGACCTTAACACTCCGAGGGTTCGGTCCTACATAGCTAAGTCGCTCATGAACGGAGAGAGGCTGCCCTCGGTGCCAACGAAGCCCCTAAGAGTCCCATGTCGGCGACCCAAGGACTCAAAGATGACGCATAGTGGTTGACAAAAAATAATTTCATTAATGGAAAAATGTTTACAAAATGCCGACTGAGTCGGACTCGATACAAAAAAAAAAAAAAACAAAGGAAAACTACAGAAAGATCAAGGGTTGGCCACAGGCTTGTCGTCAGAAGGTGCCCTCTTGGACTCTTGATCTGGTTCGATCTCCAGGGCGCATGGGAGGTCCAAGACCCGGGCCACCTTCTCCCTAGCGTTGCGGAATCCTTGGATGTAGGAGTCCACATTGGCCTCGACCAGCTCGTCGGTGAAGTGCTCCGACGCCCTGAATTCCTTCACGGCGCGACAGCCCTAGCCTCGGCAGCGGCCTCCACCTCGGCAATCCTGGCCTCCTTCTCCGCGACCAAAGAGGCTGTTGTCTTCTCGGCCTCCTTGGCGACTCCGCTTCCTCTCAGCACGCTTGGCCTTGTCTTCGGCCGCCTGAACGGCGAATTCAGCTCGGCGATGTGAATGTTCCGGGCCTCGATGGCACTCTCGGCCTCCGTGAGCTGACTGAGTGCCGCCCGAAGTGATTGGCTTCGGTCTCCGCTCGACTCTCGGCCACCCTTATTTCGTCGGCTGGTCAGCCCTAGCCGATTCCAGGGCCTTCTCGGCCACTTGGCCCGAGTCTAGGCCTCCTCGGCTTCCAGCTGAGCCTGTCGGATAATCGCCTTTCCCCCATTGATGACCTCTCTGGTGGCCACCAGGGTGTTGGCCAGTTGCATTTGGATCGTGTCAGTACAAGAGCAAATATTCAAAAAGCAGAGGGCCGCAGGGCTATTTACTTGGGCAAGGGCTGAGTAGGACTCTCGGAAGAACGTAGCCACTTTCAAATGACTAAGTTCCTCCTGGACTTCGGGCATGATAATTTGGGAGACGAGCTGCTCCGCCCAGTGTCCATCGTTCAAAATGGAGTCCCGAGGTGGCCTGGCCTGACTCCAATTCCCTCCGCAGCCTCAGGCTCGTGTGTGAAGGGCTGTCCGCCGGCATCTGCTCGGGGGGCGACTCGTTGCCACTAATGGCCCCTCCCCCCAGCTCCTTTCTGCCTCGGCCGGGGTTGGTTCGCTGGGAACTTGGGGCTCCCCCATCGCCCCCCTCGGCCGCTGCCTCCTCCGGGGGTGTCGGCCGTCAGGTCCACCTCCGGGGTGGTCAGAGGTTCTTGGCATTTGGACGGCTGGGATACCCGCACCGTCATGCGCTTAGGGGCCGGCGCCTGCTGCCCCTCTCTCGAGCCCCCTGAAGCCCTCATCCTCTTGGCCGCCGCCTTCCTGAGCATGGCTGTCGGGGGCTTCATTACTGCGCAATGTCAGTCGAAGTTAGTAAAAAAAAAGAGATCTAAAAAGAGAGGGCAATTTGGCTAAGTATGGGACGTCTTTACTCACCACTTCGGGTGGTGAGGCCCGCCAGCTGGAGATTGTCCTCCGACAGAAGCAAGTTGTACCGGGGGATGTCGGCGGTCAACAGTTGCCCCAATGCTTCCTTATCTCCCGGGAGTATAGTGGAGTTCATGTTGGGTCGGAGGTCAGGATCCCCCACCTAGGCTTGACTTGGTCAAGGTCCACAAAGAAAAACCAAGATTTCCATCCCTTGACGGAGGAGGGGAGGAGCAACTTGAGAAAACGACCGGGTCGGGGCTGGAACAGCCACCAACCCGCCTGCTGCCTAAGGGTGTAAAAACAGCGGAAGAGGGAGAGCCGAGGGGTGATCTGGAGATGGTGGCAAAGGACAATGAAGGCACAAATGGTCCGAAGGGAGTTCAGGACCAGCTGAGTGGGGGTCAGGGAGTAATAGTCTAGGAGATTGATGAAGAAGGGATGAAGGGGTAGGCGATGACCTAACCTAAAGGCTATTTCATAGACGGCCACTCTACCGGGTCGGGAAGAGACCACCCTGTCGTCGGGGGTTGGAAGGAAGAGCCCGATGTCTCGAGAGATTTGGTAACGGGCCCTGATATTCGTCAGGTCTTGGTCCGTTACCATGGAGGCGGTCCCTGTCGGGGATTCTGCCCCCACCCTCGAGGAAGCACCGGCTGCCGCCTGGCGCCTCCTCACTGGGGCTCTGCCGGCCGCCGCCGAGCGCCTCCCTGCAGGAGCTCTCTCGGTGACCTACCGTTGGGTAAGAGGAAGGCGGTCCTCCGGATCAGAGGACCACAAAGGTGGGGGAGATGAAGAGGCACGAAGCCTCGAGGGAGAAATATGATTGCTAGGAGGAGCGGAGGAGGACCAAGATGGAGAGGAAGCCATTGTAGGAGTTTGGAGAAGAAAAGGAAAGGTCTGGAAGGGGCAGAAGGCTAACATGAGGAAGAAAATGGCAGAGGTCGATTCTCGGGTTGCAGAAGAAGTTGAGAACCAAAGGAAGACGAAACAACGGAGTCAAAGTGGCGAGATTCAGCTCTCACCCGGGCTTTATCAGATTTCAAATCGTCTCGCCTCTTCTGACCAGCCACGCGGACTTCTGCCATAGGCTAGGCTGCCTCGACAGGCGCCCGACGCATGAAACGATCCGCCTTCGATCAATGATGGGACGCCGCTGACATCACCGTCATGATGGCAATGATGGTGGCCGCTTTCCGTGAGTTTCGAGAGGACAACCCAGCCTTGGGAACGATCCCTTTAAATCGGACGGACAGTCGTGACTGCCGCTTCACATCCCCCAAATCGCCGGTGTCAAGCCATAGCACCCAAAGACACGTGTCCGAGAATGGTTGGCAGCGGATGGGGATCAGCCACTTCGGAGATGACACCCCTTTCACTTCACTAGGGTGGACCCGTTTCTTCTCAGGGGTGAGGGGGCATCTGATATGGCTGATCCAACATTGTCAAAGCAAATGATGAACTGACGGAGCCCAACCCCGGCCTCGTGGGGTCCCTTGGCCTCCGAGAGACCCTCTCAGCCTCGAGCTTCCGTCTCAGCCTCGAGCTTCCGTCTCAGCCTCGAGCTTCCCCCTCGGCACCGGCCTCGAGCTTCCCACCTTGGCCTCGAGCTTCCGCCTCGGTCTTGAGCGTCCGCCTTGGCCTCGGCCTCGAGCGTTCGCCTCGGCCTCGAGCGTCCGCCTCGGCCTCGGCCTCGAGCTTCCGCCTCGGCCTCGGGCCGTCTAACACGTCCGTGGGGCCCGCTAACTGCCCACTGCGATCACATGCTTTACGTGTTCCACATGCCCCACGTGTCCTACGTGCTCCGCCGCTCGACTACAGCAGCATGTGGCCCTGCCTCGTAACGGCGCGCGCCTATCGCGATCAGATCCGTCTGCAATCCGTGGCGCCGCATTTGACGGATGATAGGCGGAGCCAGACACCTCTGACGCACCCATACCGATTGTGACCTCTCGCTGCCAACCTTGCCTCCCGTTCGTTACCAGGCAAGTGGCATCTCGAGATCAGCAACCTTCTAGAAACATACACTAGACTTTCGAATGGGTATAAAAGCCCGCACTCAAGACAAGGGAAGGATCCTGAACTCAAGTTCTTAGCTTACTTTGCTAGTTAACTCTTGTCTGTTCACGAGTGACTGACTTGAGTATTGGAGGGTCCCCACCGGAATACCCAGTCCTCGGAAATTTTTTTTGTAGGAGTCCACCGCGAAAGATCTCTGTTTTTCGGCGTTCAAGAAAAGTGACTTGGCGTTAACATATAAATTGATAAGCTCAAACATTTAGAGCTTGGTTCAGTTAGAAACGATCAATAATAGCTTTCTTAAAATTCAAGTATTAAATAATTATTGCCATAATGTAACAACACCTCTATTAAAATGATTACAAAGGCTTATCGCCGTATCATCTAAATTCCATATGAATAACGATAATCAGTAAAATGTATAGAACTTAATTAGCCGGCTTGCATTATATGGTGGTTGCTGACATGCAATGGAAATAGTAATTATTACTCAATATCTTCTTTGCCCTTTAAATATAAGAATAAGTTAAAATTTCAATTATATATGAAAATTGAGTTAAAACAAATATTGCATCGTTTTTTATTTTGTTTGTTTTCCTATATTATACTAGCTGATGGGTGGCTTAAAATCGCATGGAAACTAATTAAATGGGTTTCCTTGTTGTTATTATTGCCATCAAGTAGAGCTTACCAGTCTCGTTAATAAATTAGACATTGCCCTACGCAACTGTCAGTATAACAAGAGTAGCTTTCATCAGGTCTAAATTTTCTTTCCTTTCTTATTTTACAAATCAACTGGAGTTTTGATTTTGGATCTTTTTCATTATATCTTATAATCTCGATAAAATTTTAATAGTTTAGTTCTTTTAATCAAAATGGACTATATCCGCGATGGCAAGTTGAACAATAATAATTGATGATTGGAAACAATGGTGCATATCGTCAACATCACACTGGAATTGCTCTCTTTCCGCATCCACTAACGGAAAGCATTGGTCGTCATGTCCAGCTGTTTCTTTGTCATGGCCGTTTGTTCTTTTAGCCATGCCAGATGTTGGACGTATTTGATACCTCTCGTAAATTGATGCTATCCGTGTCCCACTGATTAGCTGTGGTTGATCAAATTTATCAAATATTCCCTCGTAATCTACCTGTGGGACATGGGAACTGCACCCACCACGCCATGGGATTACCACAAGTCATGCTAAAAGAATTATGCAGTCTTGATTCATCTTCCAGAAGATATCTAGCGCTGTACACCAACTTCTAGCCTTATATTATATTTAATTTAATTAATTTTATAAAATAAATATTAAATAATAAATTTTAATGATAATCGAGTAAAAGCTTTCATCATTAGTACCACTACGGTTAATTATGCATCTAAAAAAATTTGTAATATCTCAAGCACACCTATAATCTAATTAATTTATTAGTGGATTGAAACGCCTAAAATCTCAAGTAAATATTAATGGATAGCGAGTATTCTTGAGTTAAATACATAACACTTTTGTTTCTATCCAATGTAGAACCCCTTATAATACGATGTCATCGATCATCATTTTATGGGTAGTCCTTTTCTTATGTCCATTTTTTGTACAATGGAATCAGCTCTGATATTATTTGTAACGTCTCAAGCAAATTAAAACGGCTTAAAAACTCAAGTGAAAGTTAATAATTAATAAGTGATCTTGATACTTCATTTCATCTTTCTTTTTCATCCAATATGATACTAAATTTGGGATATCATAGGTTTCAAATCCAGATTTTTGTTAAATCAACTTTAGATTTTATTAGCATATTAATTCTGGCTTTGATAAATGAAAGATTGCACATAAGCTGACTCTCTATCCTAAGTATATACCATATATATTTGCTTTCGTTCACATAGATATTTAAGATTGACTTATGCAAAATTTATTCATGATACATCATAAGCGTATACTCTTGGTACATGGATCAAGATCTTCTCTAATAGTTTCAAATGTCAGATCAAGTCACCCGCTATCCATGCATAAATTGAGGGATTAAATAGGAGGGACCCATAGGTGTGCCCCACCTCATTCAGCCACCAAGTGCTCTAGGATTGAATTGAACCATTCAATTCAAAGAGAAATGTCATGAAGTTCACGGCTATTGAAGTGGCAACAAATCCGCATTATTTGGATGAAATTATCAAACCACGGGTTGCTAATGTGCACGTCTATATATATATATATATATTAGATAGTATTTGATAGAAAAAGATGCTATTCTGAATAAGTGTACAGGATAAAATTTTTTCAAAGGATATTTCTAGAAATATTCCTTAACTATTCTATTAGCCATATCAAATGCAAAAAGGTAATCCATAGGATAATTTTTTTTATCCTTATCTGGGGAATAACCGGCTATTTCATCATTCTTTAGGAAATAATTTGAGGGAATAACCCATGTTTAATATGGGTTATTCCTTTGGTTAAAATTATTTTTAACTAACCCGTGTAGCTATGGCTTTTGAAAATAAGAAGGAATATCTCTCTTGTCCCTTTCTCAAATACAGCCTTAATGAGCATAAGAAGAATAGGGTACATATGGCCAGGGCAAATTCAAATTTCAATTCTTCCTTCCTTTCTCGATAAGGTTAGGAAGCATGACAGTGCAAAAGATTTTTAAGAGTATCATGCTTAGATAATAGAGATTTTATGTACGACTCCGAAGGTCAATATTTCATGATGAATGCATATGTTAGATGATTTGAGGCGTAAGGCATTAAAAAAAGAAAAAAAAAAAGGTCATTGTCTTCTCTCTCTCTCTTTCTCTATCGACCCATATATGTGCCTGCCAATTAAAAATTATAGCCTCAATCACAAAAAAAAACATTTATTATGTAAATAAGGTCATAGTCCTTTACTTCAAATTTTCAAGCGAAGGTAATCAATCAGCAAGAATTAGAAGTTTAATGCATGCCAAATTATAAAAAACTTAGAAAAAATAATTGAGATGAAGGATTACAGCTCGAAACCTACAAAAATTATCGATTTTCTATTTTCTTGACAAAAAGAAATCTAAATATATAGATAATTTGACACTCGGTGTCTTTATAAATTTTAGAGTGTAAATGTTTCAAGTGTGCAAAGGAAGGATTCAAAATTCCTTTTTTATCACTTCTATCTCCTTCAATATTTAGGAATGATTCAAACCACCTGAAGCCTATTATTGTCTGGCTATTCTTATTGGTTATGTTAGCTACATTGGGTTCACAATGAAGTATATAACCATTTTGATAAAAAAAAGATACCATACTCTGTCATTCTTAATGCCTCTTCCATCTATCCAACTAATTTTCCATATCATTCAGCAGGTGAATTAAAATTTTGAAGTAACTTTTTTATCATGACGAAAGGATCTTAACAAAATGAATTGCACTCTTCTTTTGAAACTTTTATGTCTTTTTTTTTTTTATAAGACAGCCTGCTATCATAATAAAAGATGCACCTTTTATTACAGAAATAATTTCTAAAAATGAGCTTCTTATTAACCCAAGCCGTATGGTTCTTTGGGGAAAAAAAAAGCTAAAGCATATAGATCAAATCAAACCCAAAAAAAAAAACATGCTTGTGGAAGGAGAATGAGTAGAAGACTAGGAGTCTCAATAAATAGACATACATGGGCATAGCAATAGTATAAAAGGCGTATATAATTTTTATGAGTAATATTTGATAAAAAATATCTTTAATTAAGTGATAAGTAATTAAATGGCTAAGCAAGCTTGTGTCAATTCTCTTTAAGAAATTTTGACTTTTTATCCCTACTTGCTCTCACAAGGCTACTGCTATTGTTTAGTCATATATATATATATATATATATATATATATATATATATATATATATATATGAATTAAAAGATTAAAAGATTTAAGTTACGTTCGGTGTATCACCGACAATCTTGAATAATATGGATTGCCTATAAGATATATTACATATTACCAATAATATTGATTACAAAGATAATATTGATTATTATGTTTGTTATGACAAATAGATATCAGTCATATAATATCAAAATTTTAAAATACTTTTAAATTAAATTTATTAAAAATTTATATTTTATTATATATTTGATTTTAAAAAAATTTATATTTATAGATGATAATATTTTAAAAAAATATATTTATAAATGATATTTGAAGCGATCAACTCGATGGAAGAGGGTATGGTTCGGGACCTTCACAAAAGTTCCAACGAGATTGGTAAAGGAGGCAAGTAGAGATCTTTTCTCTAAGATAATATGTTTTACCTCATCTATTACCATTACAAGATAAATTAACATTCAAAACTTATACCAAACATAGTTATCTAGTGAGATATTGACATTCAAAACGTATACCAAACATAGTTATCTAATTAGCTTCATTTAAATTATCGATAATCTAAATAGATTATCGGCTACCAAACTCAACAAGTGGATCAAATATATATATATTTAAGGTTGAGCAGTTGCTTCTCCTCAAGATTTTGAAAATTCTTTAACTTTAAAACTTCTCATAGAACTCGCTTCCTCTCAAATTTGAAGCAAAATTATAAAATAAAGCGGTTGCCTCCCAGCAAAAATTTATAAAAGAGCACAAGACCAAACCGCAGAACGTGGGGGCTCACCTTCCCTTCATCTCAACGCTTAAATTAAAAAAAAAAACTGCTTGCTGTTTGTGGTGGAACAGCCGGTGGATGATTTGGGGCCAGTCCGTTGACGAGTCGCCGAACGGTTCCCGGCATTGGATTTGGAATCTAACGGCCGTTACGGGGAGGCGCTCTGACTGCCGCAGCCTTTCCTTCTATCGAGGTACGACATTCCGCTCGAGGCGGCGAAATTGTTGACGCCCGCCCGCATAAAATGACCGAAACACCCTCACCTGCCCTCCGCTTCAACCGAAATTTCGCGCCAAAAAAAAGCAGCGTTGCCGTTAGGAGCTTCAACGGTCTTCTTCTTTTAACTTTTAAAAATGCTCGCTTTAACGGGCGCGTATGGAATGGGAACAAGCGGTGCCGGAAGGGCGAAGCTTAGAAGCTTAGGATTATTGGGGACCCACCTTTTGCTCCAAAGTGTGGGATTGAAGGAGTTAAGAGAAGGCATAAAGGGGCCGACATATGGACGACAGCTCAAGCCTCAATTCCAAACTTTTTAATTCTGGTCTCCTCTTCTCATGCTTCTCTCGTTCCTTTTCTTTTCAGTTGTTCTCGATTTTGGTCGGAAAGGGCCCAAAGCAACCCCTTTTCATCCGAGGTTGGCATGGTACATGCCTAATTTGTTCAAAGTTCTTGATGTCGAGCTATCATTGAATTATGAAATCAATGTAAATGAGTTATATGGGGAGAATGCTGCTGCCCGCTAGGATATTGGTGAAGTCTCTGGGATTGGTAGCAATGGTCCTTATTTGAATCTTGCTCTCCCTTGGTCAACAAGTGTCTTCAATGCTGAAGTTTCTCAACAAAAGTTACAAACTCAAGCCAGTCCTACCAACCGTACGTACGTAGAATTTTTCTTAGAAAAAGTAATTAATGAAGGATTTGAGACATCAGTATTCCTACCAACTGCACAAGTTCTCTAAATAAGAGTGAAGAAGAATTTGAGCTCTTCCTATCTGATTGCATCTTCACTATAAACGTTGCCAAATAAATCAAGAGAACCAAGAGAGCCACAGTAAGTGAAGCATCTCAGCAAAAGAGATTAACAATGAAAGACACAACTAAGACTCATATATATCAAGATTTAAAATCTCCTAAAAAAGGATTATTATCTTCTTTTTCTTTTCATTGAATGGAACAGGTTGTCGTTCCATCACATCCTTATACTTGGAATAAAGTTGTTCAAAAATGCATCAGGTGATAAGCTGAAAAAAATAATAAAATAATTGTTGCCTTAATACTTAAGAGACAACAATTATCCCAACATCTCATGAGATGCTCTGCAAGATCTGAAATCATGCTTTGTAGAATTAAAAGATCTAATCGCTGCATATGTCAACGCGTCCATTACTTTACCCAAGGTTCAGATTAGGAAATGGCAGGCACATCCGGAAGATTAGTTTGAACGCCACGCTACGCATCTTGACTAATTGAAAAGAGGAAAGCTTTGATCGGATTGGTGGGTATAATACCACCCTTTGCCGGGATGATGAGGATTTTTTCTTTCTTTATAGAATCTATAATTGCATCGCCGGCCACTTCTTCTAAGTGGCTTATTTTTTTTTTTTGGATATTAGGTTATTGTTCTTTGCTTTGACTACATCCTCATCTAATCATTGTTGATGTGATGCGATCTTGGTAATGCTTCTTATGGATAAGGTTGATGTTTTGCCACTTAATAATTTCATGGTTTTAATTAATGATATTATAAATGTTATAATAACTATTATAACGTAAATAACGTTAAAAATTTAACAATAATTGTTTCTCATTATTTCTTATTATTTCTTATTGTAATGGAGTGCTATAACGTAACAAGCATTATTTTCATTTATACTGTCTTAAATAAAAAGAATATTTTAAATTCCAAATTTATCTTAAGATTTCCTGAAAAGAGATTATAGTTTATCTAATTAAGAATGAAAAGAATAATATTTTTTTATTATGGTCCATTATTTTTCATTATAATATCTTCTTAACAACCATTATTTCTGCAATTGTTGAGGATTAGTCACCTGGCTGTTAGCTTCTAACAGTTATTAGCTGGTTCTCAACTGTGCATTATAATAAGCCTAATCCTGGACGCCTAGTGTTTTCATTGAAAGAACCAACTCAGATGAGACGCAGAGAGAAGAAAGTAATTTGGTCAGTGGTCAACATTCAACAGCCGCGTGAGGGGCCAGTCTTTTCTCACTGAATGAAATGATCCATTTTGTTTAGACTTTAGATTATCCAACTTAGGATTACTTATTTGTTTTGACCTTCGCCTTCTTTAATTTTTTTTTTATTGGGTACAGAGCCAAAGCTGCAGCTCCGTGATAAAGAATGAGAATGGAGAATTCTACTCAAAATTTGACGTGGATTCCTTCGTTCCAAGCCTGGCAGTAGCTTTCCATGTCCTGAATCATTCATTGGAAATGGAATCAGGTTTTCGCCAGGTTTTGATCTGGACCAAATTTTCTATGGTTGATCATGAGCCGCCCAGCCCGCCAAATTTGAACCAAAATTTTATAGGCTAGGAAACAAAAAATTAGACCTGAAACGGGCATGAAAATAAAATTAGGCCTGATAAAAAAATTAGACGAGACCTATAACAATTTACATGCACACACTTCATTTATTTATTATAATGATGTATCCATTTGGATATGGTTGATAACGTAATTGGCCCGTTCAGATTGGACTGGCCTTGATCAAGATTTAGCGGGCTGGACCGAGCTTGATTTCGATATGCCTCGCCCAGCATTTGATCAGCTCTACCGTTAAGATAACGAGTGCATTATTATTTGTTTAAGAAATGGGTGGTCGTATTTTATATAAACATAGTTATTTATCGAATGCTAATTACCACGGTTGCATATATAATGTTGGTGAACACGTCCAGCGTCCTCTACGTAGGGCTTATTATCCTAAGATTTGGTTCAGTTGACACTGAGAATTCCATTTTAATGTTCAAGAACTCCAGCGTAAGAAAATTAAATCTTCTATGAATCTTTTGTGTATTTCTCTTAAGCTCGCATGTGTTGCCAGCCTTAGATATGAATCATTTTGATTAATTAATACGACTATTGTACTGCTTCAACAAAGTGACTTGCCAAGGCAAATCCATTTTAGCGTACTTAATTCCGTTAAGATGACAAGATAGACCTCCCCAGGCTTAACGTCGTTCTAGTCTCATGCTCATATTTGAATCTATATTGCTCCAATCCGATCCCTTTATGCCAGATTTAGACAGGGTACGTGTAGACATACTGCCAAAAGGAATTTGTCAAGCTGAGCCTCTCCAACTTTTACTCAAAATTAATTTTAACCGTCAGACTTTCAGTTATTATAATATAATCTTTCATGTTTCAATAATGTTGCATTCTTAACATAAAATTCATTAAAATTGATAAAATAGCTAACATGTTATCTTAATGTAAATATGTAAATTCTCACTTATCCTACATGACAAGCTAGTATTTAAGATATAACTTATAAGCGAATAAGTAGTAGTTTATGTATTTACATCAGAGTATTGCAGTAATTATCTTATCAATTTTAATTAGCATATATATATATATATATATATATATATATAATAGGATGTCAAGAATATAACATTGTTAAAACATGAAGGGCTAAACCGTAACAATTCAAAGTCCAGGGATCAAAACTATATTTTCAACCCCAAAAAAAAAAAATTCAAGGAATGGTGCTGGGAAATATGACGGTTCAAATAAGTTTGTAGATTTCATGATTCCATGATTATTGATATATTTAAGATATTTTTTTAGATGGATGTCAATATCTGTGATCAAGAAAGCAAGGGCTTTTCTGATTTCTCACTAGTATTGCTTCCTTTTCTTTGCTGATCACCTCTCAGCAGTGTGAGAGATTAAAAAAAAAAAAGAGGGCAATTCGGCTTCCAAAGAGGTCTAAGTCGGTTCCACTTTTAGATTTTGTCCACTAGATTTACGTAAATGTGTTTTTTGAGCAAATTTTACATGGACAAGTTGCTCAAGGGATTTATAAATATTTGGTTTCTCAAGGGAGCATGACCATTAATAATACATGCAAAAATTTTATCTACCTAAAGTTGCATGAGGGACTTTGACTGCAATTCTACTGCATTCACACGTTGGGATTGTATAGGAAACTTCCTAAGGAATCCAAAGTATTTGGCCTCTGAAGCTTATCTTCTTGCTTCCTGAGCTCAAACTGCATGCAGTGTTTTAGATCATTAAGCATCTTCCAAGTGGCCCATGCAATTAAGCTTCAAAGGTTTCGATAGTGAGCTTGTAAGGCATTCTAGCTCGGATTCAAACAAACATATGCTTATCCTTTAGGAGATCCAAACTACATCGGATCCCCTAAAGATTCTCAACCTCAGATTCTTACTGCATTTGATATTCTATCTGCATAAATTGGACCCCTAATTAAGGACCCATTCTTAGGTCCACATGTCAAAATATTTCACAAATTCTTGTGCAAATGGTTGGCAGAAATTTTCAGTTCATCAAGAACAATTTTTCTCCAAATCACAGTACATTCCAGGTTTAGAAGTCTGACAAAGAAATGAAGACCATAGCAACAGAATTATATCTCATAGACTTTCTGTTGAAAATCTTTGAATTCTTTAGCATGCTTGTTTGAAGATATCAAATTTTCTATTGCGGGCCTCAATGGTGATAAATACAACAGAAATGGCTCACACTTGACAAAACATTTTCGCTGAAAAGAACATTTCTTTACCCATCCTTCCAAGGGGATTGAGCACTAGCTATTCGACAATGAACAATTGTTGGGTTGGATGGACAGATCAGTATGGTATTAGGGGTGGAGACCGAGAGTATAAATTTCTAAGCTTGGGTGGCGTACTGAATGTGGAGTTCATCTCCCATATAGTGAGAGATCTGGCAGTCACAGAAGCACTGGTGGCATTGTTGAAGAGGAAGACTTTTGCTGCTCTGTAAATTGCTTCAGTTGGGTAGACGCGAGAAGTGATGCATGTCCTCCCCCTTTGAGCAAAGCTCTCAATGATGGAGTGATCCACCTGGGGACAAAAATCACATTCCATTCACATTCTATCCAAGTTGTAAATGTCATTCAAGTATTAATCTACGAACACTGGAGTGATATTTAGTCATATGTTCCAAAAATGAAATTAAATAATCTGCACTTGATATAGTAGTAAATATTCTTCTCTTTTATATGAATGCAATAATCACGATAAATCTCTCTTATTTTCCATTAAAAATGTTTCTATGATCTGCGAGAATTTGGAGACTAACTTTTGAGAAATTTTTCTGATAATCAACTATAGTCCTCTTTTGTAATTCCTTATAAATACTTGATTTTAATATAATTTTCTCACGGGGAAAGTTACAAACCCTTCGATCTCCTCCCCCCCAAAAAAGGGGATTGTTTTATTAATGTTGACCACATGATATGATCTAAAATTTAAATGTAAACTCTGCACTAATGGTTTATTAACTTTCAGTCTGTCTTCTTATCTAAAAGTATGAGCTAAAGAGGTAAATTTTTATTGGAGCATGAAAATTTTTACAATGACAAAAGAGCATGCCTTAACTTCCAAATTCATGCCTTTAAAGAGCAGGATTGGTTACCAAAAATTTGATAAAACCAATGATCTATTGGATATTTAAGTTTTGAGCGACTCACTGTCAATATGGCTTAAAAGAGCTAGACTTCATTAGAGAGAAAATTTACCAAATTATATTTTTTCTCTAACCAAACTATTCCATTGCTTCCTGATTTTTAACTATGATAATGAGATTCATCCAATATTCAGGCGGGCATGTTGCCCTCCTGTTTCTCCAAAAGAAAAAAAAGAAAAATACAGAAGACAAGTCCTAGAATGCCCACTTACCAGTATTCTCACGGACAACCTTTCACCATCGAGCAACGGAACCGTGCTGCCAACTACCTTCTTAACGATGTCATTTGCCCCGGATGACCTACATATTTGAGCATATTAATGCATGCATTAAGTTCTACAGACCATTGTTCTGATTAATTTACAACCCACTGAAAATGGCAAAGCACTACCAGAAAAACTCTAGAGAAAAGAAAATAGAGTCTATCGGATGGCATCAACTTCCACGTTGATGTAGCCACGTATTTGTAACATATGTAGCATAGACATTCATGCGCATGTATAAAACTACGAGAGAGAGCTTCTTAAACATGAAGAGTGGAAAAGAAGCTCCACACCATCAAATAAATAGATGGAAAGGTCACGCTGGCAGGAAGAAGTGATCACTTGATCTCAAAATGCAATTTAATTTGCCATCCACCAATAATAACAAAGACTTAAGTTTCAAATGCCCATAATGCCGCTGCTTGACATGAGGCAAATGAAAACGTATTCATGCATGGGACATGCATGCTTGTAGCGTGAATGACATAGAGGCCACTGGATTGATTCTCATTTGGTGCAATCTGAATATATAGTTGATTACAAGTACGATGTAGAGGGGGAAGTTGATCATTATCTGACGAGAAATGAGATGGGAGGACCAGCGGACTGGGACTTCTATGAATGTGGGTAGCTAGGATTTTGCAATAAGTCAAGCCTGAATGCTAGAATCCTGTTATAGATCTATCTTTAAGAATCCTAGTTTGCACCAACCTTTAGACAGCCCACATTCATTTGTAAAGATGTATGACAAGAAGAAGATCGAGAATTATAAACCTCAATTCATCCTGGCAGAAGTGAGTGCGAAGGTTGCCGTCTGCTCCCCTTGCAATGTAGAAGTACACTGCAGTCTTCTCTGATAGCCTCTCATTGGCCAAGACGAGCAGCCCGAATGGTCCGAGAGCGCCCCTCTCGGCAGCCCCACCGCTCGTGCTGCAGTTGTACGCTGCATCGGCCTCCAAAGTTTTTGTCGACGCTTCGTCGATCTCAAACTCAGCCTCTATATCCAACTGCAGCAAAAAAACACAAGAAGCTAAAATTTTCGATCTGAAACTTAAATGCCGTACGTCCTTAGCTTCCTAGCTAGCTAGCTACCTGTGTGGCTCTGGTGACGTTGAGGGGGAGCACGGATCCGGCTTCAATGGTGACGCCACTGAAGTTCTTGCTTCTTGTCCTTAATCTATCCACTTCCTCCACAGGCCATTGGAGAAGGTTGCTGCTGGTTTTGGTATCAAAAAGCACCGTCCGGGGGATGGCCTGCCATGTTAATTAATTACCATATGAAGGGTGTTGAAGTCAAAGAATAGATGTAAGAGAAATGATAAACTGAAATTAAATATATTGATCCCTATCAGATATGCAGAAATATGGGACCAATATATTTATCATGAATAATAAAGTAAATAAGATCGATAAATACATCCAGCCATTGCTTTACGGTCCAGATGAGGATAAGGATTTTCCATACTTTACGGTCTCTCTCAGCGATGGTGTAAACTTTCTCGATGAGACCAAGCGCAGGGACCTACCCGTTTTATAAACCTTTATGCTTATCTGTCCATCACAGAGGGCGCCGCTTTAAACAGATATGATTGAGGGATTCTTATCTCAATCGTGAATTCAAAATTTGAATTCACGTAATCCCTCAAGATCAGAATATAGAACCACCTTAGTCGTATCTGGCCGATGGAGAAAAACCAACATTCTCCCACTTGGTCGTATATTCTATTACTATAGTAAGAAAATAATACATGAATCATGGCAATAGGTCCTCTTAAAATTGAGTATTATTTACCATGTATCACTATGTATTATATTTCCCAAACATAACCCCATATAACTTAATGAATAAACCCCATGTTTATTCTAGGTCCAACTTAATGATGCTCATTACTAATAAATGTGTACACTAAATAACTGAATGTGAAAAATACAACCATAAAAGAGTTTCATTAATTATAAAATTCATCATTACAATAAATTAAATAAAATAACCAAGACCCATACAATCTACATGATCCCTAAACTTCTGTAGTGGCATGCCTTTAGTCAAGGGATCAGCTATCATCAACTCAGTGCCCACGTGCTCTATAACCACTGTCTTTTCTTTAACATGTTCTCCTATGGCTAAATATTTGATGTGATATGCTTGCTTCGACTACCACTCTTATTATTTTTAGCCATAAACACTGCAGCTGAATTGTCATAATAAATCTTCAATGGCTTAAATATAGAATCCACAATTCTAAGCCCAGAAATGAAACTCTTCAACCATACACCATGCGAAGTAGCCTCAAAACATGATACGAACTCAGTTTCCATGGTGGAAGTAGTAGTCAAAGTCTGCTTGGCGCTCCTCCAAGATACAGCTCCACCAGCAAAATAAATATGTATCCAGATGTTGACTTCCAAGAATCAACACACCAGCAAAGTCAGCATCAGAGTAGCCAATTACTTCCAAGTTTTCAGTCCATCTGAACATAAGCATATAGTCCTTGGCACCCTAAAGATA
>UESW01001744.1:97115-368991 GCA_900491605.1 Calamus simplicifolius | reverse complement strand
AATCTGATCCAGAAGAAAAAACACTGGCAAGTTGTTAAGACAATCCTTAAGTATTTGAGAAATACTAAGGACCAGTGGTTAGTCTATGGAGAGTCTGATTTGAAACTTGTTGGATATACTGATTTCAGTTTTCAATCAGATCATGATGATAGCAAAAGTGTATCGGGTTTCGTGTTTATCCTAAATGGTAGAGCTGTTTGCTGAAAAATTTCTAAGCAACATACAGTGGCAGATTTGGTGTGCGAGGCAGAGTACATCGCTGCATCAGATGCTGCGAAAGAAGCTGTGTGGCTGCGAAAGTTCATCTCCGAGCTTGGAGTGACACCTTCCATAGATGAACCAGTCCTTATACATGACAGCACTGGTGCCATAGCTCAAGCAAAGGAACTACGAGCACATCAGTGCACCAAGCACATACTGCACCGGTTTCATCTTATTCGAGAGATAGTAGACCGAGGTGACTGATAGAAAGGAAAACCTAGGTGACCCATTTACTAAAGCACTCAGCATCAAGGAGTTTGACAACTATAAGTTGAAGATGGGTATTAGATACTGTAATGAGTGGCTTTAGGCTAAGTGGGAGTTTGTTGGGAATTGTATCCTAAAGCCAATCATTTGATGATTGTGCTGATGTAAATTGTATATAAATTGATATATTAATAAAAGTTATTTGGCAGTTTATTCATTACAAGAACATCTTCTTAATACTCCTGAAAGTAATGAAGCCCTTAGGATCTTCCTCACGATAAAAGAGGATTTATCTTAGAAGGTCCTTAAAAGAGTTCGCGACCAAATGATATACTATGACAGGGCCATAGTACTATCAATTATAGGACATTGTATATCATATTTGTTGGTTATCCTCTTAACCAAGGAGTGTAGAGACACTGGTATGACATACAGGTGAAAGTGTAGGAGTACATTTCACCGAATGTGACTCATTTTTCGGATACTCTACTATCAAGAGTTAATCCGAGAAGATATAGGTATAAGTATCCTTCAGACCTGAAGATCACAACCAGTAGCTTACAAGCAACTCATTGTACTTAGGTGCCGGACCACCTGATTTCTAATCCAACTACGAAAGGTTACTGGGTGCAGTCAAGTACTTGTGGTAGTCAGTTGTGGATCAAGATGGAATTTGACCTATCCCATTAAAAGGAGAAATGCTGGTGTTTCAATTTAGCAAGACCTTGGCCAAGGCACTTCATGTGAAAGTCACATGATCACTAAAGTTGAAATCACATTATGGATTTGCTATTTAGAGTTGACAGGCTCTTAAGCCATCCTTAGCATTTGTGGTCAAGAGGATGAATTATACGGTAACTGTTTCTTAGGGTTCTTAGAGTTTGCTCGGCAACTCTTTGACCTATCCGGACGTCGGGTTCTATTGCTAGATGGGCACATCGATTAGTATAGAAAGTTATTTCTATGCTACCGGCTTAGGTTCGAACCTAGAGAGTCACACGCATAGAAGTTTCCTAGGATGATCTATTTGCTGATCAACGATTGAGAATCGTATATGATTTAAATAATCAATTTGATTGATTGAATTATCTCAATTGGGTTAAGTACAATTGAATAAGATTCAATTTGGTTTAAGTCTATTAGAAGGACAAGTCAATTTCAAATATTGATTTGAAATTAGACTTGATTTGAATTTAAATAGATTCAGGACTAGCCAAATTTGATTTGGGCTTGGACCATGATCTATGTGGGTTAAGTGAAATAAATTCAGATCAGAACCCAAACCTCTCGAATATGGATCTCATATGATGAGATGGCTAAAATTTCATCTCATGAGATAGAATTTAATGCATGACATTTATTTACCGAACGTCGGATTTATCCCTCGTCTCTTTGGTTTTCTCCGAACGACGGAACTAAACCAAACGCTGCGACTCCTTGGTTTTCTCTGAACATCGGAATTAAACCAAGCGCCGCGCCTTCGGCGTCTCTTCGCTTTTGCCAAACGACGGATTCTTAAATGTCAGAATTAAATGTCAAGGCTAAATTAAGACTATAAATAGAGGGCATTCCCTCATCAGAGAACACAGAACAAAAAATAGAATAACAATACACGATTTGTCGTGGATTGTGATTCTAAATTATCGTGGATTGTAATTCTAAAATGTTAGAATAGAAAATCCTGGTGATTCTGGTGTTAGCGGAAGCCTGGTGGATCTTGGAGGAAGATTCAAGTGAGAGGATTCAAGATCAGCAAAGCTATTTTTCTGCGAGCTAGCACTCCCAGAAATCTGATCATTCGGGGCTTCGCGTGGATGATACTAGAGGCCGGACGATTGAACAGCTGCAGAGCAATAAGGATTTACCTACTGTTCTTAAGGTAAGTGATTTGATCCCTAGATCTTAAGGTAGGCTTCAAGATAATAGTGTGACTAGTTATCTTGAAGATCAAGATATGATCTTGATGTTTTTATATGCATATTTTAGATCAAACGACCCTGAATATATAGGCAAAGATATGATCTTGATGCATATTAGATAGATTAATATGTAATCTTTTAATTTCCGCAATGATAATGTTATCAATTTTTAAAAATATGCATGCCTCGGAGACTATTTCTCCCTACAGTGGGTGCCTTGGCTAATTTATATCGGCAATTGGGGATGCATCAAGGGCATCCGTTAGACAGATCAGTGGATATATGACGCTTTTCCATGCATGGATTTATGAGCATTTTTCCTTTCTCTCTCCTCACCCAGCCCTAGACTATACTGATGCTAGGCCCCACGTACACCGATGGACTCCTGGCACTCCGCCTCGGACGACGATGGACAATTTAGTGATTCTGCGCGAGTCTTTGGACGAACTGAGGGCAGATGAGGTATGTACCATAGGACCATGCACTTGTATATTTATATAATTTATCATACATTATGAAACTGATTTCAATTTAATATAATGCAGGTAGTTTGGGATCCCCATCGTCTTATCCGGGATGATCGTCCATTCCTTGATATTGAATTCTTTAGTAGATGCCTAAAGTGCGTAGATGTCGTAGAACCCTATCATCCTGAAAGGGTTTTACGACAGTTCGGTAGGATACAGACGATCCCCCGTATGCCACTAGCCCCTGAGCGAGCCAGCAGAGGATCGACAGTAGTTTTATACCGCATCTGGTACGTCTTCTATGAGCAGTTATGGGAGAGGTGGGAGGATCACCTGCTGAGCACAGCGAGCAGGAGCCATCCAGTGACCCGACCCTCAGATTACGTACCGGGATTTTTGGAGTGGTTTTCTCAGATCACGCATCTCGCTGTTCACCCTCCGGAGAGCCGATCCAGTATCTACTCCCGATCACGTCCCGATGATGCTGATGCTGAGGTGCTAGGCCGGCGTATTGCAGATGTGCTTGGCCTTTGCACTGGCATACTTGATAGGAGGAGGCTGCTGCGTCATAGGGGACGCACATGTACGATATCATATCGCAGATGGCACATGTGTTGCAGGGTCAGCATATCTCTACGGTACAGCCTGTTCAGCCTGATGTTCCTGGCCCTAGTAATGCATCGCCATAGCAGTACAGGCGTCGACGTCGGCGTGGTGGGGATACCTGATGTACCTCATGTATTTGGTATCTTTTAGCACATAGTGCATCTTTTTGTAAAAGATATTGAAATTTGAATGAAAATTCACTTTCTTTCGGCTCAATTTGAATGAAAATCTTTTGAATTAATATAAATATGTCATACATTATACAAAATTGATTGTTGCAAGTAAAAGGACATCTACAACTCAATAGTCTCACTAATAATGACATCCGACGAGATCGTTCGTCTGAACTAGTGAATCCTAGATTCATATGAAGAAGCCCATCCGGAAGCACAGGGTAAATGATGTTTGTGCCAATTTCTTGCTATTGGAGGAATAGGATGACCCGTAATAGAAACACCTGCAAAATATATAAATTAGTAAACATAATGAATTATTAATCATTTAAGCATGATTAAGAGTTGTTCAATTAATACCTTAACAAAATGATTGCCATTAACGAACGCCACTGCAACATCTTTGCGGGATAAAGGAGGAAGAGGCACCGATCGTAGAGGTAGGAATGTAAGACATTGTTGCAAGGAGAGGTGGTATAGGACAACGTTATAGCGGGATGCTATAACGTGCCCCATATCTGGCATAGTCATCCACCGGTCAAAAGGTGGATCATTATCAAAATATGATAATGCATGCTCAATCTCCTCAAACCTCCCTTCGACAGAAAATAAAGCACGATAGTGCTCTGAATTACATTACAACTCATTCAATAAATCCTTTCTAATACGGAGCCAATCCTCCTCTCCAAAACCCAGCAAGTCAGCTATTGCTCTAAATCCGCAGTTGCCGTCAGCTTTAACATCCTTGATATGTTGGATGAACGGCCTCAACCCATCTGGAATTTGATCAATATATATGACCGGGTTTGCTGACGAGAAACCTGCAAACCATTAACGAATGAATTATATGGCAACAGAAATAATCGCTTTGTAATAACAAATGGCACGGCGTGCGGAAGTTGCCGGCATATGCCGGCACGTACCGGCATGCATCTGGCATGGGGTCCGAAAGTTGAGGGAACACGTCCGGCACATACCAGCACCTACCGGCACGCGTCCGGCACGAGGTCCGGAAGATGCCGGCATGTGCCAGCATGTACCATCATGGGATCCGGCACATACCGGCACGGGGTCCGGAAGTTGCCGGCACTCAATCGACATGGGGTCGGAAGTTGCCGGCATGTGCCGGTACGTACCGGCATGTGTCCGGCACATATCGGCACGCGTCCAGCATATACCGGCACGGTCCCTTACTTAGTGAAAGAAATGCTTTGTACCTTCTTCCTTGGCTGCCTCTTTGGCACTTGCGTCATTGGTGGAGTGCCTATATCACGAGAATAACTATCTTGTCCTAAAAGAATCAACTCAAAGGCAGAAGGATTACGGCGGGTAGATGTATCAACCTTCAATGAAGCACGGCCACGACCAATTGAACGAGTGATCCTTTTGACAGGTTCTTCAAGAGAAGTACTTTCTGGGCTAGCAATCTCTCTCAGTTTTCTTAACATCTGCAATTGTGAAGACCCATCTAACTGTTTGAATTTTCGAGCAATTATATCCAACTCTGGTTCACAGCTCAGCTGAATACTTTGCACATTTGAAGCCGGCATCATATCAAGTTTTCTCCAATGAGGATCTATGCAATCCAAGGGAATTGGCCGACCTTCCATCCTGAACCGTGAAATCTCGTGGCCGCATGGTAAACCATGTGTGCGCCGAATAGCACACCCACAAACTGAAGCATCAATACCAACTGAATTGGCTTGGTTCGCTTGAGCGAGGATCTGATTTAATGCACTTATAGAAATGAAACCTCGCAGTTCTTTAAATGCAGCAGGTTTGAAGTCGTGTTGCACGACCATCAAACTCTTCTCAAATGAGGCTTTAATGTCACTATGCTGCAACTCAATCAAACTATGTATTTTTATCCAAGATGATTTGAAATTCCCTTGGCTTGATCCAAGCTATCTTTTCAGCCTTGCATGTGCACTTTCAGCCCTAGAAAAGTAAATAAAATTTAATAAAAGGGAGATAACAATTGCATAATTAAATTATAAATTTCTAAATTTATCAATTCCTTGTGATACCTATTAGTTGTCAAATTTCTGTAGTGCCTACATGTGTCCGTCCATGCTGCGACAAATCTTTCCTTGTACTTGCTCAGCCAGGTTTCTGACACATACCGTAAAGCATCTGGGTAGGTAGTAAACTCTCTCTGGAGTTGTGTCCAGTGATCATTAAACTCATCTTCTGTGGTGGATAACACAAGTATATTCCAAGTCATTATAAACTTATCCCATTTCTCCTTTGTTTCAAATAACCTTTTGCACTGGGCCAAAACATTCCTACTAATATGCCATCTACATAGCAAATGTGTTGCCGTAGGAAATACCCTCTGAGTTGCATTCAATAGAGCCAAGTCTCTATCTGTGACTATAACCTCAGGCAGAGCATCATCATCCATGGCACTACGCAATCTCTCTAATGCCCATGTATAGTTATCTTCTCGCTCGGAGTCCATATACACAAAAGTAATAGAAAATGTTAGGTCAGTTGATGTCACCCCGACAATCTCTAAGAGAGGAAGACGATATCTATTTGTCTTTTAAGTGCAATCCATTATCAACACACGAGGAAATGCACGTAACAAGTCTATACTGCCAGGGTGTGCCCAAAACAAGTCACGCACAGCATCAGACTTGATACAATTCCTATGCCACTCAATGTATTTACACTCAGATAATTTACCAAGAAGATGTTGCATATAAGATCTCTCAGCAATCTCTACAGCCTTGCACTTCTACCGTGCATTGTAGATTGTCTTCATTGTCGTAATATTGAGGGCATCCCTTTGCTTCAAAGTAGATAAAATGTCCTTAGGCCGAACCAAACTCTTCGACATCTCCACTAGTATTGTAGTCTCCTGCTTAGATAATCGTCCCGCATATGAGTGCCCCTCGAGATGCTTTGCAGCTGGATGATTGTGCACACCGCAAATGATCGTTAACATCCAATCATCTGTAGTGTCCAATTTATTCCCTCTTAAGGCAAAAGGACATCCACACTTCTTAGTGCCACTGGCCCTGGTCTTTGATCCCTTTTCTTTGATGTGTTTACTTTGCAAGTACCGCTCCTCTCGCAAGAAAAAATAATTCTTGATTTCTTAACATTGCTGCCCGAATCAGATTTTTTAATAATAACGACAAATCCATTCCTCTTTCCGACTTCCCGACACCAATTACACATTTCTTCTCTACTTTTGAATATCTATAAAATAAATAGTTTTATGTTGGTAGACAATTTTAAACATTGCTCAATCAAATAATATGAAAATAAATGCAATTAAATTTTACCTCGTAAGTTATAAATTCATTTGTGTAATCCATTACACAATCGGAGCCAATCACGCTGCATTCGATCGAAGCATCATCCTGCATGATCAAATAATAATTTTAAACCCTAATATAATTAATCAAAAAAATAAAGGATAAACATTCTGTTAGGCCACTTAGGGCCGAACAGTTGTGTGGCCGAACATAAATCTTCTGTTCGGCCCTGTGTGGCCGAACAAAAGATTTCTATTCGGCCACACAGGGTCGAACAGAAGAAATCTGTTCGGCCCTGAGTGGCCGAACAGAATGTTTGGTCTTTCTTCTGTTCGGCCCTGGTAGGCCGAACATAAATCATCTGTTCGGCATGTTGGGCCAAACAGAGGATTTATGTTCGGCCCACAGGGCCGAACATATTTATGTTGTTCGGCCACACGGGGCCGAACAATGCACGAATCGGAAAAAAAAATTTGTCGACGGGGATATAAACTAACCTTTACGACCGTAGCACCTTCATAAATTATTAATTGCTATAAATTATTAATTGCTTGTCCATTGCTTGATTTAAGGTGAGAATTGCTTCAATCAACGATCCAATTGACGATCCGGAGTGAAGGAGGCGGGGTCGTAGGGACTCTTGGAGGCTATGGGGGGCTGTTTGGGAGGAGGGGCTGATTAGTAAGGAGGGGTATTTTGGTCCTAAAACTTTAGGGGCAAATATGTCATTTTATTAATTTGGCGTGAGGGGCTACTAAGCAATAACAGCCGGCCAAATAGATGCTCTCGAAGAGAGATTGAGAGAGCAATCAAAAGACTGATGATTTAGAAAGAAGGGAATGATATGAAAAAAAGAGCGAGCAATCTGAAACAAAAAAACAATTGCATGCATTAGAAAAAAGGATCCTCTCATGCGGCTCTTCACAAGCTGATGGATTACCTCATGTCATTTTAAACAAAATGATTCATATAATGCCCATGCAATTTGACTTGTTTGATTGTATCAAAAATATTTTTTCCATTGAGACTCAAATAAATGCCCTTGTGGGCGTAGAATGGAATTAATTACTTTCATAGATTTCTCTAGTATAGCTGTTGAGCTGATCAATAATGTCTTTTTAGTGAGCTTTTGAGACACCAATTATAGTACTTCCAATGTCCTATTGTTTGATCGAGTAAAAACGAAAGATGTTGCGGCCTTCTACGTTTATCATGATGATGATGATGATAATAATAATAATGAATCTTAAAAAGCCAAGATTTTGTTCTATTATTAAATTCAACGTGAATAAGCCACTTCTCACATCAATATCCAAAAGTTTATCCTCAACATCTGTTGAACAATTAACAGGTAACAAGCACCAAGCTAATCTTAAGAAGCAGACACTTCATTCTACCGTTCAACATGAATTCAAGCCATTGCTCAGACCAATGTCCGACCATCTTCACTAATTTCACAAGAAAAAATAGATCAAATAAAATTACATGTCCAAAGCAAACCTTTGGAATTGAGGGCAGTCATCTTATGATAGCGTGTACAGCTGTAAAACCAAAAATTTGGAATTCCTATTACTCATTCTATGCATGCCAATCTGATCAAATGAAGCCTCCATCTGAAGCACATGTTTTGTACCTCTGCTGGGACCTGCCACTCAGTTTTTCGGGGACAATATTCAAAAATGGTTAATTCAATATGACATTATCAGAACTCTCAAGTAGCATATGGGCATGTCTTCTCACGGAGTCTCATTGGAGCTATTCAAATTCTGCATCCAAATCAAGCTTTCTCTTCAAATGTGACCTATCAGCACTGGATGAAAAATAAAAAACTTAATGACGTTTCTTAATATCAGTACAAGACTAGACATTAAAAGCTTTAAGAAAACCACAAAAATATGTACAAGTATCTGTTATTACTGCCTGCTGAGTATTTACCTGTTCAGAGTAGGTCTAGGAATCGGACGTGAGCCAAATACTGCTCCCAAGTCCATTGACATTGGCATGTTACCACTCGGACCAGTAGTCTCATCATGTCTTTCTTCCCCCAGATGGTCATCAACCTTACCTTGTTGGTATACGTTTCCTTCCAATCCTTCATGATGAACAGTCACCCTCCTCAATTTCCTTGGCGGAGATAAAACAAGAGGGCCTTCCAGTGTATTGAACTCTGATGGCTTGTGACCAAGAGAGTCACCCTTGCGAGGTGGCCTTGGAAGCAATGATGGCTTTGTTGGTGCAGGTACAGATGAAAAATACCTGAATCAAAAATAAAAGGATTACATAACAAAATAATCTGTAAATTGCTGCTCAAAATCCAACCAACAATTACACTGCAAGCACCTGTGCTCTAGTGCCTGTTGCACAGATATCCTTGCTTTGGGGTCATAAATGAACATTTTTGACAGTAGATCTAAAGCATCATCACTGGCCATAGGGAACAGTGATCGCAAGGGGGGTGCAGGAACATATTGGTATTCCACATAATCTGGAAGGTAAACCATATCTGGCCATTGAGATGGCTTTGGAGTCCCAAAAGCGGCAAATATCTTTCCTAGCTGATCAATATCACTGGAACCCTGACAAACAAATATCAATTATTTAATGAGTAATCCACATATATGCAGAATCTTCCAGAATTTTTCTTTGCTCAAAAAGGGCACGCATAAGAACAACCAAATCCTATATGAATTTACTGAAACATTTCAGCAATTTCTCACAAAAAATAAGCCACCAATAAACTAGAAAAAAAGGGTTAGTAAGGAAAAAAAAAAAAAAGAGAGCTAAAGATAGACTAGTTTATTCCTTTATTTTAACTTGTAGGGCGTATTGCCGGAAAAGAAATTGCTTGTGTCAGATGGATTGGAGAAGGTAGGGTTCCCCTACAAACAATTCACACCAAAATTAATCGTTGTTCTATACAATTTGAACTATTTATTGAGTATTAAGGATCAAAATTTGGATATTTGTAAATGAGAAATAATAGAGTTTCATTTGTCTTGCTATTCTGTCCAGTGGCAGAACAAAGAACTACAAACTGTTTCATTCTTTTTCTATTTAATCAAATAAAAATGAACAATTTTGATCTACTTCGACTCCTAATTGCATACTGACATGTTTTGAGAAATTAAACATAACTTATAACTATAAATATCCAAACCATATGTTGACGATAACGTAGCAACTAAACTTTTGCTAACAATAAAGGACTGAACTTGTCTGTCGATGCTGAAGTCATGCATTTACATAGGATGATAGGTCTAATATTGATCAAGAGATAGATAGGGTAAAATTCCATATATGGAATTAGCGTCGAGCATCCAATAGTCCAAAAATATGCATTTTTTGTGTTATTTAAGCTAATACATATTTTAACAGTAAATGCATGAGCAATGCATACAAATCTCCAAGTCACATTATTTTGACATTATCAGGTCATGACTAACCTTATCTGGGTTGTTGTGTAGGTGCCCACATAGTAGCTCTACTCCAAGATAAAATATGTTTTGAATAGAGCTAATACGTGGGTGTCCACGGAACAATCCAAATAAGGTTAGTCTAAAGTGGAAAACCAAGGGCTTGATGCCAATGATTCAAACCATTGGATGTGATATACTATCTCTAAACTGCTTACTAACAAAAAATAATATGATATAAAAATCCTTTGCATATGCGCACCACTTATGCATTTAGTGGTAATAAATGGATAGCATGGTTTCAAGTTTGAATGGGATATTATGCAAGACATTGAGATAGGTTGCTATCCTAAGTGCAAGGATGGGACCATCCCATCATCATCCTAGCATCCCGAACAACACATCTTGGGACATCCCATTCTAAGTTTTGAGATGGGCCCGAACAATGGCACATCCCATTTTATGAAGAAATTAAGACAGTCCTATGTACCATAGGATTTAAAACCTTGATGGATAGTTCCAATAGCACAAACAATACATAAGGTTAAATCATGTCCATATAAAGGCAAAAGCATGAACAACCCTACTAGATCAACGTGTGGTTGTTATCAAAGAATCTTCTCCCAATTTGAAACATTTCAAGGACCCAACAACAGCATCCAAGCCCTACAAAGGTTTATATCGATAGCACCTCTTATGATTTACTTCATTAATTCCCACAATTCGATAAAATATGAGTTAACAAGCAATGCCATCTAAAGAAGTTGTCCTTTAACTTGCAGTGAATTCAAATATACTTGATTGTATTTTACATGTAATCTACAGACTTAAGTACTATATATGGTTCAAAATACTAGAGGATAAAGCTTCTTTTAAGTTTTACAAATACATATTGAGAGAATTTCCTTTTCATCAACTACTATATTATTACACTATTCCCTATTTAGCTCCTTGAATAACAAAAGCAGTAGCATAGGTTATCTTTACACACCCTTCATGATATATTCAGAAATCTGTGGCCAAAGATATTGCAACACTGTCATTTTTATTACTGAACTAAATCAGAATTTATTGGTCTGTGCAATAAACTTTATTAAGTTATCAATAAAATCATACAACATTGCAAACATTAGTGTATGCATGGTAACCCAATAAACATATCAGCTTAAGGTCACAGTCTGCACTGCCTTCAATACCTCCTCTTCTGCTACGAATAGCAATCAGGAATGAGTTTTGGCTGCTCCCCACAAAATATGATCATCAGTTTGCAAACATATGCGAACAGTCATAAAGGTTCAAGACTGCACAATAATCATTTTCTATTGTGGCCAACACAAGCCATTGAACAGCTATTGCATACAACTAAGAATAAAGAGTATGAAGAGAGAGGGGGGGGGGGGGGGGGGGGTGGAAGAGAGAGAGATGTCAGGTCCTCACTCAACAAAGCGATTTATTTTTTTAAACATAATTTATATTAAAATCCTATTATAGATTTTTCATTGAGACACCAAAAGAAGGCTAAGATAATGTTTTTCAATTCCTTAAACTACTCTTTTAGCTTGTTTTGACCATACAACCTTTGCAAAATGTGTTACCTGATTCCTTGGTTCACTCAATATGAATTCAGGTTCATTACTGAAATTCATTACCTCCCAATAAGCCCAATTTGATGGAGTGGGACCCAAAATATCTTCTTAAAAATTAGAATGTACATTCCAGCTTTGATTCCAACAGGTGGCTAGAGGAATTCTACTTTGTTACAAAATTCAAATGCAGAAAACTAGAATGCCTTGATTAGCGATTAAAAACACAAGTTATTTCCTTTTCTTTCTTATACCTATCACATATAAAGAATCCTTTTTTACATATTCGCAAATCGATAGCTCCTTAGCCCAGATATTCCCTTCATTTAATGGGATATGCTTCATGTTTTCTCCTATTTCTCTCCAAACTTTGACCCTTTGGAGCTTCTATCTAATGAGCTGCTCATGCTCTTTGATGCCATCATTGATATAATTGAGATATAATCAAGATCTCAACTCTAGAAATAATGGTAGGGAGGAGCTCAAACCCAATGATGGAAGTGTTGAGCAGCACAAGTAGATCACTAGCTAGATGTTCCAAGGGCTGGGTGAAGGGAGGTGCGGACAGGAATGTGGTAAATGTTACATTATGACAAATGGAAAGTTTACTTGGGTCTTATTAGGGAATTTTAGCACATGGGAGGGGTCAATCTATAAATGTGGAAAAAGAGGGATCTTTATATGTGACTATTTATATGCAAAAACCCAAGTGAGAGATATATGTGAGAGGATTGAAGTTTATAAGCAATCAATTTCTATATAAGCTTTACAAGTTTGCTCTCTGAACATGTGAGAATGTGTGATTTTACGCATTCCTTGCTTCCCCATGTTACTTACCAACTCTTGACCTTCTTACTTAACTCCCCATGTTCCCTAACCAACTCATCTACTAATGTCTTAGTGGCCCAAAAATCTCATCCACTCGTATTCAGAATTCCAATACTATCAACCTCTCAAGTTTGATATTATTTAAAGCAAGGTTCCCCATCTTGATACCAGATTTTGTACTTGGACCACATTGTGCAGTGCCAGCATACTTGATACGCATGTTGGTTCAGCTTTGGTACGCCCTCAGTATCGAGTTTTAGTTTGAATCAATATCATAGCATGCATTGGTACAACATAGCATAATTTAAAGTCCATATTAGCAAAAAATGACATTATGTTGAAGAATCCCATATCATTTATGAGAATTTGAATTTACAAATGATTGTCTACCTATTTTATTCTAAGACATAGTTACATACCTACATAAAGGAATTATTAATGATTTTACGATCACCTCAATCCATCCCCTATAACATCTTCCTAAAGTGTTGTTAGAAGCGCTATGTGCACTTAAGCGCAAAGGGTTCCTCAAGCCTAAGTGCAAGGCGCAAAGCATAGATGCATATGCCTGAATGAAGTGATGTGCATATTTTAAAAATAAATAAAATAATTTATATAAATAAGATTTATAACACATAATTAAAAAAAAGTTAAAAAATCATAATAATAATATACTTAGCCTATTAGCTCAATGAAAAACCTCCTTTTTTCCTGGCTTAAATTGTAGTCCCTTGATATTTTTCCTCCTCTTTCTCATATGATAGCATAATTTTAATATTCCATCTCTTTGTCTTCTAATTTTAAATTTTTTATATGGTAAAGAAAATAATTATGCATAGAATGGTACATCATAAAACCAACATAGTCTAATAAATATAATATATTTATTACAAATATTACAAATATAGCTAACGAAGAAAGACATGCCTTTATATCATCTTAAGTTAGATTAAAAGCATACATTTTTTCACCTTATATGCATCAAATTAAAGTACCTCACCTAAGGTATAAGAAGTACTCAATCGGCCTTAAGGACAACTTACGTCTTAACTACACCTTAGAATATAAGAAGCGCCTAACTCTTGGTGCCTTACGCCTTGTGCCTTAGGCATGCATAAGGTGCGCCTTTGACAACACTAATTTTTCTGTATATATTAACAGTTAATATGCTTTCTATTGAGGTCATCTCTCTTTTTTTTTTTCTTTATTATTTGACTAAACAATCATACAAGAAGCATAACTCTGCCTATACTTTATACATAGATGGTACCAAGTCTGAATCAAGGAGGAAAGTTGGAATATATTGATGATCAGCATAAAACTCAAGTCACATCTTATGAACATGAATCTATAAGAGAAATATCATGATATTTTCTACTTGTGACATGCCATATCAAACCCTAAATATGGTAGAAAGTGGGCAAGGATTAACTAAGGCATTTCTAGGAGCGATGTGCCACATTGGTGCCCAAATATGGTAAATAGTAAGCAAAGTTTCTCACATTTTGACAAACATGTATGGGTAAAGAAATTAGTCTAGGAAAGTAGGGTACATTTAGGAACTTGGCATATAGGCTCATTGATAGGAGAACTTATGGAACTAGTAAATATAATGAGTAGGAGGAGAATTAACATAGTTTGTTTGCAAAAGATTAAGTTGATATGGAAAAAAAAAAGCAAAGGAAATTGATGAGATAGATTATAAGCTTTGGCATATAAAGAAAAATTAAAATAAATATAGAGTATAAATTATTGTAAATAAGAGTTTAAAAGATGAGCTTGCAAATACTAAGTGAGTACGAGATTGAATAATGTTGATTAAATTGATGATAGGAGAGTCTATTAACATCATTAGTCCTTGTGCTTCATAAGTACAATTTGTGAAGCACTTCCAATAAGATATGGATGAAATAATTTTAAAAGATTTCTAATAACAAAAGATTTTATTAAAGGAGAACTGAATGGGCATGTGGCAAATATAATATAAATTTTAAAAGGATGCAAGGAGGTCACAATGTCAAAGATGGAATGAGTAAGGAGATGTTCTATAACTTCACATTAGCCAACACCTACTTCAAACAAGATCCTAATAGTAATCACATAGATTTCTTCCTTAACAAAAAGATTGATTGAGTTTTGCACAAAGATTGTAAGGTTACGTCAGTAGACAATTTGGCCAACCATGGAAATTGATGGCTACATATGTATATATCAGGAAAATGGAAGAGGACTAAAGAGTATAAAAACTGGGTGGTGAAATTGGAAAGGAGAAAGAAATAGCCTTTTAAGGATAAAATGTTGAAAGAAGAATAACATAATTTAGATGGAAAAAAACAATGCCATATGTAAAGAGATAGCTAATAGTATTAAAAAAGTAACTAGGGATGTATTACAGGATGTATTACAGGAATCAAATAGAAAATGATAAAACTTAGCAGCGAAATGAAAAGGTTTAATTAATAACTAAAGCACCATAAAAAACTACTTAATGTAGAAATAAAAAGCATATGAAAGCATAGTAAAGAATGAAGTTAAAAAAGCACTCGAGAGGTTAGATTCAAAGCATATGATAAGTTAAATCGGAAGTTAAAAACTGAGATTAGGAAGAAGTTTATATAAGAATGCAAGACTAAGAGAAAAAAAAAATAGATATATGACTCAAATTATATGTATCAAAGATGAAGATCAAAAAATTTCGGTTAAGTATGAGATAAAAAAAGATAAAGAAATTAAGACAATTTAGGATGCCTTATTAGTTTCATTAATGATAGAAATGGAGCATACTCATAGAATTAAAATATTTGAGATAAAGGAGGCTATAAAAAAGATGAAAAGAAAATAATGAAATCCTATGATATGAATTAACTTGATTAGTTAATTTGTTTTAATAAGATCTTAAAGATCAAGATGATACCTAACAAATGAAGAAATCATTATAATACTAAACTCATAAGCCATATTGTGTAACTTTTAAAGCCACACTATGTAACTTTGGAGATAATGAGTATAGATTGAGTTGACACAAAAATATCAAAAAATTAACCAGATTTTATGCCACAAAAACCAATTATAAAAGTTATTTTTCTGTCATAGAGAAGTATTGAGAAAAGTAATTTTTATTAATTTAGAGAAAGCATACGATAGATAAAGTTACTAGAAAAGTCTGCTATAAAAAAAACATCTATTAGAATATTCATGTAATTAAGGATATGTATAATGAAATAGTTACTAGCATGAGAACTATTGGTGGCAATACCAATGAATTCCAATCATAATATATTTATACTAAAGATTTGTATTAAATTCTTATCTTTTTTAAGCTAGTTATGAATAAGCTTATTAGAAACATTCAAGTTGACATTCCTTAATGAATAATATTTGCAAAGTGGAAGAAAAAGGTCAGGGTTAATCATAAGTTGGATTTATGGAAGACTGCATTAGAACACAATAATTTTAAGTTGAGTAAAACCTCAACAAAATATAGGAAATGCAATTTTAGTAAAGTTACAAATAGAAATAAAAGAGGAGTAAAAATTGATTATCATGAAGTTCTTATGTGACATTTTCAATGTTTAGGATTAATTATTTGATAAGACGAGATTGAAAAATATGTTTACTATAGGATTAACATAAGTTGGATAAACTAGAGAAGTACAATGAAAATATTATGTAATTATATAACAAAAGTCAAATTATCTAAACCAAATAGAATGGAGAAAAAGGATTCACGTAGCCAACCCTAATTAGTTTAGGATTAAGGCTTTTTATTGTTTCATAATACATATCAAATTGAAAGTAAAAATTATGAGAAAGACATAAAACTAACTATGCTTTACATTACAAGATGTTGGACTATTAGAAAATAATATAGGCATAAAATGAGTATGATCAAAATAAAAATGTTGAAATGGATGCGTAGTAATATAGAGAAAGATATAATAAGAAATGAAGTCACAAGTAGAAAAGTGGGAACTCATTGAGAATAAATTAAGAAAAAGATGACTTGGATAATTTGGGCATCTACAACAGAAGCTTAGGGATGCCCTGGAACTAAGTGATCTAATACATGTAGAAGGAAAGAGGGATAGAAATAAATTGAAAATCACATGGGAAAAAGTAATAAATAAAGACTTGTTATTTATATCTTATAGAAAGTATGATATTGTGCGGAATAGAGAAAAAGGATTATAAAATTGACCTCAACAAGTTTGAGATTAAGACTTTGTTGTTGTTTTTATAATAATGAAAGAAGCATAAGTTACTTTTAGTAGGAAAAAAATTAAAAACAAAGTTAGCATCATTCAAAGCATTTGAAAAAGCTGCTTGGATTGCACTATAATTTCATAGGAAATTCATTATTATAAAAGAAATTTAAAAGACCTATGACGAAGTATAAAATTCATATACTTTAGTATAAGACTGCATGTTAAAATTTCAAAAGCCAATGTTGAAAAAACTATGGCAAACCCTCCAATAAAAGGAAATTCAGATCAGGTTATGAATTTCTTAAAATTGCTGCTCTCTAACTGCATCCTTGATATTATTCTCATGCTGAATGTCATATTCAGTGAAGAAAAATTTGAAAAGATTATAAGTAATTATTAACTTATAATTATAGACATGGTTGGCAAAAGCTAAAGAGAAATGGTATCATACATCAAAGTAACATAAAAAAAGGGTGAAACCTGCAAAAAGGGCCGTCTAAGGAGGAGTTCGGCAAATATACAGCCTGCAGCCCACACATCCACCCCAGCTCCATATTGCTTGGTGCCGAACAACAGTTCAGGTGCTCTATACCAACGGGCAAAAACCTAGAGAAATGAAATGAACTATTCATCATCAGTCATGCAAACAAGGATACCATAAATGAAAATAAAAAGGAAATGATAATTGTGAAAACATAGCCACAAAATGGGACATTGTTGAAATTCACGTTTTGATCCACCAATCAAGCAGACAGGAATGACATAGATACCTTATATCTGATTTTCTTTTTCTCAGTAAATGCCCTACATATGGATTCAAACGTTATTATTGGCAACATTTACACCATATCTGAAAATAGAAGTTTCAGAAGCTAACATCTAAACCCTTTGCAGATTTAATGACACAAAATACTCATTGCTGCTCAAAAGACAGATTTTAGTTCGTCAAAAGGCTTTAATATGTTAAGTTGGACATAAAATAGGTAACTGCAAACACTAAATGAATTCATTTGTCCAGTCACGAACATATTGCTTTGCCTGCATAAAAGCAAAAGGTTATCATCATTGAACTTTAAAAACAGGCATGCTACTCGAATGTCCTGAGAGGTACCAATTATTGATTTCAGCCAACAAAACCCAAAAATAACTATTTTAGTTCAGCACTTAGACAAAGAAATATTTAACATTTGATGTACAACATGTGTGCATATCAGCCAAGATAATAAAAGCACCAGTAGAAGGCCCCATCTGCAGTCCCAAAATAATATAAAATGAACAGCAAGTATGTTTACCCTTTTTACTTCCTCTATAACCTTTCAGATCAAAGACAAAACTACAACACTGTATTCCATACATGCTAATGACTATTCCACCTCTCCATGTAATATATTCACTTCTTTATCATAACTCCTGACCAAAATACAAAGATGCTTTAAATTCTGCGAACATTAAAGTTAGCTAGCTCTTCTATGAAGCATTCGTGAACTAATAAATCATTGTCTTATTTTCATGGTCGAATCTTGTTTTAGTTTTCAACTATTTTTCTCAGCACTTGCCTTCCTAGAACCTATCAAATCAAAAAGATATTGTTTCCCGTACCCTCCTACACTAATATATTGTCTCTTTGATTATCCTACATCTGCTTGGTATGGCAGCTTCATCTTTGATTTTCCAACATCAATTAAACTTCTCTATATTATGCCCTCCCCCACCTCACCTAATTTTACTACAGTCTCATGTCCCTTTATTCATGTCAGTAGTTTCTTACAGATTGCAGAATTAGACTCCGAAGCCTTTTGTCACTCACAATGTCCTCCAAACTAACAGTCATGCTACCCAACCCTCCTTCAGAGCACATTATTTTCTTTGCCACAGCCCACTAGACCACATAAACTTTGTCATCTCTAGCTGTTTCCTTCTTGCTACTGGTCATTTATGGCAGCTATTTATGATCATCCAGAGCCCTAGATTTTCCTTTGAGGCTGTTGGCATCATAACATGGCAGCGAATTATGTTTGAGAAGATTGATGTGCTCCAGGTCACTTACACTTGGTAGTCTTGTTGCTCAGCCTCATAAGGTCTTTGTCTTGCATCTATTTCACTTTGGCATCACAAAGGCATGCTTGGTGTCTCATATTTACTCGTTAGTATGGAGCACTATTTATAAGGAAAAAATATAATCACGTCACCAATAATAAAAATATCGATTATTTTAAATACAAGGCATGAAATTATTTTTGGAAAATGTATGGCATTTAATTTGAAGATTAGATATAAAGTAGTTGTTAAATGTAATTAATATGATATTTTGACATAAAAGATAAATTGTAAATTTGGTAAATTGATAGTATATCTAGTTTATATGAAAGTTCTAGATCAAGTAAGTGGCTTATTTGTTACAATCTACAAAAGTTTATATGCAAATGGATTTTCAATGTAATTATTGAAATATTTGTACATGAAAAAAATGTAATGTATATATGTAAAAGTTATAGACTCACAATCAAGTTGTGTATGAGTGTACCCAGCCTACCAGGATTTGCACGAAGGTTACTATTAGTTCTAAAACCATAAGTGTTAAAGAACCTACACCGCAAGAGTTAAATACGGTACTGAAAGGATGTACTCCATAGAGGTTAAATAAGGTATTACTAGGCCCTATCGCAGGAGTTACATGCGATCGTAGTTCTATTGGCTGTTGAGTTTTATCACGGTTTTGAAATATGAATCAGCATTTTGTTAAAGTAAAGTAATTACTAACTTGATAATAATGTATTAAATATAACGTGAAAGTAAATTGATATTGTTTTATGCTTATTATCATTGCAAAGATTTGATATATTTGTCTTTATATTAATAATTTAAAAGTTATTTAAAACTTACTATGCAAATGTAACTGTTTTTGATGTACATATAAATAGAGATTTTATTGGTTATGCTTACTTGCTCCTTCTAAATATGATTAGGAATTACTTAGTAAATATTAACTAATAAAAATATTGTTTGCTTTTTCAGAGACTAAGACAAGGGACGGGAACCAGACAGAAGAAGCCCAAGTTGCTTTAGTTTTTATTGTAGAACATTTAGTGTTTGATTTTAGCACCTTATGTAATTCTTTAGTTATTGATATTGTTTCTCAATTTGATCATTTGATTTAATGAATAAATAGTTTATTGTATTAATCAAATGTATTAGTTATATGAAAAGATGCCTTGCATCTCGTGAGATTTAATTCTGCATGCATGCATGCGGCGGATTGTTCCGTCTTGAATCCACCCTCGAATCTGCAGTGTGACAGGAAACGTGTAAGTATACTTTCCATTGCTTCACATTCTACCTTTCAAATATTTCCAGTAATTTTAGTCCAATAGCTTTGCTAAGACCTATGTTTTAGTCATAAGCCCTCATGGTTGCTGCAATCCCTAAGTTATACAGGGAATCAAAACTCATCCACTTCAACCATGGTTACCCATTACATTTACTGTGTCTTCGCACACCTTTTTGAAAGATCATAAGGGCATTCAAACTCTTAGATGACTCGTCCCTAGGGAGCATAGCAGACAGGGGAATGGATGAAAAAGGAAAGTAAAAGGAAAACTAGGGAAAAAAGGAAAGAAAGAAGAGAGAAAGAACAAAACAAGAAGGGGGGAGATAAAGAAGAGCCAGGCATCTCAACCAGCCCTCTGCCCCATCTCTTTGAACTCAACCTCCCATGGCAACTCTCCATCTCTTAATCAATTTCTTCATGTGAAGGAGGATGTCTAGCAGCCATAAGGATTAAATCGAGTCACGAAGGATTTTTATAGTCGAGAAATAAGTAAAATCAGATGTTACAGTATTGTGATAAATTTACAAACTTTCTGACATCCTCTTCCCATCCATAATTATTGAGACAGCATCCTTCATATCCAAAATCTCAAACCCAAAATAGGGGTTTGTGGAAAATCAATTTTAAGTTCCCTCAACATCATTTGTTATTAGTGCCTCAAACCCATCTTCAGAAGCATGGGTCTCCCCTCTATACAATCATGATGGACTCAAAATAAGAAGACAAGCTCCTATAACATGATGGAAATGTGAGTCCACATCGATCAGCAAATTGGCAGATGGATGGGAAACTGGCCCAATGCTAGGATATGATGACCATATTGAAGAATCTTGAAATGTAGAAGATAAAGGTCTCAATATCATCAAATAAACCCAATGGTCATGCAAATCAATCCACCAACATCAGTGTCTTGCTGATTTTTCAGATTTTAAGACAGCAATTTCTCAATTTGAAATCAGCATGTGTTAATTAATTTCCTCACGGGAAGCAGATATACAGCTATGAATTTCTACAAGAAAAGGGGTGTTTTGACTTTTGAAGCTTGTTTAAAGGTTTGGTTAGCAAGCTCTTACAGAAATATATGATGGCAAGCAGGTACTTCAGGCAATCCATTAAATGCTGGCTTCTGTCATGGCTCTAAAGGGCAACCTATGGGAAACCAGAGAACCAAGGATGCATATGATATGCCAAAAAAAGAGATAAGGATGTCAAATTAGATATGTCAGTTATGAGAATCCAAAAAACTCCTGATAACTTGATTAGGTATCAAGCATCAAGTCTATTGTCACTCACCATTAACATAAGAGGGAAGATTCAATTTGCCATTCAAAGATGCAAGGGCCACAGACAAGTGACACATCCACACCCATGAGTCCTGTGTTGTGTACAAAGGTAAGACATTCACATCTGTGCTATTATAACAGAAACTATTGTGAGTTGAAGATAGTGAGGCTGCTATATCGTTTTTGCTTTAAATATAATATATCAAGGCATTGAGAGCTCGTTCTCATGGATTCCAACACTCACTCCCTATATCTAATAATTACTCCCATCTTTTAATAGAAAAAACTCACTTCTCCTAAAAGAGAGAAAACATAAATGCACTTTCAGTAAGCAGGAGTTGACTTATTAAGTTACATTAGGAATTTAACTTGAGTGAGGCTGCTATATTGTTTTTGCTTTAAATATAATATATCAAGGCATTGAGAGCTCATTCTCATGGATTCCAACACTCACTCCCTATATCTAATAATTACTCCCATCTTTTAATAGAAAAACCTCACTTCTCCTAAAAGAGAGAAAACATAAATGCACTTTCAGTAAGCAGGAGTTGACTTATTAAGTTACATTAGGAATTTAACTTGAGACAGAAATTACTACCTTCTATGCTTGCTCTCATATGCATCATGAGCTTGATACAAGTAAGAAGACATGAAACCTTCCACATAAAATACCAAGTACAAACAATCTAAAATTGCTGAGCACATTGTTGTTCCTCGATTGCTAGATTTCAGGCAACTTAACCATTAATTTCAGATGTAGACCCTTGTTTGAAGTCAAGGACTTTTGCAGGAGATCAGTCCACATCCCTTTGTATCACCAAAGAAGTATAACCAATTTAGCACATAACAAATATACCTTGGTGTACAATTTTTTTAATTGTTAAAATAAGTTAAAAAACCTTGCCTCTTAGATTCATTTATTGACGTTCATCTGGAGTTTCTTAAATGTCACAGCAAGCCAATTTGAACCATATCTTGTGAATATGTGGAATAACTATTGACATAAGGAAAAGTTGGGGATCCATCAATAATATGCTATTTGAACCTTTGAATATGATGTGGTGAAGCTTTGTAAATACATGTTAGGTAACAAGAGAAAGAAAAAAATGTTTTACTGTGAATATCTCAAAGAAATGTCTATCACCAACAATGAGATATCATCTCCTTTTTGTTTTTGAAGTTAGAAACACTTTTATTCATTAGAATTATATGGTGTTCATCAAAAATAACATTCTTCAACTCAAAATTAGTTAAGTTCTTAGGCATTGCATGACACCAGAGAGTAATTGTCCACACTTGAGGAAATGATACACTGATTGTCCTAGTCATGTCCAACTCAGAAATTACTACTATGCAACTCCAAGCTGCCGTATTTGCATCAAAATTCATTCAGTTTTGCTACAATTCCCCCATTTTCACTTATCTTGTATCTCTCTCCAGCTCATATAAAGTCCAGAAATGCTAATTAAATTAGATAATCATGTGTTTGAATAGTTTTTTAACACATTAAACAATCCTTACCAAAAATAAATAAAAAAATAGATATATAGATACCTGGTGAGTAAACTTGCGATCTGGGCTGCCAAAAATGCGCGCCAGACCAAAGTCTGCAAGCTTAAGCTGTCCATCAGCAGCAATCAGTAGGTTATTGGGTTTCATATCCCTGTCACATCAGCTGGAATTAGTCAAACTTTGTTTTAGGAAATAAGAAAGAAAAACATAAGATAAGTTACCTGTGCAAAACCCATTTTTTATGACAGTATGCAAGCCCTTTCAATGTCATTTGAAGATATGACTTTATGTCAGCTGGCGAAAGAACAATATTTCTATCGCGAATAACAGCCTCCAGGTCACTCTCCATATACTCAAATACAAGATGCAGGTTACCCTTGTGAGGGAAAGCATCAATTAACTCAATAATATTTGGGTCCTTAAGCTCTTTAAGCAGTTTAATTTCCCTAAGAGCAGTAAAATTTACACCTTCCTTGTACTTTCCCAGCCGAATCTTCTTAATTGCAACTGTCTGCCCAGTCTGCAAATATCCTGACGCATATTAGTTCAAAGCAACAAAATCATGAAGTTGCTCAATGGACATATTGGATTTCCTTCATGTTAAATAATGATTATCAGATAAATAAATTGGCCTTTCAAGAAGAGAAACTTTAGCATTTCACTCAACCTAGACTAGTTAAAATAACCAAGCCCATGAAATATTCCTTCAACAACATCGAACAAGAAACAGCCAATGTGCTAGAATTGTTAGCACGTAGCATCAATATCACAAAATAAAATAGGAATGCTAATAGAGAGGGGTGGAAGAAGCTACATGCAATTGTGAAAAATTAATACAACTGAAATTGAGATAAAGAAGGAAAACCGCAACTCATGTTAGCAACAGAAGTAATACTACAGCAGTAGTTACATCAGAGTCACCTGCTAAAAATATCTCTTTCGTAAAAAGTTAAAAAGAAAAGGGTCTGAAATAACATGGAGTATAAGCAGCATGATCATTTAGGAATGGGTTTACAGTTGGTGTTTCATGAAAATCCGCTCAGGAAAAGAATATCATCTACTTCACACTACCTCCACAATGCCTTGATCTTGTGATTCAAGTACCATGCTGTAATAGTCAATGCTGTATGGCACAAATGATATCCACAATGCACAGACATGACACAGTCACTGTGACAGACGAGTTAGGGACACAGTCATGTAGTCTTTGCTTACAAGTGTCATCGGCAAAATTGCATTTCACATATCTAATCAGAAATCATGAATTCAAGCAAATAAGTTTTCTTGATTAAACATCAATTAGCTATTTTATCTATGTTACAAGTAAAAGTCCAATGATTAACACTTCCAAATCTTCAGTCAAATCCCTACACAAAATCCAAAATTAATCAGACTTTATAAATTAGCCAACCTAACTTATCAAGATAGAAAAGTTTCATCAAGGAAAAGAAGGTTCTAGAGCTAAAGAGTGAAATTTAAGTCAAAAGACCGCACAAAATTTGAACAAAATATCAGACCTTCGTCAGCTTCTGAATCTTTCCCAACTAATATTACATCATCAAACTGAGGAAGTTTTGTGTTAAGATACCATACATGTACCTCACAGAGAGAAAGGTGACCCTCCCACCTAATAAATGCGCTCCCACTTTTAGCTGAAGCATAGCAAAAGCTGAACTTATTGGGATCTACTTTTATTAAAGAAGGGGAAACAGATAGAAAGCCTTACAGATGGAGTCCCAAGGAACGAAGCCAAAGGCTCACCAGAGGTGTCAAAGAAAACTAAAAGCACTAGATTTTTTTCTATAGGAATCAAATACACATATAACAAATAATAATAATGATGATGATGATGATGATGATGATGATGATGATGATACGTGTATCATTTCAAAAGCTATAAGAAGGGAAAAAAAAAAAGAACCAGTATTTAGGTCTTACACATCCATTAAATAAATATTAAGTTAAATGCTGAAGGATTTATACAGCTGCCTCAATGAATGCATTTGATTAATGATAATTCCTGAACCCAGCCTCATAATTGGAAGCCAACAAGCACAAAAGCTTTTGAAGTGATGTATCAAAACCCCGTGAAATTCAACAAGCAGAAAAGCATTTTTTATAATGTAGAAGACTGAAATTTTATTCATACCTTTTCAGTGTACAATCCTAGGAAATATATAGGAGATTACAATATAAGAATAGGAAACTTAATTATTCTAAATCTGAAATCTATCTAATCAAATCCCTTAATTTTAGGGAATGATTACAAGATAAGAATAGAAAACTTAATCATTCTAAATCTGAAATCTATCTAATCAAATCCCTTAATTTTAGGGAATTTAAATTCAAACAGATTCTTCTAATCTATAGAGATATTTAACTAATTTTATTTACAGCTTATTTACATTTCAACACTCCCCCTCAAGCTGAGTAATAGATATCTTTCATTCCCAACTTGGATATAAAGCCCTGAAAAATAGAACTACTCAGCCCTTTTGTTAGAACATCCGCTAGTTGTTGTCCCGATGGAACATAAGACATACACACTAATCCTTCCTCCAAGTTCTCTTTGATAAAATGTCTATCAATTTCGATGTGTTTTGTCCTATCATGTTGTATAGAATTATGAGCAATATTGATAGCTGACTTGTTGTCACAATAGAGTCTCATAGGACTTTCCCATTTGACTTTCAAATCATCTAGAATAATCTTTAGCCAAAGCAGCTCACACAGCCTTGCGCAATAGCCCTAAATTCTGCTTCTGCAGATGATCTTGCTACCACATTCTGCTTCTTACTTCTCCATATTACCAGGTTTCCTCCAAGAAAGATACAATATCCTATAGTAGATCTTCTATCTATTAGGGAACCTGCATAATCTGCATCGATATAAGCTTCTAGAGTAAGAGTATTGCTCCTTTTGAACAAAATTCCTTTCCCTGGATTGCCTTTCAGGTAATGTAGTACCCTGTAAGCAGCTTGAAGATGTGGTTCCCTTGGATCATGCATAAATTGACTAATCATGCTCACTGAGTATGCTATGTCTGGTCGAGTGTGAGTAAGATATATGAGTCTACCTACCAATCTTTGGTACATTCCTTTGTCAATAGCTGGTTCTTCTTTAGCCTCACCTAACTTATAATTTGGATCCATTGGAGTAAAGACGGGTTTACAATCTATCTTCCTTGATTCTACCAACAAATTAGTCATATACTTTTGCTGAGATATAAAGATTCCTTGTATGGAATATGCCACCTCAATACCAAGGAAGTACTTCAGTTTTCCTAGTTCCTTTATCTCAAATTCCTTCACCAGCTACCGCTTTAATTCCTGCTTCTCCATCTCATCATTCCTAGTTACTATGATGTCGTCCATATATACTAGAAGAGCAATAACCCCCCTGTAACTGACTGCTTAATAAAGAGTGTATGGTCCCCTTGACTTTGTTTATATCCGAATTCCTTCATCACTTTTCAAATCTTCCAAACCATGCTCTAGGTAATTATTTTAATCCATAAAGTGCTTTTCTCAACCTGCACACCTTACTACCTGAGTTCCCTTTAAATCTTGGTAGGATGTTCATGTAGATTTCTTCATCTAGGTCACCATGGAGAAATGCATTCTTAATATCATATTGGAGCAGTTGCCAATTAAAGTGTGCAGCCAAAGATAATAGGATTCTCACAATATTCATTTTTGCGACTGGAGCAAAGGTTTCCTGATAATCTACACCATAGGTTTGAGTGTACCCTTTAGCTACCAATCTTGCTTTATATCTCTCAAGGGATCCATCAGCTCTGTATTTCAATATGAAAATCCACTTACAGCCAACAATATTTTTTCCTTCTGGTTTGTCAACGATCTCCCATGTTCTATTCTTTTCTAATGCACTCATCTCCTCTCTCATGGCAGTCCTCCATTCCCTTTTTGTCAATGCCTCAGTAACAGTGTTAGGAATAGCAATGGTGTTTAGGCTCATAATGAATTTTCAGTGAGTTGGGGACAGACATTTAAGGGAGACATAGTAAGATAATGGATAGAGTGATCGTTTGGTGCATTCTCTTGTGCCTTTTCTAACAGCAATGGGTATGTCTAAGTCTTCAATGGGGTCAGTAGGTGTCTCAATAGGTTGTAAAGACATGTCAGATCTTACGGGTATGTCTAAGTCTTCAATGGGGTTAGTAGATGTCTCAATAGGCTGTAAAGACATGTCAGATCTTACCTTGATTTCATTTCCAGAGTTTGGATCAGATTCTTGGACTTGTGTCAATTCAGGAACAGCCTTTCTCCTTGAATACACCTGAGAGAATCTTGTAGGGTTGTGACTGGCATTGATTAGGTCAGGAGAGACAGGAGATGACACAGATTCAGTAGACTTGTTTCCAACTATGCTGGTTGGAAGATCAAGGGTTTGAAGTGGTTCAGAAATCTCAGAAGTCCTATCTTCTAACATGAAAATCTCCTTCTGAAGAGAGGACTTGGAGAAAAAAAAGTGTATTTTCCACAAATGTGACATCAACAGAAATGTAGGTTTTTTTGGATGAAGGGTTATAACACTTGTATCCTTTTTGAGTGGATGAGTAACCAAGAAAGATACATTTGATGGCACAGGGATCTAGTTTGTTTCTATGCTGGCTGTGAATATGAACAAAAGCAGTGCTGCCAAATACCCTAGGTATAAGGCCATTTGAGGTTCGAAAGTGAGGGTAGAAGCTATTGAGGATCTCTATAGGACTCTTATTATTTAGCACACGGAAGGGAAGTCTGTTTATCATGTATTTGGCAGTGAGAGCAGCCTCACCCCAATAAAACTTGGGTGCATTCCCTTGAAAGAGTAAGGCTCGAATGGTGTTGAGCAAATGTCCATTTTTTCCTTTCAGCTACCCCATTTTGCTGGGGCGTGTTGACACATGATTCATGGATAATACCTTGGGATTGGAAATAAGGTGATAGAACTTGATTAAAGTAATCTCTAACATTATCTGTCCTAATGTTTTTTATGGTAACTCCAAATTGGTTTTGAACCATTGAATGGAACGTTGGAATAACAAAGCTAACATCATATTTGTGTTTGAGGAGGAATAGCCATGTAACTCGAGTACAGTCATCAATGAAGGATACAAATCACCGAGCCCCAGAAATATTAGGTATGCTGGAAGGACCCCATATGTCACTATAGATCAAATGAAAAGGATAAGAACTGCGTTTATTGCTAATAGGAAAAGATACATGAGTATGTTTTAAAACTCACAAATATCATAATGAAACTCAGAAATATCTAATCCTTGGAATAGTTGAGGAAACATAACTTGTAAAACCCTAAAAGATGGATGACCTAGGCGTAAACGATACAGCCAAATGACATCTTTATTGGAAGAATTGAGAAAGGACAATGACAAATCATTCTTAACAGTTTGAGATGATTCAAGGAGATAAAGGCCGCTACTTTCCTTAGCAAGTCCAATCCTCTTCCCCGATCCCTGATCCTGAAAAACACAATAAAAAGAGGAAAAAACAGCATAACATTTAAGGTTATAGGTGATCTTATAAATGGAGATAAGGCTGGCTGATAGTTTTGGTACATAGAGGACATTTTTAAGGATAAGGGCATAGTTGTCAGAACCGGACCAAACCGGCCGGTTGGACCGGTTGAACCGGGACCCGAAGGCCAAGCCGGTCCGGTTTCAATATAAAACCAAATGTGTAAGTGACCCAGAATAACCCGATCAACCCAGCCGGTTCACCCATGAACCGGTCAATCCAACCCGAACCGGTTCGGGTCACGGGTTTTATTATCATGTTAACCTTGAATTTTTTATTAAAATTTAATTTTTATTAATATATATATATATATATTAATATAATTGATCGATGGTTGAACCAGTGACCCGGTGACCCAAGCCCTTGGCCGAGTCAATGTCCGGGCCGGATCTGACAACTGTGGATAAGGGTGGGTGTGATATATATAGCCCCGAACCCTGCAACAGGTTAAAGAGCCATTAGCCACTACAATTTTTCTATTACCTGGGCATGAGGTATAGGTGTGGAAATGCTGAGGTGTAGGGGTCATGGTCTGTGGCACCGAAGTCTATTATCCAAGAGTTTGTATAGGTGTTTTCGGTTTATGTTACTTGAGCATTCATACAAAAAGAAAAAGGTTTATCTGAAAGAGTCAAAGAGCAAACTCCAGAAGGCTTCTCAAGAGATCCTAACAAACTCTTTAGCTTTCCAATTTCTTCATTATTGGCTGCAGTTTTGACCTTGATCTCATAAACTTATGCATCATCGTGGTCCTTTGAATATGTGCGACGAACAAAGTCCCAAATCTCCTTTGCAGTTGTCAAAAACATGCATGTATCGTTAATCATGGGTTCCATGGAATCCCATAGCCACGACATTATCATGGAGTCCTCCTCATCTCAGGTTTCAAACTTCGAATCATCCTTTGTTGGCCCGTTTCCGAGAAGATGGCTGAGCCTCCCCTTGTCTTTGAGGTATGTTCGGACAAATTGAGACCACTTGAGATAATTCTTTCCACTGAGCCTATAGGATGCCCGAATATTCTGTAAATCTCTAATTTTCTGAACAAAATTGGATTCTTCAGATGGATTACGGATGCTAGAGGTTTCAGAGGTTGACATGGTCGATGGAAGAAATCTTACAGCAATGAAGGCTGCTGAGATAGGTAGAGAAATAAGCTCAAGGGAGCCGCAGCAATGAAAGCTGCGTGCAAAGGGATGAATGCGAAAAACCTTAGAGCTCTGATACCATGTAGAAGGCTGAAATTTTATTCATACATTTTCAGTGAACAATCCTAGAAAATATATAGGAGATTACAAGATAAGAATAGGAAACTTAATCATTCTAAATCTGAAATCTATCTAATCAAATCCCTTAATTTTAGGGAATTTAAATTCAAACATATTCTCCTAATCTATAGAGATATTTAACTAATTTTATTTACAGCTTATTTATATTTCAACATATAACATACAGCAAAACCCATGATAGAACTGAACAAGGACTACAACCCCCCCCCCCCCCCCCCTGCGCCAAAACACACACACGCACCTTTCTTTTTTATATATAACAATACAAATGAATGATGGAACCCCAAACTGATCCACAAAAGTACTTAAGGATAACACATATCAAGTCAATACAATCCCTAATCTAAAAAGGAAACCTGTAACCACACTATTTATTTTCTAAATTTACTTAATTTCATGTTTTTATTAGAATAAGGTCTTTTTTTTTCCCTTCATCAAGGTATATTAGCCTATAAATATGCGAAAAGAGAAACACGGTCTCTAGGAGGCCCACATCCCTTCAAGGCAATCCATCTTTTCCCTTTCTTCCCTTCTGTACAAGAGCCTTTGATCCTCACCATGGAGACATGTTTACAAGATCTTAAGTATTAAGTGAAAAGTAGTGATGCTTGGCATGATCACAACATATGCAATAATAGCCAACATCTTAAGGAAAAATATATACCTGGAGCTTCTAATGCAGCAAACATGGAGACTGCAATCATGTACGAAGATTATATGAAAGAACTTATGAAGCTACACTAAGGCCCCTCCCACTATGTCCAACAGTATCAAACCTGCTTCGAACAAACTGCCAACGACGCTACAAATTTGGCCAAGGATTTCTTTGAGAGTTTTTTGGTAGTAGCCTGAAGGAGGAGCCAAAGCATGAACTTTGGGTCTTTCACCCAAATTTGATGGCAGCTGGTATCAGTCTCACTTGTCTATAACACGAGTAGCTAATCACCCTACACCATCTTCCAAAGTCAAGTCCTACACGGCCAACGCTGACTCTCAAGGAGACAAATTGAAGACAAACATCTCACTTATTGATGATCAGATCAACAATGATCAAGAGATTGAAAACAACTCACCTGAAGGTTTTAGTGTGAAAGATCAAGAATTCGAGAGTTTGCCAATCGAAGGTTCATTAGCTTCTGATTTGACTGACAATGGAGCTGTAGATGATGTGACTGTGCAAGATTTAATTAATTATGAAAGATTTGATCATTAGAAAATAAAAGGAGCCACGTAGATTTAAACATTGAAGTAACAAATTTTGTTTGCTCAAAGATGGGGATCACATCTTAGCAACACAAGGATCCACTTCTTGTTCCTTATATGGATCCAGCAGCATATGCCATCTCTGATTTGCTTTGGATTGATAAGGGTAAGGGTCATAATCAACAGCCCCAGCAATTTAGCAGCTTGATCATCATGCCAGCATAGAAAGCAAAGAACCAGAGTGATGGAGATATGTGAAGCAAACATCACTGTGCCTTTTGACTGTGGAAAATATTTATTACAACTTAACTTCGAGAATAAGGTTGATTTAAAGGATGGGGAAACAATATGATCCCTAATATAAAAAGGAAATCTGCAACAACTCTGTGTTTATTTTCTAAATTTACTTAATTTCCTATTTTTATTAGAATAAGGGGTAAGGTCTTCCCTTCCTAAGTCAAGGTATATTAGCCTAAAAATATGTAACCCAGAAGGCATGAACTATCAATGAAGAGAAATCATGTTTTTAATGGAAATTAACCATGCTGAAGTGTCTATAGGAGATCCAGATCCCCTCAAGGCGGTCCTATCTTCCCTTTTTTTTTCTTGCCCTTTTCGTATTTTTATTATTTGAGATACTGCAGGATTGCACGACAACTGATCTTTAAGTGTAAGTTGGGACCAAACCAAAATGTCAATAAACCAGTGCAGACAAACCAACAAAATTTAAAATAAATCAGCACAATCACATTATAGGAACTCAATTTTCTGCTTGACATCAAACATAGTCTTAGCAGAGAGACATCAAAAATAGTCTTAGCAGAGAGAGGAGATATGATGGGGTCATCCATAAGCAACCCTCAAATATAGAATTAAATAGAAACATCTTCCATTCCTAATTCTCCCGATGACCATGCTCTCGAAACCCCAAGCATAAACCATCAAAAGGTATTGGGAAAAAGGAAGAAAAACCCGGAACCCCTTTCGCTGCATCTGATTCTGTGAGCAATCACGATACCAATCATCGAATCACAATTACAATTTTCACCCAATAAAGCCTCGAAAACGGATCTAAACCCTGAATCCCGGTCTCTAGCATCCAATCTACCAACACTACAGAAAAATGGTTAAAAGAAGGAGCAGCAAACAGAACCAGGGGATTCCGACAGACCTTGGTGTCGATGGCCTTAAACACGACGCCATAGGTGCCCTCCCCGAGGACCTCGCGCTTCAGGTAACGGTCGGCGACCCGCTTCGAGAGCGATGGGTCCTCGTCCCCGCCCGCGATGGCGCTCGGCTCCGTGGCCGGCATCATCGTCATCATCGCAGCAGCAAGAGCGGCAGATTCCTCCTCCTCCTCTCACCGGAAGAGCGACGGCGACAGGGGTGGTGGGAATCGGATGCGGGCATCTACGGGGCGGCGCTTATCGGCGAAGGGCGAGGGGTTGGGACCGCCCCCACATGATAAAAGGGGAAAGAAAGGGAGAGGAGTGGGGTTCGCGGGGAGCGGGGCGCTCCGCGTCGCCTTTTATGCGCGTCTACGCGTGAGAGGAAAACTGCAGCTCGGAGCGGGGGGACTGCAAGCGCAAAGGCTAAGAACTCTCTCTCTCTCTCTTTTCTTTAGTTTTTTTTTTTTTTTCTTTCTTTTTTCTGGGTCCGTAAGAGCGAGCGCAGGGGACGGTGTACACTGTAACGTCCTTCAACCAGATGCTAGCACTGTATCGTACAGAGAAGATGCAGGGTTGGATGTGAGGATCTGATTAACAAGTGCCATCGACGGATGTGATCTCATATGATAAAATTTTAGACAGAAATCTTATTCTTGCACCGTTTCTTAGGGTCCATTTGGAGCCCTCAAGCTCAATTTGCTACATTCTTAAGTTGCAATAACTTCATCCATGGTTCAAATGCATGCCACCTCTCTTCGATATTTCCCTGTCTAAAGATGCATAGGAGGAGCTTATCGTTCTATTTATGATAACTCCATCTTTTTATCTCCTTCGTTCGTTCTCCTTTACCATATCATCTCCTTTCCTATCTCTCCCACCCCTTTCCCTTTGCTTCCTCACTATCTCTTCAAAGCCCTATTAGAGCTCGTTTGGTTCACAGTAAAAAAGATCATAAAATTTTATTTTTTATAAATTAGAATGTTTAATTCACCCTTTTATAGCCCATCCATGGAAATACTCTCTTCCATGTAATTTAAATTTCTATATTTTATAAAAAATAAAATCCTATCGATACCATGAAATTTATTTTTCCACCATAGCGTGTTTCTTTTTTGTTCCTAATGTACCCCTTTTTTTCCTTTGTATATTCTTTTTTCGAAATCAGTAAATGAGAGAAGGAGAGAAGAAATGTTTCAACTATCGCTCGTTTACTTCTCTTCGCTTCAAATCTATGCAATGTCAACTGAAAGAGAGATAAGAATTGGTTGAGATCTTTTCTAAAGATTGATTCTTGTTGTTATGTCAATTTGGATTTTGATCCTAGAATTTTTTTTTTTTTTTGCTATTATGCTTTTTTTTGGAGCATGTTTCTTTAGAGACGTGCAAAAAACTTTGGATTGTATCCTGTTGTGATTTCGCTATTTTTTTTATTTCTAAGATGGTTCGAAGATTTTTTTATATATTTTTTTTATTTGTTGAAGGATGGCATTGCAATGATTTGATCCAACTTTAGGGACTTGAATAATTATCCTATTTTTATTTTTTCTTTCTTTTTTCTTGAGAATTTTTTCTTGAATAAATTGAAAGATTGATCTAGATTCACCTCAGCAATTGACCCTTGATTTTTGAAACCGAGCCTTCTTCGATCACTTTACTTCAAGATTGAGCTCCATTCCTTGCATGAGTTGATGAAGATGTGGGATATTAGTTGTCCATCTCTTCTGTTTCGTCCAAATGATCCAGCGAATAATAGTTACAAGTGAATTCCATCCATAGCTCATCTTGGCTTTTTATTTTGTATCTTAATCTAGAATTTTTGTCTTTTATAATTTTAGTATCATGATTTCTTGACCATTTTTTATAAACCGATATAGAAGTTTAAAAAATTAGATGGCAAAAAAAATTTAAGAACTAAAGGGTATAACTGGTATTTTGCACTACTTTCTTTAGAAAGAAACTATTGAACCAAATATGACAGCTTCATTCTTTCTTTAAAAAATGCATGTTTTTCATAGTCAATCAAATGTGATAGTTCAAACATTTTGGGAATATAATTTAAAGGCATTCTATTCCTGTTTAAAAGTCTTTTGCTGTGAACCAAACAAGCCCTTTAGCCTCCTAATCTTCACACTGATCTCTTTCTTCATACTCTTTTCCATATACTAGCACTAGGATATATACTATGTGTATGAATAAAATATCCAAATGCGCTCCTACTTTCATGGCTAGTAAAAAAATTATAATTATTTTAAAAAATATATTATTTATAAATGTGTGGATGTGTGTATATAGAAGGACTCTTTCTTTCAAAAAAAAAATCTACAATGCTTTTTAGTGTATTTTTAGGAAATTAGAATTAAATCAAAGCCATGATAAAAAGGGAAAAGTCTATTTGGTAAGTGACTAATTTAGTTTTTCATCGCTTTTCAAAATTGTTCTTTCCCTTCTCTCATTTGAAGAAGCATTGTCTTTTCTTTTCCTTCTCTTATTTGAAAAAGAATCATCCTCTATTTACCTTTATTTCTACCCTCTCCTCCCATCCATCATCTCCCTCCCTTCCTACTAGTTCTCCTTCTCTCTTTGCTACTACCGGCTATTAAGGTTAGTCTCCCATTGGTTCACTATTGATTTAATCTTACTACTGGTGACATCTCTTCTCATCCAATTGAGCTGATGAGGGCTCTCTCTTGGTCGATCATCCCATCTTGAAGGTCGTTCTCTTCTTTCTTCTATTTCCAAACCAAAACCTTCTCACCCCTTGGATCTCCCCTCCCATGGTCCAAAAAGGTTTGTTGCTATAGGGTTTTGGGGGTTATAGTTTGTTGTTCAGGTTTCATTTTTTTTTATTTTTTAAATTTCATCTATGTTTTCTATTGTTTGGTTCATACTAAATGTATGAATTTTTTTAATATTTTCATTGATTTGTGTTAGTTGGTTTGAATGATGTGATATGATTATTTGTTGAAGAATAAAGGGAGTGAACAAAACCTCATGTCTTAAAATAAAGAGGAGAAAGATTTTAATGAGAAGGATCATTGTTCTGGAGTCATTATTTCAAAGATATAATATATGCTTGGAGCAAGGGTGAAAGGCTCACATAATTTTGGAGTTGGTATTTAATTTTGACTTTAATGGTTTCAAAGAAGAGTGAGCTTTGAAGGAGGTGTTGACAGTAAAGGAAATGAGAAAATTTGAATTAGTATCTGTACAGAGACTTACAATTGGTTTTCAAAATGATTTTAATATTACATCATACATACTAGTTTAGAAGCATAGAAAGTATTAGAGTATATTATATACAATTTGAAAACAAAGGAACAAAAAGAAAAGGAATTGATAACAAAGAGAAGGATGGATTATCAAAAGGCAAAATAGAGAAAGAAATAGAGGAAGACATACTTGAGAGGCCATGTAAGACAATATTTTTGTTTCTGATAGGGATAACACTTAAACTACTTAGGCATTTAAAGCCCTAAAACACAATCTAACTCTAAACCTAATAGGATAGATTTATATTAGATATCTCATTATTATCTTATTTCATTCAATTGTATAGTAAGAGAGAGTCATCTATTACCTATGTGGTTGGTGGAGAGTCAAGCTTAGTCGATGATAAGTAAAATGAGATCTTTTTATTTGATCGTGTAGAGGTTAGTGACTATGTCATCCCTCTATCATTGAGCTTGCAATTGTGTTACCCCTTTATTGCTTATGAGGTCAGTAATGATGTTGCTCTTTCATTGTTCTTGAGGTTGGTGATATGGTTGCCTCTTTGTTGTTAAGGCTGGCAATGCTTTTTTTTCTTCCTTGCTATTAAGGTTACTAATAGTTTTGCTCCTTAATTATTCTTAAGGCAAATAATGTTATTTCCCCTTTAATGTAGAGGCGATGATAATTTTGCCCCTTTACGCTGGTAAGATTAGTGGTATTGTTAACCCTCTATTGCTAAGGCTGGTAATGTTATTGACCCTAACCCTAAATCTAATAGGATAACTTTGCATCAGACTTATTATTATCATCCTATTTCAATTGGTTATGTACGTGGCTAGTATGGTAAAAAAGAATTAATAAATAGTCGTTTCAAATATATAGCGAGAGAAAGTCAGCTAGTACCCATATGGTTAGTGGAGAGTTAAGCTTGATTAATGAAAACCAAAGTGAGGTCTCTCTGTCTCATTTATGCATATAACAATGATGGATTATCTTTTGCAGCTGAAGCTTACAATTGTGTTGCCTCTCCATTGTTGTTAAGGTCGGTGATGATGTTGCTTTTTCATTGTTCTTGAGGTCAATAATGGCATTATTCTTATGCTACTAAGGCCAGCTATGCTTTTGCACCTTTATTGCTGCTTAAGCTAGTAATGTTATTAACCTTTTATTATTGTTAAGGCTAGTGATGCTATTGAGCCTCTATTGTTACTCAGGTCGACGATGTTATTCCTCTCCATTGCACCCATTCATACATGTATTTTTAGTTTTGGTGTTTAATTTCATTTAGCTTTCTTAAGATTTTTACATCCACACCAAATCTTTACATATTTCATGTGATGGAGATAAGGTAGATATAATAATAATTATTGATACTTAGATAGTTTTGTTCATATAATAATGCTGACTAGATAATAATGCTTATTTAAACTTTGTCAAGGCCGGTCCTAAGCCTGGATAAAGTAAGAGGGTTGCATTAGGTAGCTCACAGCCAGCGTAAAACTCCATCATATCCCTTAAAATATGAATATACTAAATCAAATTATGCGAAGGGCAAGGATGTTCCCGTTAAGAGACGTATTGCATTTACCTATGAATGTTTCAAAAAATGGGCAAGGAATGCCACACCGGCGCTTGGATGCAATGATAAGTGAGCAAGGGTTCGTGCACTATGGACAAGTATCGATAAAGAAGTTAGTTCATGATAGTCAGCTTAGAGTAGTAACTTGGAATATAGGAACATTAACAGATAAAGCTATAGAGATAGTGGACACTATGATTAGAAGAAAAGTAAATATAATATGCTTACAAAAAACTAAATGGGTAAGTGAAATATTTATAGAAATAGAGAATACGATATATAAGTTATATTATACTAGAAAACATAAATATAGAAATGAAGTAGAAATAATTGTAAATAGAAATTTTAAGGAATATATTGTTAAAGTAACTAGAAAGAAGGTCGATTAAATCACTAAAACTTATAATTGAGAATAGTATAATTAACATAATTAGTTCATATGCACTATAAGTAGGATTAGACCATCAAACTAAGATACAATTTTGGAAAGATATAGATGAAGTAATGCAAGAAATACCACCAGAAGAAAAGATATATATAGAAGAAGATTTTAATGGATATGTAGGAAAACAAAGGGATGGATATGAAACTACATGAAGGATATGGATTTAGAGATAGGAATGTTGGTGTGAACTTATTAGATTTTGTAGTGGCGTATGATCTAACAATAGTAAATACTTAATTCAAAAAGCGAGATGAATATTTAATAACTTTTAAAAGTGAATCTAATACACTACAAGAAAATAACATAATAGTGACAAAAATTTTCATCACTATTCCGTCATAAATTGGATTTAGTGATGGATTAGTGACGAAAATTTTATCATCATAATTTTTGCTGTCACTAAATTTAGTAATGAAAAGAGGTCCATCACAAAATAATAGCGATGGATTTATGATAGAATATTCCGTCAAAAATTTATGACAAAACATATTTTCTGTCACTAAATTGTGACGGATTAATGACAAACTATCCATCACTCATTATTTCGCCACTATTTCATCACAAATATTTCATCACTATTTTATCACAATTTAGTGATAGATTGTTGATAAAATTTAGTCACTAAAACTTTCATCACTAATCCATCATGAATATTCCATCATAGTTTAGTGATAGATTATTGATGGAATGCATGTCATCAATCATCCGTTATTGTTCCTCACTAATCAATTACTAATATTTTTGTCACTAATCCATCACTATTATTTCTATCAAAAATCCATCACTAATCCATCATTAACCTAATAAAATTTCATCAAATTTTTATTTTTATAAATTTAAAATTATTTTTAAATTATAATATATTTAATGCATTCTAATGAAATTTATAGATGAAAATTCAAATTTAAGAATAAAAATGTATTTCATAAAATAAGATAAATATATATGTATACATCAATAACACTAATGTTTTATACATTAGACATCAAATTATTAAGTTTAAGATAAGTCAAAGAGACAACTTGTAATGATCAAACTATTAACGCTGGCATGAGTGCCATGTCACAGCTTGGGTGGATTCTCTTCTCCTTCATCACCTTCTACACCTCCAGTCTCCTCGCAGATTGCTAAAGTACTTTTGATCCCATCGCTGGGAGGAGGAACTACACCTACATTGGGGCCACTGCTGTGAATGAACATTTAATGGCTGAAACTGTTACTCATTTTCACTCAAGAAAAGTAACGTAAACATTTTAATGGCTGAAATGGCATAAGAGAACTCGAAAAACAAAAATCACTACTGTGAATGAAAAGAAAGTTATTCTTTAATCCCTTAAAGCTCATCAGGAGTAAAAAACAAAAGCATTTTATAAGTATGCTACTAGAAAAACCAGATAGTAAATTGAGTGAGCTCCAACAACACCTTTGAGTCAAAATGGCGATATATTTATTAGCTTTAATAAGCACCATTAAGACATCAATTTACAGTGAATTGAGCGCTGCTATGCATCTTCAGGAAGCAATTTTCTATCTCATCTTCCTGAATTCCAACTTGATTCAACATCAGTATGTTAAGGCCGCCCCTGCATTACAAAATAGTGCCATGTGATATGGTTGGTAAACCAGAAGTAAGATCGGGGTCCTAGGCAGCCCCTAGTCCTAGGCGGCCACCAGGTTCTGGGCGGCCCCTAGTCCTAGGCCGTCGTCAGGTTCTGGGCGGCCATCGGGTTCCGGACGGCTCGTAGGGTCTGGGCGGCCTCCTAGTCCTAGGCGGCCCCCTAGGTTCTGGGCGGCCTCCTGGTCCTAGGCGGCCCCCAGGTCCTGGGCGGCCTCCTAGTCCTAGGCGGCCCCCAGGTTCTGGGCGGCCTCCTAGTCCTAGGCGGCCCCCAGGTCTTGGGCGGCCCCCTGGTCCTAGGCGGCCCCCAGGTTCTGGGCGGCCCCTAGGCGGCTCCCAGGTTCTGGGCGGCCCCTAGTCCTAGGCAGCCCCCAAGGTTCTGAGCGGCCCCTAGTCCTAGGCGGCCCCCAGGTTCTGGGCGGCCTCCTGGTCCTAGGTAGCCCCCAAGTTCTGGGCGGCCTTCGGGTTCTGGACGGCCCTCAGGGTCTGGGCGACCTCCTAGTCCTAGGCGGCCCTCAGGTTCTGGGTGGCCCCTAGTCCTAGGCGGCCCACAGGTTCTGGGCAGCCTCCTGGTCCTAGGCGGCCCCCAGGTCCTAGGCGGCCCCTAGTCTTAGGCGGCCCCCAGGTTCTGGGCAGCCTCCTGATCCTAGACGGCCCTCAGGTCCTGGGTGGCCCCTAGTCCTAGGCGGCCCCCAAGTTCTGGGCGGCTTCTTGATCCTCGGCGGCCCCCAGGTCCTGGGCGGCCCCTAGTCCTAGGCGGCCCCCAGCTTCTGGGCGGCCTCCTGGTCCTAGATGGCCCTCAGGTCCTGGGTGGTCCCTAGTCCTAGGCGGCCCCCAGGTTCTGGGCGGCCCCTAGTCCTAGGCGGCCCCCAGCTTCTGGGCGGCCTCTTGGTCCTAGGTGGCCCCCAGGTCCTGGGCGGCCTCTAGTCCTAGGCGGCCCCCAGGTCCTGGGCGGCCTCTAGTCCTAGGCGGCCTCCAGGTTCTGAGCGACCTCCAGTCCTAGGCGGCCCCCAGGTTCTAGGTGACCTCCAGGTTCTGGACGGCCCTTAGGGTCTGGGCGGCCTCTCAGTCCTAGGCGGCCCCTCGGGTTCTGGGCGGCCTCCTAGTCTTGGAATCATTCTCGTATCAGAAGCACTAAACGCGATGAGCTGTCGTGTCCGGAACAGAAATCGAGAATCATTAAGCATCATGACGCTTTAAATGACTCGAATAAGACAAACGCTGGAGCATCACCATCCATCGAAAAGCTCGAATAAAGGAGATACTGAGCACCTATTTTAGGGCCAGATAACTCTTCTCTGACTCTGACATTCCTACTAACCCTGACATTCCCTTGGAAAAACCGAAATCATCATGAAGATTCTTAGCTTCCGGAGCAAGTTTCTTAATACCTCTGCTATTAATTATCGATAAATAACCATGTGGCACGCTCTCGTCTGAAGCTAATTTTTATCTTACACGTTGATTTTTTATCCAAAAAATATAAAAAGAAAGAAAAATGACTCGATGCTGACGAAAATAAGAAAGGAACATCTTTTGGAAGCTCGAAGGATATAAGGGGGAGGAGACCCAGGAAGGGGGGGGGGCTTTTCTCTTCCTTCAATAGGAGATCCTATAACAAAGAAAACTTTTTCAATCTTTTCTGGTGATTCAGCATCAACAGATTGGTGCGCCAGGAAGGGGGGCCGCTGCGACGAGCAACTCCTTCTACTAACATGGGCTCTAGATTTCCGGAAGAGGATCCCTCTAATTGGTCTGGGGGGCATCTCTTACCTCCCGATCATGGTTGCAAGACTCTTTGCTCTTCTGAGCCAGTAAAGTCAAGCCCCCGGTTTCTTCCTCGCCACTGCCGGCTCCAGCTATTCCCTAGGACCCATTGGCGATCCTTACCCAGCAAGTTCAAACCCTTGTTGGGATGGTTCAGCAGATGCAGGAACAGCATTCTAGAGGAGCCCGGCAACGGCGAGCCACCTCTGCTGTCCAGATCGGCTACTCCCATCAGCCGACAATCAACTCGAGGGAGATCCCCTCCAACAAAGCCTCTCCACCCCTATTCCTCAGGTGGGCTTCATTCTCGAAGTTCCCGGGACAACTCGCACTCTCTCACCCGTTCCTCGAGCAGCCCACCCGTCGGGCGGCGGCGGGGGAAGGAGCCTCATGCAGAGCACCACCGGTGGCGTCGTCGGTCCGTATCCTATTCCCCTGAGCCAGCCGGGGGACATATGGCTGATCAGATGGAGAGGCGCCTTGATGAGCAAGATCGGAGGCTGGAGGAACTTAGTCAAAGAATCAACAATCAGCCGGGGTCGGATTATGACACCCGCCCTCCTCTTACTCGGCGATTTATGGAGGAACCCATTCCAAGGAGATTCCGGTTCCCCCAACTGGACCCCTATGACGGCACCACTGATCCCCTGGATCATCTGGAGAGCTATAAAGCCATTATGCAATTCCAAGGAGCGACTGATGCTCTCCTGTGCATTGCCTTCCCGGCCACTCTCCGTAAGGCGGCCAGTGTTTAGTACTCCCGTCTGCCTTCGCATAGTATTGATTCTTTTTGACAATTGGAAAGGTCTTTCTTGGCTCATTTTGACGCTTGTCGGAAGATTCCTCGAGTGGCGGACAGTTTGTTCTCCGTGCAGCAGCAAGAAGGAGAACCCCTCAGAGACTTTATAACCCGATTCAAGGTGGCGGCCCTGGAAGTCTATCATCTTGATGATGCTGTGGCTACGTTGGCTTTGAAGCGGGGGCTCCATCCCTCCCGTTTTACTTATTCTCTGGACAAGAGACCTCCTTGCTCTTATGCTGATCTCTTGAGTCGCGCGCAGAAGTACATCCGCGCCGATGAGGCTGATTCATCAAGGAGAGGTACAGAGGAGAGGACTGGCAAGAGATCCGCTCGCCCGGAGTCGAGCAGGCCCCCTCCTAAGAAGTCCGAACCTTCACGCCGACCGACTGACCGCCGCAAGAGCCTGGCCCCCAAAGAAGACCATCTTACACCCCTCCTAGCGCCCCGGGCTCATATCCTTATGGAAATTGAAAACGAGCCTTATTTGCGGCGTCCACCTCCGTTGAAGAAGGGCGTTGCGCGCTACAGGAGCCGTTATTGCCGTTTCCATAGAGATTACGGCCATGACACTGAAGAATGTCGAAATCTAAAGCAAGCCATCGAAGAGCTCATCCAGAGGGGATATCTTGGCAGTACATCCAGAAGAAAGAGGCTCCGCCTGTACCAGCTTTGATGGGACCTCCTCCAGCTCAAGCCAACATTGATAACACCCCGACAGAGCGGATGGTGGGCATGATTTCCCGTGGAGGAGCATCATCTTCTAAGAGGCCAAGGGGAGGGGGAGAACTAGATGATGTAATTCCTTTTAAGGGAGATATAGCGGGGGGTAGTGTTGTAAAAGATGATAGCGTCGTCGTTTCAATGATGGTCGCTAAACACCCTGTAAAGAGGATCTTAATCGACAGTGGAAGCTCCGCCAATGTGCTTACTTATGATGCATTTCTTCGAATGAATTTATCTCCTGACTCTCTTCGACCTGTAGCCGTCCCTCTAGTCGGTTTCACGGGAGACTCTATATGAGTGGATGGCGAGATTACCCTACTGGCGACGGCAGGATCGCCGCCATGTCAGAGCACGGTAATGCTGGACTTTCTGGTGGTTCGGGTCGCCCTGGCCTACAATGCCATTCTCGGCCGCCCCGGGTTGAATATGTTAGATGCAGTTATATCTACCAAGCGCCTATTAGTGCAATTCCCTACTAATCAAGGAGTTGGCGAGATGCGTGGGGAGGTGAACTCGGTCAGACCCTGTTATCATCTAGCTCCCAGTCCCCAGGCAGTTGGGATTCCCTTGGTCGCCGAGTCGTTTGATCCTAGAGAAGTTGAGCGGAGGGGAGAGCCAGCGGAGCGTCTGATATCTTGCCCCATGGGAGGCGATTCTACCAAGACCGTGCAGATTGGTGAGTTCCTCCCCCCTGAAGCCGGGATCAACTCCTAGCCTTCTTATCGGCGAATGCGGATGTCTTCGCCTGAAAATGACGGATATGTCAGGATTCCCCCAGAGGTGATCACTCATCAACTTAATATCAACCCAAGCTGCCGCCCTGTCCGCCAGAAAAAAAGGAGTTTCGCTCCTGAGCGGTAGAGGATTATTGACAAGAGGTGGATAAATTGCTTATGGCCGGTCATATTCGAGAGGCACAATATCCTGACTGGCTAGCCAATGTGGTCCTGGTCCGGAAGGCCAACGAGGGTGGAGGATCTGCATCGATTACACCGATCTTAACAAAGCTTGTCCTAAGGACAACTTTTCGTTGCCGCAGATCGACCAGTTAGTAGATTCTACCTCCGGCTATGAACTTCTTAGCTTCATGGATGCTTTCTCGGGGTACAACCAAATAAAAATGAACCCCTTGGATGAAGAGCATACTTCTTTTATCACTGAGAAGGGCATCTATTGTTATAAAGTAATGCCCTTCAGACTGAAGAATGCAGGAGCTACCTATCAGAGGCTGATGAACAAAGTTTTTAAAGACCAGCTTGGCCGCAATATGGAAGTATATGTAGATGATATGTTGACAAAGAGCACATGTGCCACTGGCCATGTCGCCGACCTGCAGGAGACTTTCGCAACCTCCGGCTCCATAGAATAAAGCTTAACCCATGCAAATGTGCGTTTGGAGTTACTGCAGGGAAATTCTTGGGTTTTCTGGTGACCCGGCGGTGAATTGAAGCAAACCTAGAGAAGATTCAGGCCATTCTTGATATGAGGCGGCCAGCATGTAAGAAAGAGGTACAACAACTCACCGGGAGGATAGTAGCATTAAGCCGATTTTTGTCAAGATTGACGGAGAGGTGTTTACCCTTCTTCAAGGTCCTACGTAAAGCGGACGGTTTTGAGTGGACGGAAGACTATCAACGGGCTTTTGAAGAACTTAAGGAGTTTTTGTCCACACTGCCCCTGTTGTCTAAACCGGAGGAGGGAGAAAAGCTCTTCCTCTATCTTGCGGCTTCCTCAGAAGCCGTCAGTTCCGTTCTGGTGTGTGTCAGCGACCACGCTACTCAGAGACCTGTATATTATACCAGTAAGGTACTTCATGGTGCAGAAGAGAGGTATTCTAGGACAGAGAAGGTCATTTTTGCTTTGGTCATCTCCGCCCGATGACTCAGACCCTATTTTTAGGCTCATCCTATAGTCGTGCTTACTGATCAACCTCTCAGAGCCATTTTGTCTCGCCCTGATACTTCTGGCCGGTTAGCTAAGTGGGCCATCAAACTAGGGGAGTTCGACTTGTCATTTTAGCCCAGAGCAGCTTTGAAATCCCAGGTCTTGGCCGACTTCCTGGTAGAGTGCACTTGGTCTGAAGAGCATCAAGAGGAGTCCCCCCGGATTCTTTTAGATGTCGACGAGGAGAATGATAAGGCATGGGTCCTCCACGTCGATGGAGCCTCCAACTCCTAGAGGAACAGGGCTGATCTTATTCTCGCCAGCCCAGAGGGTGTGGTGCTGGAGTATGCTCTTCGTTTCCTCTTCAAACTACTAACAATCAAGCCGAATATGAAGCCTTGTTAGCCGGAATTAAACTAGCACATGGGATGGGAATCAAGCATCTCCGAGCTTTCACTGACTCGCAGCTTATTTCTGCCCAGGTGTCTGGGGAGTATGAGGCTCGAGACCCTATCATGTCCCAGTATCTAAGCAAGGTTAAACTATTAATTCCCTTGTTAGATCACTTCACCATCAGTTACATCCCTAGAGGGGAGAATGCTAGAGCTGATATGTTGGCCCGGCTTGCTACGTCCGTGGACAGCGCCATGGGCAAAACCTACATTGAGTATCTGGAGACACCTAGCATCGAGGCCGTGGAAGAAACTTTGCCAGTTACCCAAGAGAAAACTTGGATGGACACCTATATCTGATACTTGAAGGACAGCGTCCTCCCAGTTGACCATGAAGAAGCCAAGCTGCTCAAGCGGAGGGCCTCTAAGTTTGTATGCTAGATGGCCGACTCTACAAGAGATCCTTTTCCCAGCCTCTTCTCAAGTGCATCAGCTCGGCAGAAGCGGATTATGTTCTTAGGAAAATTCATGAAGGCATCTGTGGGAATCATTCAGGAGGCCGATCTCTGGCACGTAAAGCCCTCCGACAAAGATATTATTGGCTAACTATGCAAGAAGATGCAACTGAACTAGTGAAAAGATGTGGCCAATGTCAACGGTACGCCTGTATTCAGCGACAACCGGCTTCTCAGTTGAACCCTCTTTTTCTCCCTGGCCTTTCGCTCAGTGGGGCATGGACATTCTCGGCCCTTTCCCTCCGACATCGGGACAGCGAAAATTCCTGCTTGTCGCCATTGATTATTTTACTAAGTGGGTCGAAGCCGAAGCACTCGCTAGGATCACTGAAGCCAAGGTCAAGGCCTTTTTTGGAAAGCCATTATTTTTCGATTCGGCATACCTCATACTCTTGTCACTAACAACGGCCGGCAATTCAACAACGTTGCCTTCAAGACTTTTTGCTCCGATCTCAGCATCACACATCGATTCGCCTCCGTCGGCCATCCACAATCTAATGGAGAGGCCGAGGTTACGAATCGTATGATATTGTGGGGACTGAGGACCAGGCTGGATGCGTCTAAAGGAAAATGGGTGGAAGAACTCCCGAGTGTGCTCTGGGCATACCACACAACTCCCAGGACACCGACAGGAGAGACGCCGTTTAATCTGGTTTTTGGTTCCGAGGCTGTTATCCCTGTCGAGATTGGCCTGCCAAGTATTCGAGTGGAATCATAGATGAAGCTGACAACCTCCCTAATTTAAGAGCCAGTCTCGACCTCATTGATGAAGCGAGAGATCGAGCTCAAGTTAAAATGGCGGCCTACCAGCAGCGGGTAGCGAGATATTATAATACTCGCGTCCGCTCGAAAAGCTTCCGTCAGGGAGATTTGGTTCTGAGAAAGGCCTCGGTGTCCAAACCAGTGGAAGGGGGCAAATTGTCTCCGAATTGGGAGGGGCCCTACCGAGTAGCAGAAGTCCTTCATCGTGGAGCGTACCGACTTGAAGATCTGAATGGACGACCTATCCCTCGAACGTGGAATGCAGATAATCTCTGACAATACCATCAGTAATGTAATGAATGTACTTATCCAAAAATTAATAGATGCACATATTTGGAGATTTCCTGTGGACAATTCTTCAAAGGAGCTCGACGGCCCCACAGTCCTAAGGACACCCCCGGGCTGGTATCACCTACCCCTGAGGAGGTTCAAGTCCATGACTTAGGCAGCCCCGAGTCAAACTCTTGGGCTGGTATCCGACTACCCCCGAGAGACAATTCTTCAAAGGAGCTCGGCGGCCCTATAGTCCTAAGGACACCCCCGGGCTGGTATCACCTACCCCTGAGGAGGTTCAAGTCCTGACTTAGGCGGCCCCGAGTCAAACTCTTGGGCTGGTATCCGACTACCCTCGAGAGACAATTCTTCAAAGGAGCTCGGCGGCCCCATAGTCCTAAGGACACCCCCAGGCTGGTATCACCTACCCCTGAGGAGGTTCAAGTCCATGACTTAGGCAGCCCCGAGTCAAACTCTTGGGCTAGTATCCGACTACCCCCGAGAGACAATTCTTCAAAGGAGCTCGGTGGCCCCACAGTCCTAAGGACACCCCCGGGCTGGTATCATCTATCCCTGAGGAGGTTCAAGTCCATGACTTAGGTGGCCCCGAGTCAAACTCTTGGGCTGGTATCCGACTACCCCCGAGAGACAATTCTTCAAAGGAGCTCGGTGGCCCCACAGTCCTAAGGACACCCCCAGGCTGGTATCACCTACCCCTGAGGAGGTTCAAGTCCCCATGACTTAGGCGGCCCCAAGTCAAACTCTTGGGCTGGTATCCGACTACCCCCGAGAGACAATTCTTCAAAGGAGCTCGACGGCCCCACAGTCCTAAGGACACCCCCAGGTTGGTCTCGGTGGCCTTACGATTTTAGGAACCTCCCCAGAACGACACCGTTCCTCCTCGAGCTCAGGTTAAACTCCTCTGCGGGGGTCCCTAAACTGCCCACCCTATCGAAGTTTCAGGGCTTGCGTCCTGAGATAATATGCCTGGAGAACGACCCTGGAATTCGAACTTAACACCGACTTATGGGTGGATCCCCTACTCCCTATGTAATGGGTAAAAATCAGTAGTTGAATAATTGAAGCATCGAGTAAGTAAAAAGTAGCATTCACTCGTTTAAAAGTTAGATCGCTATAAAACTTTATAAAGTATTGCCCGCGAGCCGACATCAACTGATTTACAAAAGGGGTCCCCTAAGGACAAAATCAAGAACAAAAAGTCAAAATCAAGGCAAGCCTAGGCGCCTTCCATTAGTCCTCGGGATGCCCCCTCTCGGTAGTCGGCCCGGAGGCCGGCTCCTCAGTTGTAGAGCTTCTGTGATGGGGTCTTTAACTGTCACCGCCCTACCCGCCGCATTTTCAACCTCAGCGTTAGAAGTTTCTTCATCGTCCTCAGGTTGAAAACGTTCAAGGCTTTCTAATTTGAAGTGCCGGGATAGTCTCCGTTTGCACCTCTCAAAACCCTGAATGAAGGCGTCCATAGCGGCCTCATGGAGTTCCGACGCAAAATCCGAAGAACCCTTATATTCTTTGATGGCCTCCTGAACCCTAGCTTCGGCCGCAGCCACCCTTTCCTGAGCCCTAGCCTCGGCCGCGGCCACCCTCTCCTGAACCTCCGTCTCCATTGCCGCCATCTTGTCCAGAGCCTCCTTCATGTCCCTCTCGGCCAAGGCCAATTTCTCCGCAGCGTCGCGAGCCGCGGCCTCTGCGTTGTCGGCTCGGTTCTCAGTATGCTCTAGCCTGAGAACCATCCCCTTTAACTTTTCTTCCGTAGGCAACAGCTTTGCCCGGACTTCAGACAGTTGAGCGTCCAAGCTCCGCAGCTCCTTCTCAGCCCTCTCCCGCCATGCTCGATAATCTTCCTGGACAATCCGAAGGTCATGTAATGCCTTCGATTCCCGGGCCTTTGTTTCTGCCAATTCTTTACCCAAGCTCTCACTATGAGACTTGGCCTTGGTCAGGTCCTCACAAAGCACGAAGAGGCTGTTAGACATCTGTAGTATACAATCGATAAATACTAGAACTCCGTAATTACGAAAGGAGGAAAAGGAAAAAGATCATAACCCTACCTGGAGCGCGGCTGTGAACATGGTGTCGAAGGACTCCTCCAATGGTAGACTCCTCATTTTGGCCTGGAATCCGGGCAAGATCGAAAGTTTGAGAACTGTTTCCGATATACAACTTTTATATGGGGTGCTCTGGCTAGGCATTCGGGAAGGTTAAGGCGGACTCCGTAAGGTGTCCGAGGGAGCGGAGGCGCCTGCTTCTTTTGGCGACGGTGGGCTAGACGGGTTGGTCTCGATGACCTATGTGCTCCCGAACAACCCCCCAGTATCCCTGGCAGGAGATGAGGTGGCCGCCGGTAGGCTTCCCTCGATAGGGCCCCTATCGGTATCCCATCGGGAGGATTTTCCTCTCCCTCGCCCTCCTCTATTAGTATTGCTTCGGGGAGGGCCGTTAGAGGCTGAGTTGGGTGACCCGGCTCCCGCTGACAGGGCCTCTTAGGCTTAGTTCCTGTCGCATCGCGGTCACTTCCTCCTCTCTTTCAAAGACCCAATATTAGTGAATCTTGAGAAAACCTCATCGCTGCGATACGGAGAGCACGAGGTTAGCTAAAAAGAGGGCACAGAATATGCCAACTGCAAGAACAATATGTACACTAAGGGACATCTATTCAAATACCAGATATCCAAACAAGCGAGGAAATTATGATAATAATAATAAAACTCTTCGAGGCTCACCGGGCGCTGCAGCCAGCGACACCGGCACGAATGCGATCTCCCGAAGATTGTCCTCCGATAGCAGTTCCCTACTGGGGGGCACAATGGTGGAAACCAAAGTGTCGAATAGTTCACGGTCTTTCTCATCAACATTTGAGTTTTGATTGGAGCTAGTATCAGGAACGCCCCAGTCTACGCCCACCTCCTCCAAATGTGCATAAAAGAACCGTGACTTCCACCCTTTGATTTTGGAAGGGAGGTTAAGCTTAAGGACTCTCTTAGGCCTAGACACAAAGCTCCACCACCCGTCCCTTACAGGATTTCGGATCCTATACAATGCCCTAAATAAGGAGAGTCGGGCGGAAACTCCGTGGAAATAACAAAGCACCAGAAATGAAAAGACGACGTGAATGGAGTTGGGGGTAAGTTGTGCGGGAATGAGGTGATACATATTCAACAAATTTATAAAGAAAGGATGCAAAGGCAGTTGTAGACCACCCTTAAAAAATTCTTCATACAATGCAACATTTCCTGGTTGCGTTGAGGTAACCCTATCTTTGGGGAGAGGAACGGAAAGCCGAATATTATTGGGAATCCCAAACTGAGCCCTAAGGTTCCTAAGGTCTTGAGAAGTTGTAATTGAGGCGATCTCCGCCGGACCAGCTGATTTAGAAGTGACTACCGGAAGTCCTACCTCATGGCTAGTAGATGAAGAAGAAGCCCTAGGGGATTGAGGTAACGGCCTAGACACAGGCCGTGCAGCAGGTTGATCCCCACGGATGATCACCCCTCCGAGAGCTTGGCGATGCGCCCGAATGATCTCTTCACGAGAGGGCTCGATCATAGGGCTTTTACCTTTCCTATCTCGGGAGGGATCCATGAAAAAAGAAAAAGGAGAGGAAGGAGTCAACTAACCTGGACTTAGAGAAGTAAGGCCGCAGAAGAATCTACAAAATAAAAGACAAAGGGATAGAGGGGACAGGCCCTTTTTTATATTTTGAATACAATGCCTCGAGCGCCGCAAAGCCACACGGCGATCCCTGAGTGGGATCGGGCAGGTGAAAAGACACTATCCTCCTAGAGATATGTGCCTCCCCTTTTTCTTGAAATGACACTTATCGAATACGAAATTTGAAATTCAAACTTTTCAGCCCCTCCCCTTGTGCAGGTGCGACGCACCTGAGTACAAGGGACATGGGCGAGGGAGCATATGATATGGTTGGTAAACCGGAAGTAAGATCGGGGTCCTAGGCAGCCCCTAGTCCTAGGCAGTCCCTAGGTTCTGGGCGGCCCCTAGTCCTAGGCGGCCATCAGGTTCTGGGCGGCCTCCGGGTTCCGGACGGCCCCCAGGTTCTGGGCGGCCCCTAGTCCTAGGCGGCCCCCCAGTTCTGGGCGGCCCCTAGTCCTAGGCAGCCCCCAGGTTCTGGGCAGCCTTCTGGTCCTAGGCGGCCCCCAGGTCCTGGACGGTCCCTAGTCCTAGGCGGCCCCCAGGTTCTGGACGGCCTCCTAATCCTAGGCGGCCCCCAGGTTCTGGGCGGCCTCCTGGTCCTAGGCGGCCCCCAGGTTCTGGGCGGCCTCCTGGTCCTAGGCAGCCCCCAGGTTCTGGGCGGCCTCCGGATTCCAGACGACCCTCAGGGTCTGGGCGGCCTCCTAGTCCTAGGCGGCCCTCAGGTCTTGGGCGGCCCAAAGTCCTAGGCGGCCCCCAGGTTCTGGCCGGCCTCCTGGTCCTAGGCGGCCCCCAGGTCTTGGGCGGCCCCTAGTCCTAGGCGGCCCCAGGTTCTGGGCGGCCTCCTGGTCCTAGACGGCCCCCAGGTTCTGGGTGGCCTCCTGATCCTAGGCGGCCCGCAGGTCCTAGGTGGTCCCTAGTCCTAGGCGGCCCCCAAGTTCTGGGCGGCCTCCTGATCCTAGGCGGCCCCCAGGTCCTGGGCGGCCCCTAGTCCTAGGCGGCCCCCAGCTTCTGGGTGGCTTCCTAGTCCTAGATGGCCCCCAGGTCCTGGGCGGTCCCTAGTCCTAGATGGCCCCCAGGTTCTGGGTGGCCTCCTGATCCTATGTGGCCTCTAGATCCTGGGCGGCCCCTAGTCCTAGGCGGCCCCCAGTTCCTGGGTGGCCCCTAGTCCTAGGCGGCCCCCAGCTTCTGGGCGGCCTCCTGGTCCTAGGCGGCCCCCAGCTTCTGGACGGCCTTCTGGTCCTAGGTGGCCCCCAAGTCCTGGGCAGCCTCCTGGTCCTAGGCGGCCCCCAGGTCCTGGGCGGCCTTTAGTCCTAGGCGACCCCTAGGTTCTGGGCGGCATCCAGGTTCTGGATGGCTCTCAGGGTCTGGGCGGCCTCTCAGTCTTAGGCGGCCCCTCGGGTTCTGGGCGGCCTCCTAGTCTTGGAATCATTCTCGTATCAGAAGCACTAAACGCGATGAGCTGTCGTGTCCGGAACAAAAATCGAGAATCATTAAGCATCATGACGCTTTAAATGATTCGAATAAGACAAACGCTGGAGCATCATCATCCATCGAAAAGCTCGAATAAAGGAGATACTGAGTACATGTTTTAGGGCCAGATAACTCTTCTCTGACTCTGACATTCCCACTAACCCTGACATTTCCTTGGGAAAACCGAAATCATCATGAAGATCCTTAGCTTCCGAAGCAAGTTTCTTAATACCTCTGCTATTAATTATCGATAAATAACCACATGGCACGCTCTCGTCTGAAGCTAATTTTTATCTTATACGTTGATTTTTTATCCAAAAAATATAAAAAGAAAGAAAAATGATTCGATGCTGATGAACATAAGAAAGGAACATCTTTTGGAAGCTCGAAGGATATAAGGGGGAGGAGACCCAGGAAGGGGGGGCTTTTCTCTTCCTTCAGTAGGAGATCCTGTAACAAAGAAAACTTTTTCAATCTTTTCTGGTGATTCAGCATCAACACCATGTTATCTTAAAATAAAAGAATTTTTGAATTGATCATTAAAACAGAATCCCAGGCATGTAGTGCCTCTCTCGCTGAGGGCAATGCCTTTTGATCATAGTGCTCCATCAAACTCAAATCCAGCTTCAGCCTTGTCTGATATATAAATTTTTTGTCCAAGCAAGGTATTAACTCAGAATGCCGATTATCACAAACCTACACAAGTAGGTCACCACCATAATTTTAATTTTTTTTAAAAAAAATCAATGTCAGTCATAGACAATCAGTTATGATCATGAGCAGAAACAGGTAATTCAAAAACACTCACTAGGAAGCTCTTAAGCATGAAATTGTTGTCACCACCTTCCTGCCCAAAAATGGACTCATCTGATATGCTATTCCCACCATCATCATCACCACCCCAACCAGCCCGTAATTTACTAACAGACCCTAAAGCAGTCCCTATGTGCTGCTTACGAGGACCAAAGAAAGATCCAAAACATAGAAATAGCAAGCCAAGAAAGACCACCACAACACACAACGAAGAAACCAGATGTTTAATCTGTCCTCCATCACTTCTTCCCCTCATTTTAGGAGCTGAGCTCTATAGCTGGTAGCTTTTATAAGATAAAAGACTTTATTATTCAATACCAGATGAGCCGTTTTACACCTTCAAACACAGCATAGCCAAAAATGAGCTCACTTCTAACAAGTTCTATCAATCTCCAAGCAATATAAACAGCATCTGAACTGATGAAAAATAAATAAATAAAAAAAGCAAACACAGAAGATCTTGGATATGGTGCATCCAAACCGAAGCAAAATATGTGACACAACAGATCCACAAACTATGCATCAACAATTACTACATCAACCAAACATATCAATAGGAAAGAAAAACGTAAATATTTAAATTATTATGAACATATTTCAGGCCAAAAAAAGAAAAAAAATCTGGTAATGCAGGGATGTCAAATCAAGAAAGTAAATTTGAGTGATGCCAAAACAAGGAATCCTTAAAAGAGAAATGTAAAGAAGTGGTGGAGGCAATGACAGAAAAAGGTTAGCCCAGAAGACAAAGAACAAAGCTTTAGCCTTACTCAGGCACAGATATAAGAGGGCTAAAAGAGATGCCACCTTCCTCCTCCCTGTGGCGCCGGTTAGCCTCACTAAGGTAGTGTTTGATATAAAAAATATTATCCATAGATAAGTGTACGGGATAGAGTTTATCCCCTGGCTATTCCTAGGGATATCCCTTGGCTATCCCATTGATCATATCAAATGCAAAAAGGTAAATTCATAGGATAACTTTTTTTTACTCTTATTTGAAGGGATAACCAGCTATTCCTACATTTTCTAGGAAATAAATTGAGGGGATAATCCAGGGTTAACCATGGTTAACCATGGATTATCCCTCTGGTTAATTTTATTCCCAGCTATCCTTTAGGTAGTGTTTGATAGAAAAAATATTATCCATGGATAAGTGTACGGGATAGAGTTTGTCCCTTGGCTATCCCTAGGAATATCCCTTGGCTATCCCATTGATCATATCAAATGCAAAAAGGTAAATCCATAGGATAACTTTTTTTTACTTTTATTTGGATGGATAACCAGCTATTCCTGTATTTTCTAGGGAATAAATTGAGGGGATATCCCATGGTTAACCATGGATTATCCCTTTGGTTAATTTTATTCCCAGCTATCCCTTATAGTTATGGCTTTTGGGAATAAGAGGGGATATCCAGGATATCCCATCTTATCTTCTATTTCAAACACTACCTAATAGTTATGACTTTTGGAAATAAAAAGGGATATCCCCTCTCTTATTCCCTATTTCAAACACTACCTAAGGAGGAACTGAATCCATTACTACCGCTTTGAGCAGCCGACAGACCATAACCAATAAAAATTCTCCCACTGTAATCATCTCATCACTTTTTGATCCTTTTGGGTGGGCCTGTTGAATTTACATGCATTGGTCAAATACAAAATACTCCCGTCTCAAGCAATGTTACTTCCAACACTTAGAAAGATTTTTATTAACAGCTTACGTTCATCATGCATGAATTATAAATGTTGATCTAGAAAGCAAGCTTGTGCTGATGGGTAAGCCCTAACAAATCCACCAATGCAAGCTTTTGAATAAAAGCCTAAATCCAAGCAAATTAAGAAGCAATTGTCACATAATATGCCAACAGATTTAGTAAAATGATTGTTGAATCAAAATAAGTACAGAAAACTCACTTGAGTCTCCGATTAAGTAACGGAGCACCTGTGGTAACAGTTGGATTCACTGAGCTGGCTTCAATTGCACGGCGATGCTTATATGGCCCAATGTTTATTTTTAAATTATAATATATTTAATGCATTCTAATAAAATGTATAAATAAAATTCAAATAATCATTTGCATATATAAGGTACCATAAATTTTATTTTTTATTTTTCAAATAATATTATACATAAATATTTTTAATATTTTAAAAATAAAATAATTTTAATAATAATTTTTAAAAAATTATAATTAGCTTACTTACCTCTGAGCGATAATTCAAACTGAAATATCAGCTATGTCGACTTTTGGTACCCGTAACATAATTTTTAAAATTAGGATATCAGCTATATCGACTTTTCAAGCACCAGCTGTGGTAAGAGACTCATTTGCCTTGCGTGGGAAGCATTCTTTTGCCACACATTTTGAGGCATCTAAGTCATGGTCAACTTGGACCAAAATTAAACGACTTTTGCCACACATTGAGGCATTCTAAGTCAATGCAGCATCCATCAATGAACAAATGAAATCAGGTGCACTACTTTAAAAGAAACATTCTGATCTATATTCAGATTTTTCAATAATTAAATAAAAAAAGTTGCCCCAAAAGAAAGACAAAAGCACTGCTTTAAAAATATTCTTATCTTTATTTATATTCATTATGTGTATATGATGTTTGTTTATATTCTATGCTATTTTTGGTTTAAATGAAGCATATAATGATATTTATTTCGCTATCAATGTGCTAGCTTTTCTGATGCGAGCTTACTTTTCGTATACGTCAAGTAGCCAATTGTTAGTCAGGTCACTCGTCCTACTTTAATAGTGCGACGAAGATCAAGGGAAGAGATTACTCTGGGCTTACTGAGGTGGTGACATGCAATCAATCCATGGCTCGAAAAGCGTTCCTCCCATTGGACAAGGAGAAACTCCTTGATGCAGTACAAGGGCAGGGGTGATTATTCAGACAATGATCTAATAAAATTAATTTTTTTAAAGTATTTTAGAAGATGGCTATTTCATCCAAAAATAAGAGAAAGAGTAAGAGAGAAGATTATGTGATGTAAAAAGTAATGATTCAGGAACAGACTTTTAGAAAAAATGAAGAAGAGTACCAAAAAAGTCTGAAATTAAGAAACTCCAGAGAAGATATGCTCATGAACTTTTACAGAATTAGAATCACATAGTAAAGGAAAGGTTGATCCACCCGACAATGATGCGCTCCTAGTGTTGGTAGAAGATCTCTCGCTAGCGGACAGAATCTCTGGATGAGAAAACTATCTTCTACGTGAGGTTCCTTGATCTCGATTTAGGGACATAGAAGGCATCCTCGACTTTGGAGGTGAATCCAAAGAGGGGCAATGGCTTTAGAGATGATGAATCAAGAAAGAGGGCGATGGCTTTGGGGATGAATCAAGAGAGGGACGGCGGTTTTGGAGAGAGAGGGCGGCGGCTTTAAAAATAAATCAAGAGAGGGGGTGGCTAGGGTTTCAAGTATGGGTACGATTTAGGAAATAAATCAAGAGAGGGGTGATGATTTTGGGGATGAAGGGAGAGCGACAGCTAGGGTTCTAAGTATGGATGCCTAGAATTTAGGAGGGATTTATGGTGGTATGAGAATTAGGGTTTCTTTGGTGGAGCTTCGTAAAGGAGATGGACTAGACTAGGATTTGGTAGTAAGAACACTTCGGCCTCATGCTTAGCTCCCACATAGAGGATCAATTACTCAAGGCAACGAAAATCTTCGGCCTCACGCCTAACTCTCTCACGGAGGATCAATTGCTCAAGGCAACGGAAATAGAACTTGAAAGAAAGTTCTCAAGAAAAATTTTCATATATCATATTCTATTTTTTCATCGTTTCAAGAGAAGAGTTTTATAGACCTCTCATGCTATTACAAGGTAAGTTCAACAATTAGAATAATAAATGATATGGATTACAAAATATGGTAGAATTATAGAGCAAAGAATCTTCTTTCCTTCATTTGATTTGACCAAAATGACAGCAGCAATATATGATTCCAATTGAAAGCAAGGAACCACAAGCAAAGAAGGAAGCTTTGGGGTGCCATCCTTCTTTCTTTTCTTTTGTCAATAAAGTCCATATGGGGCACAAAATCCTTTCCAGAATGATGGAGATGTTGATCTTTATTCCCATTAAAGTATAGCAGGGGACCATCGAATTTCTTCCTTATGGGGTGCCCAAAGTTGCCAAAATTGTAGGTAATGACATGGAGGGAGAAGATAGATTCTACGTCATCAATCCTTGTGTAGGTGGATCCAATCCATGAAGAGCTCTAAGGATAGGTTAGGTTGGAGAAGATCGGATGGTTGTCCAATATCTTCAGCAAGGTTTCAACAAGAGTAATACACTTTTCATGAATTATTACAGGACTCAAATAAAATAAAAATGCATGACCTAAACATTGGACTAAACCAAATTTGACTGACTCAGTAACAGACTGGACTCAACCAATTAGGAAAAAAAATTATGGGACTTTTAGGGTTCAGAGATCCAAATGGAACCCTGTAACCTTTTTTTCACTCTTGCTCCTGCACCACTCCTTGGCTCCCATCCGAAGAGGAGCGGATGGGCGACATGTGGCCTTAGCAGAATTGAGTTATGGCGATTGGCGCACTTTGAATTTTGAATTCCTCTCTTTATTGATAGAAGCCATCCTCTACCTGATGGCTATAAAAAGGGGAAGACTGAGAGGCATTAAACATGATATGAGGGCCCCTTTTATCCTGAGAGTGGAAAAGTTTATGGGATTTTTCCTTATGTCAAAGTCAAAGGCTGAGGGGTTGGCCTTTCTTTCCGAAATTTGGCCTGAAGCTGAAGATTCGAATGAAGAAGTTGTTGAAAAGCAAACCACTTCCAAGAGATTAAGGGGTCCACTACCTCCTCGGCGTTCGAGCATAAAAACAAGAAGGGGAAGGAGAAGGGAGCTATGGAGGTCACACGTGAAGCACAAGGAAGGATATGTAGAGGTCATACGGGAAGCGCACAAGGGAGTTTCCCGACCTCGGTTCATCCATCGTGGAATTATAGCGGCCATAGTGGAAATGCTATTGTTGATGGGCCTTGACTTTCATAGGCTTTCCATCAACCATGGTAATCTTCATGGGCAGCTGAAGGTCCATCAGGTGGCCTTTCAAAGGATGGAAGGCTCAAGATAAGTGTCGTCGAGCTACTTCTTTCTCTTGAACCTTTACCCGATGCTGCGAAGATTGAAATTCAATATAGTTCTTTTTCCAAAGCAGATGCCTTGTTATGCAATATAGGAAGTCTAACTTTCTTGTTTACCTAGAAATCTCCTTGTATTTTCTATGCCATAACGTACTTATAATGCCCTGCAATGGGCCGTAATGTAACATTTTGGAATAAAAGAGCTTTTTCCTTCCAGATGTTTGTCTCTTTCTATTTGTTTCTTTTTTCGTTAAGTGTTTGTAACTTCGATGCACGGATGCTTTCGGTCAAATCATGTCAGGGTGTGCTTAATCCTTCGATTAAACCAAAGAAAGATTCGAACGTGCTAGGGATGGTGATCCCAATAGTGTTGGGAAGGCTCGGTCGTGCTGAGATGTAGGAATATCCCATAAGGCATTTCGTTACTTAGGAAAGTCAGCACTTCAGTTTTCCTGATGTTCAAATTGGTGTTCCCAATTGAACTGGATTCGTAAATCATCATGGGAGATAGGAATTTAGCTTTTGCCAAGTATTTAGTGATCCCATCAAGCCTTTTGGAGATTGAGTATTTAACTCTGGGCAACCTTGCCGGCACCCAACAAACGTTCGAACATGCCAAAGCATCTTGAGAGTCTTTATTTAACTCGAGAAAATTAGGGGAATTTCTCGGTCATGTTGAGAATTTCTTGGCCCTTCTAAGATTGAAAGAAATTTTGCCTGGCTCTGTCAAGGTGTGGAGATTGTTGCCCACAGAGTGTTTGCTTGGAATTGACCCAGCCAAGATACAAAGAAATTAGCTTGGTCATGCCGAGTTTTGGAGATAAAATATACTTTACTTGGTGCTGTCAAGGCACAAAAAGATCGCTTGGCCTTGCCAAGGTACGGAGAGATTGCTCGAGCCTATCGAGGTTCGAAGATGGGACATATTTTACTTGGCACTGCCAAAGTTTGAGAAATTGCTCGATCCTGCCGAGGTTCGGAGATGGGACATATTTTACATGGCATTGTCAAGATTTGGAGAAATCGCTCAGCCCTGTCGAGGTTCGAAGATGGGACATATTTTACTTGGTGCTGCTAAGGTACAAAGAAATCACTCGGCCCTACTGAGGTTTGGAGATAGAAATATTTTACTTGGCACTGCTAAGGTACAATGAAATCGCTCGGTCCTACCGAGGTTCGAAGATAGAATATATTTTACTTGACGCTGCCAAGGTACGAAAAAATTGCTCGGCCCTCCTGAGGTTCGGAGATAGAATATATTTAACTTGGTACTGCCAAGGTACAGAGAAATCGCTCGGCCCTGTCGAGGTTCGAAGATAGAATATATTTTACTTGACGCTGCCAAGGTACAAAAAAATCACTTGGCCTTATTGAAGTCCGGAGATAGAATATATTTTACTTGGCACTGCCAAGGTATGAAGAAATCGCCCGGCCCTATCGAGGTTTGAAGATAGAATATATTTTACTTGGCGCTACTAAGGTACGAAGAAATTAGACCCATGGGTTGTTGGTTAGGTGAAGACCTATCTTCCATCAACAACCTTTGGGAAAGTGATTAAGGCAGTAATATTTTGAATGTAAAAATAAAACTTTATTACTGCGAATGAAATAGGTTCAGTTCTAGTGTACTTCACTGATGGTATATTCGGAGGTTGTCCGCATTCCACGTCCGAGGAATAGACTTTTCATCCAAATTTTGGAGTTTATATGTGCCAGGTCTAATAACCTCTGCAAGTTGATAAGGGCCTTCCCAGTTTGGAGACAGCTTTTCTTGCTCCAATTGTTTGGAGACTGATGCTTTACGGAGCACAAGGTCATCAGAAAGGAATAATTTTTCCTTAACTCAGGAGGAATGGTAACGAGCCACTCATTGCTGGTAAGCAGCCATCCAGATCTGGGTTTTCTCTTTGACTTCTTCTATTAGGTCAAGATTGGCTCGGAGTTGCTCATCGTTTGACTCTTTCGAATAACTTTCCACTCGCGGTGAGGGTAATCCCACATCCACATGAATGATGGCTTTGGTTTCAAAAGCCATTCTGAATGGAGTCTCGCCAGTGAAAATTTTTTGGGTGGTTCGATAAGCCTACAAACATGATGAAGCTTGTCCATCCATCTGTCCCGGACTCTATTGAGATGAGCTTTAATTTCCTGCAACAAAGTTCAGTTTGTTACCTCTGCCTCACCATTGGCCTGAGGATGTCCGACTGACGTGAGCCGATGGTTGATAGCATGATCTTCATAAAACTCCCAAAACTTTGGGTTATCAAATTGCCGGTCATTATCGGTGATGATGGTATGCGGAGAGCCTAACAGATAGATAATGGATCTTTATACAAAATCTTTAGCTTGGACTTCAGTGATTTGAGCAACTGCCCTAGCCTCGATCCACTTAGTGAAGTAGTCAAATGCAACGAACAAGAGTTTTCTATGTCCAGTGGCAGGTGGAAAAGGACCAAGAATATCCATACCCACTTGGCGAAGGGCTAAGTAGCTGATATTGGCATCAGACGAGCAGAAGGAAGCTTCTGAACATTAGAGTATCGCTGACATGAATTGCTGGCTCGTACCATGTCGTCTGAGTCCTTCTGCATGGTTGGCCAGTAGTATCCTTGACGTAGGACTTTGTGATATAGAGCTCGGCCACCGAGATGATTGCTGCAAATACCTTCATGGACCTTTTTCAAAGCGTAGTTAGCTTCTGACGGTCGAAGACATTTAAGTAAGGGCATGAAGGACCGTTTGTATAGCTATCCATCTAGCAGGACATAGTGAGATGCTTGCATCTTTAATTTTCTTGCCTCCTTTCTATCAGTCGGAGGAAATCCTTCTTTGAGGTATTTAAGGATCGGATTGAACAAAAATGGTTCAGCCTCAATCTGCATCACTTGGTCAACGTCGACAATGCTGGACTTCTCCAGGACTTTCATTTAAAATTTTCACTCGAGGTCCATCGAATCTGTGGTCGCCAAGCGAGATAGAAGGTCAATGTGTATATTTTTAGCTCTTAGGACATGAATAACGTCAAGTTTAGAAAAGCAGAAGGATAAATTAAGCATCTTTTGAATATATTGAATCATGTTTGGCTCCCTAGCTTCAAATTCTTCTCGCACGTGACCAGCGACCAGCTAAGAGTCGGTGTAGACATTCAGCCTCTTGACTTTGAGATCGTGGGTGATTCAGAGTCCAGCGAGCAGAGCCTCATATTCAACTTCATTATTGGAGACTGGGAAGAAAAAACGGATGCCATACTCAAACGTTGATTCTTTCGGACTGGTGAGGACTAAGCCGGCACCAGATCCGTTGACACTGGAGGATTCATCTGTGTAAAGCAGCCGTAAAGCTTCGGGTTTTGGTTGCTTAGAGACCTCTAGAATGGAGCCATCCTCTGGTATGGTACGCTCAAAGAGGAAGTCCACCAAAATTTGTGCCTTGATGGTTGGACGAGGCTGATACTGAAGATCATGTTTGCTCAGCTCGACAGTCCATTTGGCCATTCTTCTTGACACTTTTGGACGGTGAAGAACCAACTTAATAGGTTAGTCGGTTAGAACTGCCATGGTGTGTACCTGAAAATAGGGACGTAGCTTTCGAGCAGATGTTGTCAAAGCTAACACCATCTTCTCTATCTGAGTATACCATGTTTCGACATCACGAAGCAATTTACTGACATAATAAATTGGTCGTTGAATCTTATTTTCTTTTCGAACCAGCACAGAACCAACGACGCTTTCCAAGACTGCCAAATATAAATACAGGATTTTCTCGAGCTTCGGGCTACTAAGAAGCAGCGATGAGCCGAGGTCCCTTTGAGGTTCTCGAAGGATTTCTGGCAGTTTGCGGTCCACTGAAAGCTCTTGGCCGATCGAAGTGCCTTAAAAAAAGGTAAACATTTCTTAGCCAATCGAGCAACGAAGCGGTTGAGGGCTGCTATTCTTTCAGTAAGATGTTGCACCTCTTTGACTGATCTGAGGGCCCCATCTCTTAGAGAGCTTAAATCTTCTGGGGGTTCGCCTCAATGCCCCGCTGGGAGACCATAAAACCCAAGAACTTTTTGGAATTGACTCCAAAAGCATATTTGGTTGGATTCAACTTCATCTGATACTTCCTGAGTGTCGCGAAGCCTTCTGTGAGATCATAAATGTGCTCGGAGGCTTTCTTGCTTTTAATTAGTATGTCATCAACATAAACTTCCATGTTCCAGCCAATTTGTTCTCTAAAGACTTTATTGATCAGCCTTTGGTAGGCCGCTCTTGCATTCTTCAAACCAAAAGGCATAACTCGGTAGCAATAAATACCTCGATCGATGAATGCAGTCTTTTCTGCATTTTTAGGTGCCATTCGAATTTGATTGTAGCCCGAGATAGCATCTATAAAGATCATGCCATCTCCTTTCTTTTGGCATCGACAAGTCTCTCGTTACAAGCCCATCTAAAGCTGTAGGATCTATTAAAGCTGGCTAAGAGTTAATAGGCATGCATACACTCCATGGGTCTTAGGCCACCCTTATGTATCTTCCATCACTTAATGGCCATCTAAGATTGGAAAAATGATTAGTGCTACCACGCATCTATTTCCACATCGCTCAACTACCATGTGTTGGATAAGGAGGGGATGCAATATACCAAGTATCATGCTTAACTCTTATGAAAGAACTCAACATACCATATGGAGAGAGAACTAGTTTAGATTTGTCCTTAGCTATTAGAATCTCGTGTCTTTTTATCAAGGAAAAAAATCTTCCCATCCCCTAAGATGGTGGGCTTTTCTTATGCTATTAGATGAATCTCATAGAAAATCTCTTATATTGTTGTAAAACTACTTTAGCATGCCAACTAGGACATAAGTTCCTTTTAATGTCCTTAAATGCATGCTTTTTCTCTTTAGAGATATTCTTCTATTTGTTTTCTTTGCATGGAGAGCTGCATTATGTAACATTTTATCCAACAAAACGCTCACCCATACCATATTTTCCATCAATGGAAATTTCTATTACTATTCCATGGCTTCTTGACTCTTAGCATTTATCTAATATACAATAACAGAAAGCTAATGTTGGAGCTCTAAAAGTATTTTAATTTTCAAAATAAAAATTTTTAAAATTATTTATATAAAATATATTTCATATTATTTTATAAAATAATAGATCAATTTATAAATTTAGCAAATAAAAATTTCTTAATTTTAAAATTTTTATATTATTTTTATTTTTAAACTTAAATTAAACCAATGTAAAAAAATTTAAATTTCAAAAGTTTAATCTTGTTTTTATTTTTAAAATTAATTCAAATTAGTGCTTATGCGATTATTAAGAATGATATATTTATATTATTTTATAGAATAACATATCAATATGTAAAACTCGATTATAAAAAATATTCTATATTTTAAAATTTATATCTTATTTATATTTTTAAATTTAAATCAAATGAGTATTGCATGATTATTATATATATATATATATATATTTATATTATTTTATACAATAATATAATAAAAATAGCATTAGTTCTATAAAAAATATTTCTAAATTCTAAATCTTTTTATATTATTTTTATTTTTAAAATTTAGATCAAATCAGTGCAAAAAAATTAAAAATTGTATCTTATTTCTCTGTTTTAAATTTAAAGCAAATCATTACCTTGTAATTATAAAAATTATATATATTTTTTAATAAAATAATAGATTAATCAATGAAATTAGCCTATAAGAAATTTTTCAAAATTTTAAAACTTTTTATTTTATTATTATTATTTTAAAAAATAAATTAAACGAGAACCCATCGACGGTAACACTCATAAAGTAGGCATAAAGTAGGAAAAAATCCATCTAGTAAACAAATAATCTCACGTTTTTGGCACGCGCGCACAAACTACCGAACGTGGACCCTGGCGGCAACCTCCGAAGGGAACAAGCAGGAGAGTGGGAGGCAAGAAAGCTTTTGTACGCCAGGAACCTGAGGAGAAGAGAGGAGAAGAAACGAAGAAGAAAAAAGAAGAAGCAATCACGAATCGAAATCCACCGCCATGGGAGTCCATGGACTGTGGGAGCTGTTGGCCCCCGTGGGGAGGCGGGTCTCGGTGGAAACCCTAGCGGGGAAGAAGCTGGCGATCGACGCGAGCATATGGATGGTGCAGTTCTTGAAGGCGATGCGGGACGAGAAAGGGGAGATGATCCGCAACGCGCACCTCCTCGGCTTCTTCCGCCGCATCTGCAAGCTCCTGTTCCTCCGAACCAAGCCCGTCTTCGTCTTCGACGGCGGCACGCCCGCCCTCAAGCGTCGCACCCTCGCCTCCCGCCGTCGTCATCGTGACAACGCCCAGGCCAAGATCCGCAAGACCGCCGAGAAGCTCCTCCTCAATCACGTCCGCGCCCCTTCCTCAAAATCAATATTTTTTTTCTTCTCTCTTTCTTTTTGATCTTTGGGGCAGCATCGGATGGGATGTCTACCCAATTTCGTTCATTTGTTTTCCCTTTTTTGACATTCGATTGGTTAGTTGTTGATTATTGCAGCTCAAGGCGAGGAAACTCGAAGAATTGGCGGCGGAGATCAAGAACAGTAGAAGACAGGATGATTTGAAGGGGAAAAGGGTTGTGGATGAATCGAAGGGAAAGCAGGTGTTGTCGTCAGGTGAGGAGAGTGGGGTGGGAGGAAACGGTGGCGGGCATGGTGAGAAAGCTGGAGGGGGTTCCACCCAGGAGAGTCTGGATGAGCTGTGAGTACCACAAAGTTGGTATCCTTGATTATCCTGTCTTTCTTAATGGCGACCTTAAAATTACTTCTTGTTCTTTTCTTTAGGTTGGCAGCATCGCTTGCAGCTGAAGAAGAGAGAAAATTTTATGAGAATGAATCGGCATCTGCTGGGGAAGAGAGAAAATTTTATGAGAATGAATCGGCATCTGCTGGGGATGGACCATCTGTGAAGGAAAGAGATGATGATGATGACGATTTTGATGATGATGACGAGAACGAAGAGATGATCTTTGTAAGCCTAATTTAAATTAAGCTAACAACAAAGTGGTTCAACCACCTATTTCCATTGGCCTTTGCATATATTCATAGAGGATGAGCCTTGGCACAATAGTAAGGTTTCTCCATTATGGCTCCGGTTTCACGTATTCGAAACATAGAAACAGCCTTTTCTTACATGGGTGAGGCTGCATACATCTGATCTTGTAGTGATAGGAGCCTTATGGGCAAGACATTCTGATTCTGCATGGTTGATTCACTGAACTGGTCTTCATTTTTTGGACTCTATTGACAGCTGATAGGGATTTTTCCTTGTGGGAGGAGGAATGGGGTTCTATTACACTGTATTTATAATAATAATGGTTATCAATCAACAAATATTGCTAGATCACTCAAGCACATCTTGATGTTAATATAATTGAAACTAATGACTGCAATGGTAGTCTCCATTTCCAAACCATTAATTCTCCTAAAAGGATAAAGGAGTTCAGATGGAGCGCGCTTCCATGAAAGAGAAGAAAATCATGGGACAATGCTGCTGTTTGAGTTGGACTTGATATTATACCTGAGTTGGTTTTGGAGTTTTGGTTAAAATCAAAATCAACTAATAGGGCCAAAATTATTATACGATGATAATTTCTATAGTTCTTCTTCATGTTCCAATCTTTGTGAATTTTTCAGGTTTTAAGAAGAGCTAAAGGCATCTTGATTTTTTGTTTAAACCATACATATAGAAATAAATTTGCTGAATGATTATGCCCACTTAGAGCTTATGTCTCATGAACATTTAAATGTTTAAATGTTAGACCATTATTGTGACAATAAATAATAAATATTATATAACACCCTTAAATTATGTGTACAATGATTTTTGTTTTCTTTATTTTTTTAACGTATGATTTTTTGACAAGTTTGAATAACTCAACTCAACAACTCAACTCATTTAAGCCTTTTCCTAACCATATGGGGTCGGCTATATGAATTTGCTTCCTTCACTCTACTCTATTCAGGACTAAGTCGACACTCAAATTATCATTTATCACTGCACCCGAGTAAATACAAAAAATAAATACTCAACTCATCTAAGCCTTTTCCCAACAAATACAAAAATATATTAATACAGCATAAATAAACGGAACAAAAACAAATTAAACAAAAATAAAACAGCATAATGTGTCAGCCATAAAGCATATCTAAAAGTTGTCTGATTTTTTTCTTGACTGTTTTACTTTTCCTTTTTGCAAATACTAATTTTTATTTATTTTTCAATATTATGGAAAGTGGAAAGTGGAGATAACTCCACAAAGGCCGGTCCCAAGCCCAGGTAAAGGAGGAGGGTTGCGTTAGGTAGCTGACAGCCAGTGTAAAACTCTGTCAGATCCTCTAAAGCATGAATATACTAAATCAAATTATGCAAAGGATTAGGATATTCCCGTTAAGAGATGCGTTGCATCTGCCTTCGGATGTTTCAAAAAATGGGCAAGGGATGCCACATCGGCACTCGGGTATGGTGATAAATGATAATATGAGTGTTGACTTAGTCCTAAATAGAGCAGAGTGGAGGAAGCAGATTCATGTAGCCAACCCCATGTAGTTGGAAAAAGGCTTAGATGAGTTGAGTTGAGTTGAGTAGATTATGAAAAATGGAGATGAAACTTTGGTAACGACTACAACTACCAAAACCAACTGATCTGGTGCTTCAGTTGAAACCAACTGATGCTGAGATTTTAAACCTTTGATTCTGCGGGTTTTGCAGCATGTTCAGTGTTGTTGGCTGGCAGATATTGAAACTAACAGAACTTTCGTCTCTTTTTTTTGGTCTAGAATGGGTGCATCCACAACTTTTAGTGGTCAGTGCCTTGTGAGGATCTAGTTCACTTGCTCTGACAGTCAAGAATTTTGCATATAGTCTTTGTTTTCTAGGAACAACTTTTATCTATTCATTTATTTATTCTTTATACAGATGAAGCTGCTTTAACAAAACTCCCCCCCCCCCCCCACCCACCCACCAAAAGAAAAAAAAAAAAAATTAGGCATTAGTAATCTTAAACTCTCAATTTAGCAGAGCAATCTAGTCTATTAATGGCTGAATGAATTGTTTATGTTTCAAGTTATGAATTGTTTATGTTTCAAGTTGTAATATTTTGGCTTTTTGTTGGTTCCTGCAGCCGGTCGCAAATGGTAAAATTGACCCAACCGTGTTAGCCTCTCTGCCTCCATCCATGCAATTGGATCTACTTGTTCAGGTAGAGAATCTCTAACAAACTTTTTTGGTTATGTCTGTTATGGCTATGTCTATTATTTGCTAATGATCACGGTCCCCTTCTTTTTGACTTCAGATTCTATTTAAACATCTCTTCTTTTTGTTTTTTCTCCTGTACAGATGAGGGAGAGAGTGATGGCTGACAACAGGCAGAAGTACCAGAAAATTAAGAAGGTATAGAAATGGATGCCATTAATCTTGCTTAGTAACTTCTGATCCTCAGTAATTATCACTAATGATTTAGTAGCGCCATTTCTTTCCTTCTCTCTCTCTTTCTTTATTTCTTTTCTAAACTGCTGCCATCACTGATTATGATAGAGTTGCATAGATTTTGGCTGCTTATCTCTAAGCTCTGATATAAATAGATGAATTAGTGTGAATATTGTAAGAATGAAAGCCTGATTTAAGTAGGTGGATCTTATTGTATTTTGAGACAATGTAAGGTTATTTGGATATATTTGTCCTTTTGTTTGATCAATACTATTGATCTTTTTATCTGTGAAAGTATATTCTAGTACTTGAGAATTCAAAAACTTAACTCTTTTTCATACCTTGAACTTCTTTGACTGAGTAAGATGTGGCTGTAAGAGTATTTGGGGAAACTGTTGTCAGTTGTTCCAACAGGTTCTTGAGTCAAAGCAAATAGTTTTAGATGTTACTCACATGTTACTCTGCTTGTATCTAGAAATACATGGGCATTTTGCTGCTTTATACCTAACTTTAGGTTTCCCTAGTCCCAAGTTAATTTGGCTTTGCTGTTTAATATGAATGCCATTAAAGTTGGTACACAAACATAATGCTTTAATATTGATTTAGTTTTGAATTTGATCAAGTATCCTTCTTTGCATATAAAAGATCCTGAAATTTTGCAGAGGCTTATCATTATCAAAATACATGAAAGTAGCATTGTATGCTCTATCATTCTTGGGGGAAACGAAGAATCTGGTATTCGATCAACACTTTCAGTAAAGTTTAACAAACATTCCAAACTTGCACCTTAATGTGAAAAAATATAACCTTCCAGTCAAAGGATCATTTGTTTCTTGAAAATAGATTATCTTCTCTGTTATTGAATGCCAGCCTGATAAATAATCTAATCAGCAGGTGCTGATTTCCTGAAATTATGCTGCATCTTTTGTTAATCACTTATCAGTTTTGTGCAAGAGATTAAGTCTCTTTTGCATGATTGAACAGCCTGTGAGGATTGTATATTCTAGTTCAATGTCTCCTGATTCATGAGCTCCTAGGTTGCTACCTCAGCATTGTCAACCACCATAAATTTGGACTTTGTTGCCTCATCTAGTAGATGTAAGCTGGAGATTTCTATGACATAGGCATGTTTGGCATGGGCAGAGAAGCATGTTGAAGACAACTAAAAGGTATTTACTACTGGCCAGATGCTATCTATGCAATTTTTGCTAATTGGTGTTCATTAGAAAAATAAGCATTTTTGCAGTCAAGTCCTGTTCTATGACAATGGCATTTTAGACCAGAACATCCATATGGTAGGAGTCCTAAATGTCAGTTCTTTTTATATTCATGCAATAACTAAAATGTGAAGCTTTCACACACACACATGTGTGCGTGTAGACATCATGTTTGTGAAATCGCTTCTGCAATTTTTAATTGCTATTATTCTGGGGACCAACTAGAGTAGACAACTGTTTCTGGATTCCACCATTCTGATATCTTTATTGGCATTAGTTGATATAAAGACCTTATAGTTGGTTATCTGGTCATATCTGGTGGAAGAGCAAATTGTGAGAGAAGACATGACCTACTTGTTTTCTGCACAATGCTGAATGACCAGGACAATAGATAGTTGTGTTTGGTATGATGAACAAAGTGAGGGCTCATGTCTTCTTGTGGATTGTTGTAAGAAAAAAATGACAAAGATGGAATACATGTTAGACCAAAAAAGGGAAAAAATGGGTCAAATGTGTCAAAATTTTATGAGACCTAGTAATAAGCCTTGCTAACATTCAAAAGAGGCAAAGACTGATTTTAAAGTTTAAATTATGTGAACAGTATTGCAGTAGTCCTGAATCTGGTTAGTTGGGTTCCAAAAGTTAAGCAGCCAGTCACCAAATTCAATTAAAAAGTTGAGCTTGTTACTCAAAAGATGGTTCTGGTGGAGTTTTAAGGCTTTAATATCTCACTGTGTGTCTGTAACTATATATTTTCTGAACGGTGGACTGGAAATGACTATTAACATTGGTTGAAGGTCAAAGAGAAATACCTCTAAGATCAGGATTTGCTGTACTAATCTATACTAACCATATTGTGCTAGCAAGGTATTGGCATGGTACTGAATTTCAATTCAATATAAACTGAATTGGACTGATCCAAATCGAACCACCTTACATCAAGTGGTATTATAATGAAGAATGAGGAAAGAAGGGGCACCTTGCATTGGTATGAGGAGTGTACCGTACTGTATCGAACCGGTAATGTAATGTTATGAGTCTGGATACTGGTTTTGTAGACCTTGTCTGGGACAAAATATTTCAAGGAGCTTTCAATTATTGGCTACTAGATTGAGAGCTCTCTTATTGCTTATCTAAGCCTAAAAGAACTTATGGATTCTGCAAACTATTGGTTGTGAATAGATGGTCAATCTGCCAAATTTCAAATGTTGTTTGATTAGATATTGCCTAAGAGCCAGCCAACTCACATGAGATCATGTAATGTAATGTATCAAAATGATCTTGAAGCTCCGTAAGCTATTACACCAGAAAACTTGATGATCAATTGTTGAATTGTCACAATGATGCAATGCAGTCCTTTGTGTGGCTGGTAATTTACAATATCTACTCAATTGGGAATTAATGATGATTTTTATCCAATGTTGTAGCCATGGCTTCATTGGATTTCTCCAACGTTGCTTCAAGAAGCTTTTTCAATGCATGGTTAGGGCCTCATCAAGTTGCCTCAGAGCGCCACTGAGTTGACTCATATGAATTTTGTTTTGATAGGTTCTTGGACTCAGTAAGCTGGAACTTGGACAAGTTGCGTTAGTTAACTCACACTTGGTTTGCTTGACCAGAATAGCTAGACATGTATCATCCATTCCATTCTATGATTCAAGGATTGAAACATCACCCATGATGTATCATCATAGGGGACCTTGGATGCCCCCAATTTTAGCAAACCAGGCCCAAATTGCATTGTATTGTGCTGTATTTACGCATGTTGTCCTGAATCATGCTGTATCCATGTATGTTAACTTCAACTGCTCATCACACCTTTTTTCCCTTCATTTCTTTTACCTTTTTCCCCTCCATTTCTTTTCTTCTTTATTCTTCATTTATTTCTTTTTCTTCGTTTTTGGGCTATTTACACCCCATACCGCTCCCATATCAAGGTACACATTGTACTGGCTGGTGACTATTGCAGCTCTGCCTCGATATTCAATTCCTGGACATGGTTACATTTCCATTTTAAGATAGTTCCTGATCAGTGATCATTACAGTATATTTCTGACATTTTTAAGACATATTTGTTATAGGCTTTGGAATAAATATTAGATTTAAGCGTCTTACATTTTTAATGTGTTGACAAGGTAATAAAATCTGTACCTTTTCTCTCTAATCTCCTTACATCCTGAGGTATGTTATGGATAGGTGCCTGCCTACATCTTGGTGTTGACAGCATAATGGCTGCCAACACCATTATTCTTTTTGTAGTTTCCTCTCACTAGCCTTGTATACTCCTTCGTTCATGTGGTATGTGCCAGACTCATGGTCCCCTCAACTTCACAGTATATATTCTTTTATCCATGAAATCCCACAACATGAGCATTATTTTTTTGTGACCAACACCGACAATGATGATCTATTTGACTGCCTACATCTTGGTGTTGACAGCAGCCAACACCATCATTCTTATTGTTGTTTCCTCTCACTAACCTTGGATACTCTTTCATTCCTGTGGTATGTGCTGGACTCATGGTCCCCTCAACTTCACAGCACATATTCTTCTCTCCGTGAAATCCCACAACACAAGCATTACATACTTCTCTGTTACCAACACTGACAATGGTGATCTATCGACTGCTTCTGGACCCTCCCTCCCTTTCAAATCCTAATCCTTACATACACTTACAAACTCGTTCTTAGATTTTAGTAGTCCTTCACCACCATCTTGACTTGCTTATCTTCATTTGTTCTCATTGTCATTGAGGCCCAGATGAAATATTTGATAGCAAGTTAAATGTTAAAGTAATTTCTCACATAATTTTAGTTTGATTATTGCTTTAGTTACAATGTGAACTTCAGAGTAGAATCTATAAATGTCTCCAATAATCCTAAAATGAAACTTGGTGATGTAATCCTAATCTATGTACTTTTGTACATCTTTGCATATACATAAATACACATGATGCTCTGCCTAGATTGTTTGTGTTTTTTTTTTTTTTAGTTGAACAATATATGACTAAGTCTCAAAATTCAGGACTCTGGGACATGATGGAAGCTTTGATTGAATTGGGATGATGATAAAGTCCACTCAATTTTCTTGTGCTTTTGGACCTTTGAGTATAATTTCTTTTTAACAACTCTTCGAAGACATTTTTCTATAAACCCATTCTAGTTTTAGCTGTCTACCTTTTGTCCTGAGATATTTTCATATGGAAACTAAGTTACTTCCTCTCTTTCTATAAACTTGCATTCAAAAGGTATAATATGAAACAATTTTCTTTTGTCTTATGATCTTTTTGTTGGGAGTTTTGTTATTTTATAATATGCAGTTTATTGTACTTGGAAGATGTACCCTCTATGCTTAAATATATGTGTAAATAGTCTATTGCTTTATGTCCGCTGGTGCTTGTCAGTGTATAAATTGTTCTTCTATGGCAGGTCAACAGTTAACTGACTTTCAGGCATTTTGGAAGTTCAGTAACTGCAGTTATAAATTGAAGAACTATTTGACCATAATTATTGCTTGTTCTTGTGGCATCTGCATGCAACATTCTTTTGTTCTACTTTTGGTTTTTATCAAGCATGCCAGTAATTTAATGAGCACATATGTTGGTTATGTTTCAGGCTCCTGCAAAATTTTCTGAAATACAGATACAGTCATACCTTAGAACTGTTGCTTTCCGCCGGGAGATAAATGAAGTACAGAAATATGCTGCTGGAAGGGGATTAGGAGGTGTGCAAACATCAAGGATAGCTTCTGAAGCCAATAGAGAATTCATATTTTCATCATCATTTACTGGAGATAAACAGTGAGCATTATTTCATAATTTTTTCCTTGTCAATTGCTGTGTCTATGCACAGATGGTTGATCATGTCATATGTTCAAATTCATATATCATCAAAATCTTTTGCAAGCTACCTTTTTGGCTATTAGTTGTATGGTGCATCCAGATAATTGTGAGGCTCGTTGCATGATTGCCCTTTTATGGATTTTTAAAGAAGTGCACGTGGACATTTGTTTATTTTTCATATATTCATGCCATTTTCTGAACCAGGATGCTTACTTCAAAAGGAGTTGAAAAAAGTGGAAATGTGGATCATCTTGCATTGCAAAAGCCAATGATTTCAGATCCAGTGAATTGCAATTCATTTGCTAGTCAGTCTAAATCTGCTACAGAAGTTTCTGTTGGTGAACTTATCAGGGATTTTGGACCAGATGTTGAGACATACTGTGATGAGAGGGGGTGTGTTCGTGTTAGCAGAGTTAGAGGACTAGGAATGCATATGACTCGTGATTTGCAAAGGAATTTGGATTTGATGAAAGAATATGAGCAGGAAAAAGTAAGGGGAGAGAGCTGCAAAGAACCAGAGCCTACCAACACCAAAGAAGTTCCTTATGTCTCAAAGAGTCTTTCTGAAAATAGTCTGATGACGAGTGCTTGTATAAATGATGAAACTAACAGCACAAAAAATATGGCATTAATTCTAGAAGAAGAAAACCATCATTTCGATGGGTCATCCATTCTTGGCAACAAGAATGCAATAGAAATATCTTTCCTAGAAGATGACAGTGGAATGAAGGATACAGATGATAATCTATTTCTTCATTTAGTATCTGGAAGCCCAACATCAAAGTTATTTGATGGAAGTTCTCATCCAGATAGAAGCACAAGTGAGTCTGAATCCGATTGCATTTGGGAGGAGGGAATGGTTGAGGGAAATACTGGTAGTCAAAAAAGTGACCATAAGGAAAGTCAGTCATTTTTGGCAGAAAGGAACAATTATGAAGAAGATGAAGTGGACTGGGAGGATGGAGTATGCCATGTTCCTAAAGTTGCTTCTCCTAGGAAAGCTCAACCTGAAAAGGCTGTTTCAATTGGATTGCTGGAGGAGGAAGCTGATATACAGGAAGCTATAAGGAGAAGTCTTGAGGATTTTGAAAAAGAGAAATCTTCAATTATGACTTCAAAAAATCAAAGCTTAGGGAAATCTAGTGAAGATGGAAGCTTGGTTGAGTCCCTTTTTCAGAATTCAACACTTCCAAAAAATACTGGGGACACTAATGTTCCTTTAGAAAGCCATATCAGAAAAGTCTGCCCCTGTGTGCTACAGTGGATGAGCATGGACAATATGATAATGCCAGCAGAAAGGATGTTCTTCGGATGACTGATTCTGGGAAGAAGCATCTTTCTCCATCAACTTCATTTGGAGTTCATTTTGATAGAAAATTGTCAGTGGTAATTGATTCAAAAGATAATGAGAGTGGAAGGACATTGTATCAAGTAAATGTTCCATCTGTTGAACCTGTTGATGGTCACCTAAGTCAGATAGAGCAATGCTTGGATACCTCTGACCTTGCCAAAAAGGAACATAGTTTAATATCCACAAATGAATTTGCTGAGACTGGTTATCATATTAATGTTGATTCTAGTAGTGTACCTGATGCTGTTCTTTCTGCTGCTTACTGTGATGACCATGCAGCTTCCCAACTAAGTCCCCCTTCTGAGAAATGTAATAACGACATGCGTTCTCAAAAGAGTACTCTGGTGGAAGAAGCAGTCGATAACAATGGTCAAGAGCCAGAACAAGTTATTGAGAAAAACAGTATTCCTGATTCCTTCAAAGGCAAAAATAATATTCGGGAATACTCAATTGATCACATGGAACTCTCTGAATCTAATCTGGATAATGAAATCTCATTTCTTAGACAAGAACGCATTAACCTTGGAAATGAACAGAGGAAGCTAGAGCGCAATGCAGAAACTGCTAGCAGTGAGATGTTTGCGGAATGTCAGGTGTTGCTTAGCCCTTCTTTGGAATATTGTCAAAGTTAACTTGATTAATTAGTGCTTTCTATAGTGATCAATATTATAAGTTATTTCTCTGTTGGCTTCAAAATATTTTATCTGATTATGCATTTCAATAAAATACCAGTGATTGTTATTTGCTTTACATCTCTGCCATTATATTAATCAAGAGTAGGAATGTAAGCAGGAATATCTTTTTCAGGAAGCAATCCTCTGATAATTCCAAGTCAGCTCTTTTTTAGAATGGTTATCTAAGGATGAAAATAAATTACTTAGCCCTTTTTTTTCCATCTTAATACCCTGAGGATTGGAAATATCAAAGTTTTATTTATATCTGTCAGCACCATGACCTTTACAGTGGTTGTGGTCTATGCATTCTTCCTTTCATAATTAAATACTTTTATAACTGCAATGAAAAAAAAAATCTAAATTTTCCAAGTATGAAGAATTGAGAATAACTTACATCACTATGAATTTTTTATATTCACATCAACCTTGGAGCTTGTTGGGATAATATGAATTTGCAGAATTTTTGCTTATCTTCGTACATAAACTGATGATGTTAAATGAGTAAGCCTTAAGTTTCATTTTGTAGGAACTGCTTCAAATGTTTGGTTTGCCATACATAATTGCACCAATGGAAGCAGAAGCTCAGTGTGCAGATATGGAAATGACAAACCTTGTTGATGGTGTTGTAACTGATGATTCTGATGTCTTCTTGTTTGGAGCTCGGAGTGTCTACAAGAATATTTTTGATGACCGAAAATATGTTGAGACATATCTCATGAAGGTTTGCATCTGTGATTCCTCAGGCTTTAGGTTGTGTTTTCTCTGCAAAAATGATTCTATTAGTTTAGGGTTTGCAACTAGAATTGTCTCACAAGCATGCTGAAATATTAGTCAGAGAATCTATATATTGAACAAGCACCCACTTAGTTTTCCTTATGGTTGTGTTTTTGTGGGAATGAGTTCTGCAGCATTTTGACATTCCACTACCATTTTTCGCCTTCAGTGAGACTTGGTTTATTGCATGACATTGTTTATATGCCAACATGAAGGCATATTTCATTTGATCATGACCTTGCATGACATTGCTTCTGCTGTATTAGGATATTGAAAGTGAGCTTGGACTAAGTAGAGAGAAATTAATCCGCATGGCATTGCTTCTTGGAAGTGATTACACAGAAGGAGTCAGGTAAGTTACAATAGTGCGCCTTCTGTCAGTGAATTATCAAATTTCATTGGTTATTGCTGTAGCACACATGTATTTGATGTTCTACCCAATCAAATGAATTTGTTGTCCACCTAGGTATAGCTCTCCCTTCAACTGTATGCTCATGGTGTAAATTCTCTTTTAATGATTCCAAAAAGTTCTCTAATTTTTCTGATGTACTTTAACATCCTCTGCTGTAATGCATCTTATATGATTTAAATCTCAACTTTTCATTATTACCATTTTTGTTCAAGCACTATTTGGTGTAGAAATGAGTTTTTGCTGTTCTTTTGTCTTGTCGTAATGTTCCATATGGATGTGTGTAACTTTCAATATCATTCGCCGTTCCAAAAAGTGCAGTTTGGTATGGGTGTATCATACCGAACTGGTAATATACCCATCAGGTGAACTAGAGGGCCCTAACTCATGAGCCACCTCGAATTGGGCCAAACCGGATGGTTCAGTACGTTAGTATCAAGTTGGTTCACCCTTTGTACCAAGCCAAGAGGCATGACCTTATTTCCCTCAGTGTTTTTCTTGTGGATCTCTATATTTCATCTTTTGTTCATCCCTTTAAAGGTAGAATAATATCTGTGCTGAAGTTTTTGTCAACTGGAGACAAATGATAAGACTGGTGGTATAAAATGAGATCTTAGCAGAAGAGCCTAATCATCTTTGACTTAAGAGACCAAAAGGCATCTCAAGAAAATCTTCTCTTTTGACTGTGGTATGGTCTCACTTATAATATATCCAGCCACTATGGATTCTCTTATATGAAATTCTTTTCTTCTAATCAGCATTATTGTACACTTCAATTTAAGGATTTTTCAATTGCTGAAACTTTTTGGATGCTTGTTTAACATGAACAGACATGTTTGGTTTTTGCCACTCCAAAAAAGGTGTCCTGCTTATTATCAGTCAGAAACATTAATACTTGGAACCTATTTTTGAATGTTTCTAGGATGGTAGGTACAAAAAAATAATACCAAGTCCTAGTCATCTCAAGTGTTAGATACTCCAGTCTAACACTTTTACTGAAGTATCACCTCCCATATCTTCAGTTACATAATGCATCGTATGCATGTATTTTCCATGTCAAAAAGTGTTTGTTCTTGTACCATTTCTTCCAAGATTGAAGTTCTGGGTGCTCAGGTATACTTGGAATTTGGCACTTGTGCCATATGTTAAAAGAATGATGGTTATTAAGTATTGCCATTGTCAACCGCAAAGTGCAAAACTGGATATGTAACATTTCTAAAATTTCTCCTATTTAGAATCTGAACTATTGAATATCTTATGATGTAGTGGAATCGGAATTGTCAATGCCATTGAAGTTGTACATGCATTTCCAGAGGAAGATGGCCTGAAAAAGTTCAGGGAATGGATTGAATCTCCAGATCCAGCTATTCTGGAGAAATTAGATTCTCATACTGGAGGCAGTTCAAGGAAAAGATCACCAAAAGCTAGCAAAGAGGATGCACATGGAATAAGAAAAAATGTTGAAGTGTCTGCATTTGAAGGTACTATCTCAGAAGGCCATGATGATCAACCATCTGTTAGTGGCACTCCGGACATTAAAGACGTCTTCATGAGCAAGCATGTGAGCTCAAATTTTGCCTGACTCCTTTTGTTTTCTTTTCATTTTTCCTGCTATTAATTATTTATTTTGTTACATGTAATGTTGAATTAAATTTCAGAGAAATGTGAGCAAGAACTGGCATATTCCCCCATCTTTTCCTAGTGAGCCGGTTATTACTGCATATGCTTCTCCACAAGTTGATGAATCAACTGAGCCTTTCTCATGGGGAAAGCCTGATTTGGTTCTACTTCGCAAGTGAGTGACAGCATAACTTTGTTGTGATTCACAATGTGATTTAGATCTTTTATCCATTTGAATGTTTTAAGACTTAGTCTTCTTGTTATAAGTATTAATTTCTAATAATAATATTTTCTGACCTTGTAACTATTAAAAGGGAATATGCAATTTTGATGTAAGTTGTCTTTAACCCTCCTTGATTATTTTAAAATAAATCTATTCTGCTGGTTGCCAACCGTTTGTTTATACTTCATAGATTGATATTTTAATACTATCGATGGTGCGTAAGGTTAAATTCAAGGCAATGCAATTTGCTTTTAGAAATTCCCTTATAAACTTGTTGGTTTGATCAGGATGTCTTTATAGGCATATTATGCTTATTGACACCTTACTAAAGGTGTCTACAGACCATGGACAGTATTTTCATTGGCTGTTGATGAGCCTATGACATTGTTTCTTGAAATTTTTTATCATCCAGATCTAAATCTGAAATGGTTATGTCATGTCCTTCCAAAGGAAATTAGTCATTCCTTGAACTGTTAAAAAATTCATGATCCAAGCAAATTGCTTGATACAAGGATAAAGCTATTCATTGGAGAACCTTACCATGATTGTCTGTACTCATAATAATATTACTGGTGAAGGAGTAACATGAGTCTGTATCAAATTGTGATCATTTGAATATAAGCGGCTATTGTCAGATTGTAGGACTTTTCATATCCTGGTTTTTTTTTTTGGAAGATTGAAGAAGCAGGTTTCAGTAATTATATCTGTTTAATGCCTCTTTATTTAGTTGAATGATTGTATCTAAGGTTTCCTATCCACCCTAGATTCAACTGTGTTCAAATTTACTGCATCACTCTCTTAAAAACGTAGTTGCTTATATATTTCTCATGTATGAAAAGACCTTTAGTCATTACATTAGAACCTTTTCTTGTGCTTCATTAAAACCATATTGGCATCTTGGGGTGCTCTTTCCTTGACTTTGGCATCGTCACCTTATTTGACATCTTATCTTCAATAGATCCTCTTAACAAGTGAAGATGATTTAGTTATTGCTTGTTCCATGAATTGATCTATTTACATTAGGAAAAAGATCTTTAAGCTTTTTGGCTGTTTGGGTGATACTTGCTATCCATCTTGTCTTTCAAGCAGAATTTTATCTTACATTGAAAGATATATTATTGAAAATATGCTTTATTGTTTAGGAAATGTGGAGGTTAGCATTAATTAGGATGTTGGATTCATGAAACATCAATTGGATGTTGGTATAAGGTCAGGGCTGAGAAGGTTTCCTTATCTGAAAATAAGACTAAAGACTTTAAGATGTCAGACGAGAAGGATTACGAGAAATATATGGAATAAAAGATTGTACTGGAGAAAAGGAGAAGGAAGCCAGTGTATTAAATTCCATCCCACAATTGTTGTGCATAACATTCCACTTTTTCTTTGACACCTTTGTCAATATACTTGCAGGTTATGTTGGGAAAGGTTTGGGTGGGGTAACCAGAAGGCTGATGAATTGCTTATACCTGTTTTAAACGAGTACAACAAGCATGAGGTGACTCCTTATATCGATTATTTAGCTCCATTGTTGATTTGATTCCTTATAGTTGATTATTGTTACTAAGCTGTCTTTAATATATATTGTTATCATATTTGGTACTGCTTTGAGATTTCTGTAGCTTGCCCGCCTCTATTCCCACATTCAATTAAAATCTGTACTTTTTATCTGTCTCCTTTCCAAACCTTTGATTTCACAAGTTATCTAATTCATCCTTATTGATTTTCAAGTTGTTCCTGAGCTCATGTATCTTCCTACTAACATTCTACTTATAATTGCTTTGCACTTTTTAAGTTTGTCTGCTTATATTTTGAACTTGTAGCTTGAAATTTCTACATTGAAAGCTTCATGATTTTTCATGATCATTTTTATTCTTTTTTCCCTTTATAATTACTTTACAATCTGTGCTATTTATTGTTGTGAAGTTCAAAGTAGATCTATTTGTTCTTTTGTTCTACAGTTGTTGTTCTCCATTTTCTGTCATAGAGAATTGGGGATATGCCTCTTGAAAGGTAAATAATAGCTGGTATTGAGCCATGATATTTTCATATTAGGGGATGCATTAACCAATGACCATTGGTTTGAAGGTTTGGGCTGAAAGTTTTAAATGCCAGAAACTTAGAAATTTGCTGGTTCCTTACGAAAGAAAATCTCTTAGCCCACTATGATAATGCAGATTTACTTGTTAGCTTGAGGGTTTCCCCCCAATCTGTAATTGTTGGACAAATAACCAGTGTCAAACGCTAGCATTAAGGCTTTTATCTTACTAATGACACATTATAAAGAACTTAACTGTTTCAATCCACTGACTGATTCTCACTCAGAAGTCTTTCTAAATTTACTTGATTGTGATGATTTTTCAGAACACAATAATTACGTTTCCATCATTTTGCTTTTGCTAACTGGATGTTGGTACCAACCTTCCAACTGATAGTGCTGTTGGTGTTCGATTCTGATGTTCAAATACTGGAAATGTGTTCTAAATTTTTTGATACAACTTCTATTGCTTTTGTTTTCTCATACAGACTCAGCTGCGGCTGGAGGCATTTTATACATTCAATGAGAGATTTGCAAAAATACGTAGTCAGCGAATCAAGAAGGCCCTAAAAGGAATTACAAGCACTTGTTCTTCAGATTTGACAGATGATCTTGCGCAAGAAGGCTCCAGTTCCAAAAGAAAGAGAAGATTAAGCTCTTCTATAACAGAGGGAGGTGAACCTGACAGCTGTTCTAATGCTAAGATTAAAAGAGGAAGGCAAGTCTCAAAGCAACCAGGAAACCAGAACACTGAGAGTGAAAATACGCAACCAGTGGATGTGGCTGCGGGATCAGTTATTGTAGATGAATTTGGAAGAAGTAATCAAATTGGATTGAATAAAAATGTGAGAGCAAGTGGAAGGGGAAAAGGAAAGGGGAGAGGCAAAAGAAGTGGAAGAAGCGAAGAAAATCCTAATTATGAACCTAGTAATGATACTGATTGTACAATTGCTTCAGAGAGTCCCACAAAGATACCAGAAGCCACATCAGAAGTACGAAGGGTAAGTTAAATTATATGTTTCTGTGTGTTATTTTGTTGTTGAATGTATTCCTCATCTCTTTCACATGGTTTTTCATGCTTCCTCTTGTTTGAAATTTTTGAAAGGTTGAGTTATCTAAAATATTCCCAGGGGATAATGGGTCCTCACAGTCACTAAATAACCAGGATAAGGCTTTAATGTAATGGTTTCCTAAGGTTCTACATTTGACAAAAGTTCTGAAGTTCTGGTGGGACAACCTTAGATACAGTATCACCTTCTTGAAGGATGATAATGATCATTGAACTGGTGTAGCTTTTTGAGTCTTCCGAGGGACATTTCCACACCGGTTGTAAATCTGGATTGATGGGTATGCTAATTGATGATGATAGATAGATAGACCTAATCTATGTACTTGTTTATCGTACACACTTGTAAAATCTCCTTAACAAGTGGCTAGCTTTCAGTCTTGCCAGTTTCTTTGTTCTCCCTTATGGTATTTTGATCCTTTGCACTTGCTACATTTTTCAGTCAATGCGTCCACGGAAGCATGTGAAATATGCAGAAGAGATTTTAGAAGTTGATGAGCTTAATGTTTCATCAAACCAGATGGATGAAAATGACTTGCATGAAGCTGCAGCGGAGCACAAAGTGGCCGAGGAAGATGGTAGTGGTGCAATTAGAGACTCTATCCTTGACATTGGTGGGAGCCACCCTGAGGAAAACCTCTCAAGTGACTATCTTTCAAGGGGAGGTGGATTTGCATGGATGAAGGCGATTGTCAAGGGGATGCGTTCCAGTCTGCTGCTAGCCATATGCGAAGTTCAGCAGACAAAGAAGAGAACAGGGTTGGAGAAGCCTTGGGCCTTGATGGTGGCAAAGAAAGTCCCCTTAAGGACAATATTTCTAGAGACTTCCTTCACAGTGGAGGTGGGTTCTGCATGGATGATAGTGACCTACAAGGTGAGGCAAGTCAGCCAGCTGCAAATCTAGTCGTGGATTCCGTTGGGCCCTTGGGGGAAACGTCCTTTGTTTCTGAAGATGCTCAAAGTTTGGATTTGGGTTATATTTTTGGACGAGGTACGAAAAGAGTATCAGAGGAGCCTGTTTTACATAATTTGTCGCCAGTACATGATGAAGTGAAGCCTGGCTTAAGTGCTATGCCTTCACTAAGACGAAAAAGAAGGAAACTGTGACGGTTCTCTGGTACTAAATATCCTATTGTCCTCAATTTCTCATTGGTGTCACTGATGAGGTTGTATACCCCAATTTTGTTCCGTGTACACAATCAGATGTCCAAAGGAGAATACAGGGGACACAAAATTTGTGCTGTATGATTTTACGTGTAAAACATGAAAGAAGATTCTGTTTTTTATCAGTTAGAAGAGCCTCGAATTTCTCGTATGTAATAGGAAACCACCTAGCTCAAATATTCCAAGGCCTTGCAAAAATCCAACAGCATCCTCCGAGCAAGACACTGCTGGCCTTAAAAGCTCCAATGAACCAGACGACAGCCAGCCAGAATTCAGAGATCATCGTGGCCTGATGATAGGAAGTTAGATTGCTCATTTTGGAGGGAGGTGATGTCTTTGTTTCAGTCTATAAGAATCTCTGTGGACGAGGTGCCATCGTGCAACTTCTGATTTGTTTTAAAATGTATATATCCCATGCATGGTAGAATTCTCGTGTTGGAGATTGAGCAATATTGCTTATTGCATACCATTGAAAGTTGAAAAATAACGGATGGCAATACCTTATGAACTTTTTGTGACCATGTTTGTGTGCAGCAAAACATAGGCCTTGATACAATGATAAGTTTATTTTATTGTAACTCGAATGCCATGATTTGAAATATAGAAATAATTTCACTTCATATGAGATAAGGTTGTGTACTTTGATCCTCTTTAGTTCCCACGGTGGGGTGGTGGTGGGAGTCTTTTGTATATTGAGGCTTTCTGTCTTAAGGTTTATATGTGCTGTGTGGTGTATTCATGTCTGTGTGGTTATGGGAATTGGATCACAGGTTGCAATTTGTTAGCTTTCCAAACATTTCATTTTGTTAGCTTTTCAAATATTTGATTTTATCAGCTTTGCAGGAGCAGTGATAATAATGCATGTCAATATCGGCGTGATGCATGAATTTGTTTTTGAAAAAAAAATTAATTTGCCAGCACCTAGAGATTACTTATTCACAACACTTTAATCGTTTTTCCCAAGTTGGAAAAAGGCTTAAAAAATAATTAATTCCTAGATTACTTATTCACAAATTTAAGTGGGACCCATGGGAGAATACGTTCCCACTGCATCCTCTATACCGAAACAGGATTTTAACTGCATCACTGAAGCAGGGGAAAAGCGTGGAGGTAGATGGTTTTCGGCCTATGCTGATGTTAATGAATTTAGATCCTTTATTGGCTCCTCTGGTCTATTGGATCTGGGCCATTCGGGAACCCAATTTACTTGGTACAATAACCGACAAGGATCGGCTCGGGTTTGGGAGAGACTTGATAGAGCTTTGGCTACGGCTACTTGGCTCCATAAGTTTCCTGGTGTTACTGTATCCCATCTTCCTAGAATTGGTTCTGATCACTGTCCTATTTTGATCTCGTCGGAGGCTGATCTGCATAGGCAGAGACTTTTTAGGCAGAGACTTTTCAGATTTGAGCAGTTTTGGACAGTTCATTCTATTGCTCGGTCTATCATATCCCAGGTGTGGCACCTCCCTATCAGGGGCAATGCCATTTACCGTCTATCCCGCCGCCTTATGTTGGTTAGTCGTCGTCTTTCTTTGTGGAATAGACAAGGGGTTGGGGATTTGGATAGGCAAGTCGATATGGTTGAAGCTGATATTTCGGCTTTGCAGATGAAGGAGGACCAGGATGGGTTTTTGGTGGACTCGGATCTCTCTTTGCTTCGGGACTTGCTTGCTCGTCACCATTCTCTCTTACGTCAGCAGGAGATATTCTGGAGGCAGAGATCCAGGATTAAGTGGTTTCGGGAGGGGGATAGGAATACTAGATTCTTCCATCAGGCTACTCTGAAGCGGCGGGCCGCTAACAGGATTCGGAGGCTTGTTGATGAGGAGGGGCATCATGTGGAGGATTTGCATTCTATTCGGGAGCAGCTTCTTCGCTTCTTTCAATCTCGATGGACTGAGTCCTCTGGAGCTGGGACGCCGGTTACTCGGGTGTCTGACACTGCCAAGGTTACTATAAGGGATAATGTTATGCTTGCTAGTCCGATCTCTTCGGAGGATATCCGGTCGGCCCTGTGGGAGCTTGGATTGGATAAAGCCCCTGGCCCTGATGGGTTTCCGCCTTTTTTCTACCGTCATTATTGGGATATTGTGGGGTCGGAGGTGATTAAGGCTGTGCAAATGGTATTCCAAACTAAGCAAATCCCTCTGGAGTGGAATCGGACCTTTATTTCTTTGATTCCCAAGCGATCGGCGGCTACCCTTCCGCAACATTTTCGGCTGATCAGTTTGTGTACTACCTTATACAAGATTTGTGCTCGCCTATTAGCTGGCCGTCTTCGTATGGTGATTCCTAGGCTCATCTCTATTGAACAGGGGGCATTTATCAGAGGGAGGTCTATATCTGATAATGTCCTTATTGCTCAAGAATTTATGCATGATCTTTATAAAGCTCCTGCCAATAGAAGGCTTATGGCGGTCAAGCTCGATATGGAGAGAGCCTATGACAGAATGAGCTGGGTTTTTGTGCACCGCTCTCTTCAGGAGTTTGGGTTCGATGGTTTGTTCATTGACTGGATCATGGCTTGCATTCAGAAGCCGTCTTTTTCATTGCTCATTAATGGCAGGCCGACAGAGTATTTCCACTCTTTAGTGGGATTGAGACAGGGTTGTCCTTTATCCCCTCTATTATTCATTTTGGCGGTGGATGATCTCTCTCGTGCTTTGCATCAGGCTAGTCTGGATCGCCGGATTATCCCGTTTATGGCTGATTCGGTGGGCCCTTCGATCTCTCATCTGCTCTTCGCAGATGACTGTATTCTTATGGGCCAGGCCACCATTCATAATGCGGCTATCTTATACCATATTCTGCATCAATATTGTCAGGCTTCGGGACAAAGGGTCAATTTTCTCAAATCTTCTATTTGCTTTAGTCCGAAGACCTCTAGATCTATCAGAGAAGCCATTATGTCTCTGTCTGGTATTACTACTCAGACAGACCGCTTCATGTATCTGGGAATTCCTATCACTGGTAGAAGTCCCCGCTGTGCTGACTTTGTTGAATTGGAAAGGCGGATTCGGCAATGTATCGAGGGATGGAAGGTTACTAGTTTATCGATGATGGCCAGGATCATCATTATTCGATCGGTGCTCTCCTCTCTCCCGCTTTATCTGCTGTCGAATACAGCTGTTCCAATTACTTGTCTCAGGAGGTTAGAGCGAAGCTTCAGAGATTTCTATGGGCCTCTATGCAAGAAGGCCATGGTACTCATCTCTTATCTTGGGACAGAGTATGTTTGCCTATTCAGGAAGGGGGACTGGGTATTCAGTCCTTGATTGTTAGAAGAGAAGCTCTTATTTCCAGACATGCTGCGCGCTTTCCCTTAGAGCCTCACTGTCTTTGGAGCATCGTAATGCGTGCGAGGTATGGCGAGTGGATGTCGAGTTTGCCTATTACGGCGGCTCAGGGGTCCTCCTTCATCTGGAAGGAGATTTGTAGACACGGTCAGTTGATCAGGGATAATATTTCCTGGATGATTGGCGATGGCCAGTTAATTGATGTCTTCCAGGATATTTGGATATCTGAGATCCCTCTATCTAGGTGGCCCTCCTTCTTTGATGTGGAAGCTCCATCTAGTTTAAAGGTTAAGGATTTGATCTCCTCTGATCCTCCTGGTTGGAATGTTTCTGTGGTTTCTGGTGTATTTGGGGATGAGCTGTCTAGAAGGATTCGATCTCTGCCCATCATGCCTCGTCGTTCTGGTGACTCTAGACTTTGGCAGAGATCGTGTTTGTCTAGGGCTCCCACCAGGGATCTTATGCGGATGTTTAGGCCGCAGTCTCAGGGTATGGAAGATGTGGCCTGGATATGGAAGCTTCCTATTCTCCCCAGGCTCAGTTATTCTTATGGAAGCTCTTATGGGATTGCCTCCCTACATGTCTCTCCCTATCTCGAAGGGGCATGTCTATTCAGCCATTTTGTCCTATATGTAGACGGGTTGAAGAGTCTTTTGATCATGCTATCTTTCTCTACTACAGAGCCAGACAGATATGGTATCTGATTGGTTATACTAGAGGGCAGGATGGAGGGGGCTCCCCTCGTTCCGTGTTCTTTCAGGATATTCGGAGGGGCCCTCAGCAGAAGAAGGTTCTCTAGGCAATCACGGCTTATCAGATTTGGCTGTCTAGGAATCAGCTAACCTTTTCTAATGACCCCATCTCTACTTATCAGACTGTGAGGAAGATCAGATCGCTGTCTGCCGAATGCACCCAATTTTCTCGTGGAGATGCTTTTGATTATTCTGGCCTCTGGGGTTCCCCTGCTGCCTCGGCAGCGAACCGTCATATGGTTTTTATTTCTTGGGAACCCCCTCCTCCAGGAGCTATCAAAATCAACTTTGACGGGAGCGTTCGTGGTAGAGCAGCTGGATCGGCGTTCATCATTCGTGGCCATACGGGTGATTTGAGGGCGGCTGGAGGTTTTGGCTCTATTGACTTCTCTGTCCCGATGGCGGAACTTTATGCGGCTTGGATGGGCATTTCTTTTGCTGTTCGGACTCTTCACGCTGCTAGAATCATCGTTGAGGGTGATTCTATGACTGTTATATCTTGGATGAAGAATGAGTACAGTGGCATTGCACGGCTAACCCGGTGCTCAGACAGATTTGGTCCATGCTTCGGGAGGTCGCCTCTGTCCAAATCCGCCATATCTTTCGTGAAGCCAATTCGGCGGCGGATTGGACGGCTTCCTTTGTTGCTCAGTACTCTGGACCCTGGGTCTGGAGTCCTGATTCCCATTGTCCTAGCTTGCTGTAGCAGATTTTATTGTCAGATGTTTCTGGGCTGATTCGCACTAGACAAGTGTGATCGCCCGTTTGTACCAAAAAAAAAAAGAAACAGGATTTTTGTTCCAATTAAAAGTTCAACATAATCAAGTAACATTTAAATATTAAATTTATCAAAACATTAGATGTGACCTAAAATTATACAATAATAAAAAAATAAAATTTAAATAAAATTTAAAAATAACAATGGTACTAACAAAATTTTAGTTCTTTTTTTTTTATGAATATTTTAGGCAAAAATATGACACTGCCACAACTCCTTCTTTAGGACTGTTCTATCCCAAAAATTAAGCTCAAAGAAGTATGGGCTAGTATTATCTAAGCGATCTGATAGCTACGGTTCAGAGGGTTCTTTTACGGTCATTGAATGAATTCAAGATATGATGAATCGAGACAATGCCCATCCACCTGGCACCTCTTTTAGGACCTGATGATTATTATTGTCTGTTATATTTATCGAGATCTAAACTGTGCAGATTAGATCTGAAATATGAGAGATAGAATTTCATCTTCCTATTTAATATACTTTTCTCTTGATTCTATGGATTATTTTCGTATCAGAGTTGTAAGATAGTTTATATGTAAAAATTTAAAAAATTTTTTTAATAAAAAAGTTATTTTTTTATCTAATTTATATATTTCATTTATCTTATTTCTTAGCTTTAATTTTTTTTTCTATTTAACGTGCCCCGAACGTGACCGTCGCTAGCATGCCCTTCTCTTGTCCGTCTTCTACGTTTTCCCTGCTTTCCGTTCGCTTCAGACGCCATACCAAAAGAGAGGGTTTAGCGCCCTTCTACCAGCACCTCCGACGGCTCGTCTCGCCCGTCGCTTCTTCTTTCTTTCATTGTATCTCTGCGAAGATTCTCCCTAATACATTACATAAGGTTTGGTATTGGAGTTGTTTTTCAAATCGGAGCTTTTGGCACCGGTTTTAAAGCCAAGGGGTGGGATCAAAAGATTTTGCAGGAATGGTGTTAAAAGGTAAAACACCATTTCAAATGACGTTTTCCCGGTGCCATTTCAGCCTCCCGAGCTCGGCCCCGTCAGCTGGGGTGCTGACAGGGACCGAGCAGAAATCGCCACATGGTGTGGCATTTTTAGAAGTAAAATCGCCACACCATGTGGCGATTTTGGTTCGCTTGAAATCGCCACATGGTATGGCAAGTTCACTTATCTTGAACTCGCCACACCGTGTGGCATTTTTCTCAGGCTTTTTAGGCCCGAGAGCCCGATTCTCCTTCTTCTTCCTTCTCCCCGGCGTCCCGATCGCTCTTTTTTCCAAGCCTGCTCGGCGGCAACCCCCTTCTTCCTCCTCTTTCCCGGTGAGCTCCCACTTCTTCCTCCTCTTCCCTCTCGCCATCCTCGCCTCCCCGGTCAATTACTGCAGTGAGTGTTTATTTATTTATTTTTTTATAACCATAAATCCCATGCTCTAGATATCTTTGCATCATATTTTTATGGACATGGATGAATAAGATCAAGGACATATATGATCATGATTATTAAGGAGACTAATGATTGGTTGTGCTGGCCAAAGCCGTTTTAAAAATTTGATGTTCTTAAACAAACTACAGAAAGCATAGGAATTGAAATACTATCTTCCTCGTTAACCATATAGCATGAATGAATTAAAGAGCAGAAGTTATAGAATAAAGATTGCGATGCAAAGTAAAAAAAAAAGTTTGTTATTAGCTCCGCATTACAAGGGAGTAAGGCTGTTCTCTGGTTCCGGCTTTAAGATTCGTGCTTGCTGGTCTTCGTCCCCGATCTCCCGCGATCTGTGTCGCTGGGTTGATCCTGCTTCCCGGAAGCATGGCAGCGCCTTCCTCTTCGTCTCCGTCAGCCTCTGAGGGGTCCAAGCTTGCTGGACAACCCTGGCATGAGGTAGTGACAGCCGGTATGAATGGATTGCTCTGGTGCCATCTTCGGCAGTCGTTGCTGAGCTGGAACAGCTCTTCCCCGACATTGTCCAGGTTCCCGTTCAATCATTGATGGAGGAAGAAGCTAGATGGCAGAGTAAGGCTATTTTGGCTCGGAGCCTTTCTCGCTGGGTTCATCCAGATGCTATTATCAGGGAATTCCAGCGATCGGGGATTCAAGGAGGTATTGAAGCAATTTCGTTGGCTAATCGGCATTTCCTCTTTCGGTTTTCCGATTGCCACGCCACGGAGCTTGCTCTTGGAAGACCCTGGATTGTTAATGGGCAACCTCTGGCAGTTGCTCAATGGAAACCAGACTTTCTCCCGGCGAAGAGCTCACTCACTGATGCTCTGCTTTGGATCCGTCTTCCACAACTCCCAATAGAATACTGGACTGATGAAGCCTTGTCGTCCATTCTATATGTTGTTGGCCAATTCATGTTTAAGGACACGTCCACCAGAGAGAGGGTTCGTGGGGGTTTCGCTTGAGCCTACGTCCGCGTAGATCTCAGCAAACCTCTGAGACCGGGAGCTCGGATTCGTGGTAACAGGGTCCCCTTTTGGCAGCCATTTTCTTACGAAAACCTTGAGGGACTCTGCTCCTCCTGTGGGACTCTGCATCTGGTGGAGCATTGTGGGGTGGCTCCGGGATCTTCGTCGGCGTCTCCCTCCATTTCGGGTATGAGTTATGGACCATGGATGGTTTCTCTTCGTCGATGCAAGGCTCCCATTGATCACCAACATTCAGCGCCCAGCATGAAGATGCCTTCGGTTAGCCCTGCTCCCCCTTCCTCTGTCTCCCCTGAAGGATGGAGCACCCCGAAGAAGACTGCTCGGAGGAATAGTGGTCGGGGTTCATTCCCCCCTTCACTGGAGACTTTAGTTTAGGGAGTTGTCTCAGACTTGTCTCCCCCTCAGGCTGAAACCACTGCGTGCCGATTTCCTTCTAAAGTGCCGGCTGGCACTGAAGTTGAGTTGGAGAAGTCTGAACTTTTGGATTCTAATCCAATAAGTCCAAGGACCAAAGATCTTAATCCATTTGCATGCTTGGACTTCGATCACAATACTAGCAATGAATTTGGGCACCTTAAGGCCAGTGTGGTGGCCCCTTCCAGCCCAGCCAAGAGGGCTCGGCCTGTTGAGCCTATTTCCAATAGAGTGGTCTCCAAAACCACTAAAGCGAAAGGTAAAGGCCTCCCAAAAGGAAAAGGAAGTGTGCATGCCAATTTCACCTTTTCGGCATCTTCAGCTTCCCCTAAGGGGTATGGTGCTGGTTCTGGGCCAGGGCTGAAGAAATCCCATAGCAAGGACGGGTCTGTTTTAGGGTGTTCTTCTGGGCCTTCTTTGACTCCTCTAAATGATGGGATGGACCACGACTCCACGGTTTCCCTTCTGAAGAAGGCTATTCAGTGTGAAGACTCTGTTATGATTTTGGACTCACCACAGGTTGAGGATCAGAGACAAGATGGCTGTACTGATATGGGGTTGGCGAGCTCTTCTTCTATCAGTGCTCAGTCTGCTCTGGAGAAGTCTGGGACATGGATGAAGTCCCCCCTCTCAAACTTTGGAATGAAGATCCTTACTTGGAATGTGCGAGGTGCTCTGAAACCCTCGTTTCGATCCTCGTTTGGATGGCTGTTACAGCTTCATGCTTTTGATATCTGTATTCTGCTAGAGACCCGTTTGTCTGGGGATAGTCTGATGCGTCTGCGTAGACAGCTTTCTAGATCATGGGTTTCCTATGCTATTGACTCTGTTGGCCTATCTAGTGGAATTCTGGTGCTATGGAGAAATGACAATATTAGAGTTGATGCGTTCCACGAGTCTGGTCAGCAAGTGGCTCTGGTCATCTCTGAGGGATCCTCTCCTTCCTGGTTACTATCGGGTGTCTATGCAAGCACAGATTTCAGATTGCGTCGGGGCCTTTGGTCAGAGCTTCATTCCCTACTTGCTCAGGGTATTCCTTCCCTCATTGCTGGTGATTTCAACTGTATTATTGGGGCTGAGGAGAAAAGAGGTGGTCGGCAGTTTGTTCGGTCCCCGGACGTTGCTGAGTTCAGAAACTTCATATCCTCTACTGGGCTTTTGGACTTGGGGTTTGCCGGTTCTCACTACACTTGGTGTAATAATTATCGAGGATATGCTCGAGTGTGGGAAAGACTGGATAGGGCCATGGCTTCTCCTTCTTGGCTTCAGCTCTTTCCATCTACTACTATTACTCATTTGTCCAGAATTGGCTCCGATCACTGTCCTATTCTTATTTCTACTGATCTCTCCTCTCACCGGAGTAGGTAGTTCAGATTCGAGAAGTTCTGGACTTTTTATTCTTCTGCTAGGTCTATTATTTCGCAGGTTTGGCGATTACCTGTCCGAGGCTCGGCCTCTTATAGGCTTTCTCGGCGATTGACTCTGGCTAGTCGGAGACTCTCTAGATGGAATAGAAGAGAAGTGGGGGACATTGTTAGGCAAGTTGAGCAAGTTGAGTCCTCTATTTCTTTCTTACAGACGAAAGAGGACCATGAGGGTTTCCTCCTTGATTCTGAGCTTTCGACTCTTAGATCCTGCCTTGCTCTGTACCACTCTCTTCTGCTACAGCAGGAGACTTTTTGGAGGCAAAGGTCCAGAATCCAATGGATTAAGGAAGGGGACCACAATTTCATCATGCTACTTTGAAATGCCGAGCGAAGAACCGCATCCGGCGTATTGTTGATGATCAGGGTGATGCTCAGGAGGATGCCCAAGCGATCAGAGATTCATTTTCATTTTTTCAGTTCTTTCATTCCAGATGGACTGAGCACTCGGGTGAGGGTTTCCTGTCTTTCCTGTTCAGCCCGCTTATAGGGTTTCCAATGCTGAGAATGCTCTTCTGATTAGACCGATTACGGTGGATGACATCCAGAGGGCATTATGGGATCTTGGTGCTGATAAGGCCCCTGGGCCTGATGGTTTCCCTCCGTTATTCTTTCGCTTCTATTGGGAGATTGTGGGGCACGATGTTGTAGAGGCTGTTCACCTTGTTTTTTAGGCTCACACTATTCCCTTTGACTGGAACCGGACCCTTATCACTATGGTGCCTAAATGCCAGGATGCTTACTCTCCTCAGTATTACCGGTCATTAGTCTTTGTACTACTTTATACAAGGTGTGTGCTCGCATTTTGGTCTCCCGTTTGGCTCGGTGATCCCTCGTCTCATTTCCTTGGAGCAGGGTACTTTTCTAAGGGGCCGTAGTATTACTGATAACACTCTCTTAGCCCAGGAGTTCATGTATGACCTTCAGCATGCTTCCGGCAGTCAGAGTCTTATGGCAATCAAGCTTGATATGGAGAGAGCTTATGACAGGCTAAGCTAGGATTTCCTGCGCTATACTCTTCATGAGTTTGGGCTTGACGTCACTTTTGTAGACTGGATTATGGCATGTGTCTACCGGCCGTCTTTCTCTCTCATAATCAATGGCGATCAAACTGATCATTTTCACTCTGAGGTCAGGCTCAGGCAGGGTTGCCCTCTATCCCCATTCCTCTTTATATCTCTGCTGATGCTCTATCCCGGGCTCTTACTTAGGCTCAGTTTGATGCGTCTTTGCGCCTTACTCTGCGGGTCCCCATGGGCCTATTATTTCACATCTTCTCTTTGCTGATGACTGCATCCTGTTAGGAAAGGCTACTATTCATAATGCTTCCATTTTTTTGGCTGTTTTGTGGGATTATTGTCGTGCTTCTGGTCAGAAAGTCAATTTAAATAAATCTTTAATCTGTTTTAGCCCGAAGACGACTCCCGCTGTCAAGGGATCTATTGTGCATATCATGGGTATTCCTACTCTGGCGGATCGGCTCTCCTACCTTGGGATTCCTATCACTGGGCGGAGACCTCGTAGTTCTGACTTCAGTGCCTTAGTAAGGAGGGTCCGTGATCGTCTGGATGGGTGGCAGATCTCTGGTCTCTCTATGATGGCTCGGATCACTCTCATACCTTCTGTCCTCTCTTCTCTTCCTCTTTTATCTATTATCCAATGCTGCCATACCTTTGTCATGCTTGAGGAAGATTGAGAGATATTTCTGGGATTTCCTTTGGGCCTCGATTCAGGATGGCCATGGCGTTCATATTCTTGCCTGGGATGTTGTCTGCATGCCGATCGCTGAGAGTGGTCTTGGGATCCAGTCTCTTATTGCTAGGAGGGAGGCTTTGATTGCTAGGCATGCTACACGGTTCCTGCTTGATCCGCATTGCCTGTGGAGCTCCTTTATGCGTGCCAAGTATGGAGATTGGAGTCATTCCACATCCATGCAGTCTCATCGGGGGCATTCTTTCTTATGGAAAGAGGTATGTTGTTATGCTGCGGAGATACTGGATTGCACTTCATGGATGATTGGTGATGGCACCTCTATAGATGTTGTTCAGGACACTTGGATTGCAGACCTTCCCCTATCTCGATGGCCGACCTTTGTCTGTACTGATATCCCTATTGGACTGAGAGTCAGTGACTTAATTTCCCAGGATCAGTTGGTCTGGGATTATTCGGTGGTTTCTTCTTTTTTTGGGGATGAGCTCTACCGACGCATTACATCTATTCCTCTCGTTCCGGGCCTCTCTACTGATGTTAGGGTTTGGAAGAGATCCTGTCTGCCCCGTGCTTCTATTAGGGATCTTCTCAATATCTTTAGGCCTTTGCCTTCGCAAGGTATAGACTTGGCTTGGATTTGGCATCTATCCATTCACCCCAGGGTTCGCCTATTCATATGGAAGCTTGCTTGGAATGTCCTTCCTACTTGTTTCCTGCTTTCTAGGAGGGGTATGAGCATCTTGCCTATGTGCCCGGTGTGTGGTCTCGAGGTGGAGACTGTGGATCATGCTATCTTTTTATGCGACAGAGCGAGACAGATCTGGCAGCGGTCAGGGGAGTATCCTTGGACGTATGACTATATTTCCCACCGTATCTCCTTGTTGCGTCTGATCAGGCAGGATATGAGGGCTTGCTACCATAGGCGGGGTCCGCGGTGGGCTTACACTGCTTATCATATTTGGTTAACCCGGAACCGGTTGGTGTTCTTGGGTGAGATTGTTCCTTCTTATCGGGTTGTCAGGACTGCTGCTTCCTCATCTGCTGAGTATACTTTCCATCACAGGCCTCTTGATTTTGTCAGCCCAGGCCACTGGGACTCCCATGCTACTTCGGTAGCGAACCGGCACACGATCTTTATTTCTTGGGAGCCCCCACCTCTTGGGTGTGTCAAAATCAACTTCGATGGGAGTGTTCAAGGTAGATGTGCGGGATCGGGATTTATGATTCGGGGGTCCGAGGGTAACATGCTTGCAGCAGGTGGTTTCGGGACTCTTGATTCTCTGTTCCCCTTGCGAAACTATCTACGGCGTGGGCTGGTATCTCTTATGCCGTTCGGATCATTGGTGCCCGTAGGCTCATTATTGAAGGGGATTCTGCTATGGTTATCAGCTGGATCCGTTAGGAATCTAGCTACCATATACGACAATCCCTCTTATCAGTGATATCCGTTCCCTTCTTCAGGATGCCGTTGGTACTCAAATTCGCCACATCTACAGAGAAGCCAACTCAGCGGTGGATTGGATCGCCTCCAGGGTGGCCTATCACTCTAGTTTTTGAAGCTGGAAGCAGGGTGACCCATGCCCTATTATTCTGTCATAAATTTTATACTTTGATATTTCTGGTTAGACTTACCTTAGACTGGTATGATCACCCACATGTAAAAAAAAAAAAAAAAGTTTGTTTTGTTGGATGGACAATGGCAGAGATTTTTAAGGCTCTGAGTGATATATGGGCTGCCTATAACTGTATGAAAAGACTGAATTTTATGGTAGTAGTTATAATGATGCCTGTCCTCATCATTATATGTGCAAAGTTAGTCCATTTGAATAAGGTTGAGATATTTTTTGTCAAATGTTGTTATTAACAGTACAAGGTTTGTATATTATGGTATAATTTCTATTTTTCATCTTTAGGTGTATCGACCTCATCAATTGTCCAGTCCAAGATATATATATATTTTTGTTCTTACAATTTTTAATACTATATTGTTGCGTATATATGGATTATTTTTGCTGTAAACATATATATATATATATATATATATATATATATATATATATATATATATATATATATATTGGAAGGGCAAAGGGCAAATCTGAGATTTAAACATCTTGAAGCAAACACTTTTGTATGATATATATATATAATGCTTATATTTCTTGACCCGTTAACAAACGATATAACGCATTAGAACCTGCTGTTTTTTTCTTATTTCTTTTATTAATCACCCATATATATATATATATATATATATGGGTGATTAATGAAGTATGCAAGCGCCTGGATCATTGGTATGCTCGCTCTTTTAACAAGTCTCAGGCATTTGTTGAAAATTGCCCTATTCCGCCAAGCCATATTGCATGTGTTTTATCATGGAGAGAATTAATTGCAGAGAACAAATGTGGTGTACTCGGAGAGAGTTTATACTACAAGGTACGTATCGTCAGTCCTTTTTAAAATCGGTATCATTTTTTTAAATTAATATTATTTGATATTAATTTTATAATATTAAAATAAAAATAAATTAAAATAAAAATATTATTTTAAATAGTATTTTTTATGATTATCATGGCAATCAAAAAAATATCACTTCAAATGACGCTTTTATAAAGCCTTTTTTTTTTTTTTGTTTTCACTTCCATATATCAAGTCACATTTCTTAGCCGTTATTTGGGACTTTTATCTGTTGAGATGGTGATGCGAAAGATGTTTTAACTTTAATCCTACTTTTGTAAAATATTTAATTTTATCATTAAATTGATAAAAACCGGTGTCAGATGACACAGGCTTAAAAAAACAGCTCTACATATCATCTTATAAACTGAAGCAATGTGCATGCTTACAGCCTTTATATATGGCAGTAAAACATATTATATATTTATGACCTGCCTGCATGCATGCCATCGGTATCATTTGTTAGGCTGCATGCATGTACACCAAGCTAAAATTTGAGTGCAGGTGGTTTTCATCTATATAAGCATACAGGTGGTTTGTTAGGCTGCATGCATGCCATCAGCATCTCCTTTAGTTTTTTTTATTTTTGAAAAGACTTTCGTCCTTGATATTTCATATTTTCACGGCAATATATATATATATATATATATATAATAGCTAAAATTTGAGTGCAGGTGGTTTTCATCTATATAAGCATACAGGTGGTTTGTTAGGCTGCATGCATGCCATCAGCATCTCCTTTAGTTTTTTTTTTTGAAAAGACTTTCGTCCTTGATATTTCATATTTTCACGGATATATATATATATATATATATATATATATATATATATATAATGTCAAAAAGATTTACCACAGATTCCATGAGGCTGCAAAAGAAAAAAAAAAGAAAAAGAAAAAAAATAGAGCATCCATGCAACATAAATTCACGAACATCCAAGAAAGAAACCAAGTCCATAATGACATCAAATAAAGAAACCACTAATGCAAGCCAAGTCTACAGGGACAATCACATAAACATACTTGGGGTTCCATGATCCAACCTCTCAAAAGGTAAAAGATTCAAAAAATTAGGAGATAATCAAAACGTAAATTTTGATTAATAAAACAATATAGAATATTAGGGACTTGTGCTTCTTTTCCTATTCCAATTCTCCATGATTTTTCTCACCATTTTGGCAACGTCTCTTCCCCTATCTCCAATAATCAAGTTTAAGCTCCTGGATAGCCCTCTTGTCCTTCCTCTTTGGCAATGGCGGCTGTGATGGGGTTTGCCAATGATCATGATCAAATTTGATAAACTTTGTATATTTAATCCCCCACCCATGCCCGACTATCGCGAAAGCTTTTATTCACAATCATTGCTTCTCTAATTGATCTTGGAGTAGCCCAATTAAGCCAACTTAAGCTAGCTTGACAAGAAAATAAGCTGCTATTGAGTTTGGCCTTTCTGCTCGTACAAGCTTAAGCTGGTCATCTAGAGGCTTGCACTGAGCTTGAGTGAGCTTCATCTTGCTGCACAGGTCGTTTATCTACTTTAAGTCTTATTTTCTATGTTCCAATAAATCTAATTTTGATGAATTGGCATCATATGCAAGATGATGGTTAGTCCTCTTAAACCATGGGCCCTTCTAGTTCAGAAAAGAAAAAATAAGAGAGATATTGATGATTTGACCACTAGACCATGCAACTTAATTCACGTCTTCTTTGTAATCTTCTCAACAAATAAAAATAAGAATAAAAACTTGATAATATATTCAACTCAATTCAACTCATCTAAGCCTTTTTCTCAAATACACGAGGGTTGGCTACATGAATCTGCTTCCTCTATCCTGCTCTATTTAAAACTAAGTCGACACTCAAATTAAAATTTATCCCAAAACTAGCCTTAGTTTTCTAAGGAGTAAGTTGCCAACACATGCATTGCAATGCAAGAAGATATATGATGGCTGAAAAAAACAACCATCTCTCTTATGGCTGAAAAAAACAACAGTTTAGATCATATAGTTCCCATTCCGAATTACCATATGTTGCCGCCAGGATCTGTCCTTTGACTCGGGCGCGGTTGGTCTCCTGGTCTGGGCTTCCTTCTGGGTGGACCTGCACAGAAGTCCTCACGCAAGAGGCGTTGGGGGTGGCCCTCCGCGAAAGACCCTCCGACGCTCAAATCAGTGGGGATCGGTGATCAACAGAAAATAGGGAGAGGGATATCTCCGGGAAGTCTCTCCAGGGGTGGCCAGTCGGGAGCTCCAGGGAGGGGGCACCGACGAGCAGTGGAGGAGAGTGAGAGTGAGAGTGAGCCAGGGGCTGTGAGCGCATACCTGAGAGAATCTGGGGATGCCGTATTTATAGGTAATGACCTGGATCCTGAGCGCCTTCTGGAAGGTTCGAAGGTTGTTAGGATACGGGAATGAATCGAATCAGGCCGTTGTGAGGCCGGTGGGATCCGTATCTTGTTCGTTGAGGGATCGACGGCTAGGAGAGCTCTTTGATGGCCTGAGATTTGATAGATGCGTAGGTCCCAGGTAGTTATATTAGGTCCTAGACCACTCTTCAACATGATTCTTTGTTTGGGATTCTGTGATGATGGGCCTAGGCTCTCCCGCGTCGGGCTCCATAGAGGTGAGTGTCGAATCGCAGATTGTTCATGGGAGTCGAGCTGTGGAAGCTCGAGGAAATCGAGCTTTGGGAAGCTCGGGGGAGACCGAGCCACGGGAAGCTCGGGGGAAGGTGAGCCGAGTTACAGGTAGCTCGGGGAAACCAAGCTGTGGAAACTCAGGAAGTCTAAGCTATACGTAGCTCGGGGAAGCCGAGCTATGGGAGCTCATAGGATCCGAGCTTCGGGAAGCTCGGGAAAGTCGATCTATGGGAAGCTCGGGAAAAAGCCGAGCTATGGGAAGCTTAGGGAGAGCCGAGTCATGGGAGGCTTGGGGGAAGCCGAGCTATAGGTAGCTCGGAGAAAAATGAATCATCAGTAAATTGAGGAAACCAAGCTATAGGAAGCTCGAAGAAACCAAGCCGCGGGAGGCTCGGGGAAAACGAGCTGTGGGAAGCTCGGGAAAGCCGAGCCATGGGAGGCTCGGGGGAAGCCGAGCTATAGGTAGCTCGAAAAAACCGAGCCACGGGAGGCTTGGGAAAATGAGCAGTGGGAAGCTCGGGGAAGCCGAGCCATGGGAGGCTCGGGGGAAGCCGAGCTATAGGTAGCTCGAAAAAAATCGAGCTATGGGAGCTCGGAGAGGCCGAGCTATAGGTGGCTCGAGGAAGGTTGAGTTACGGGTAGTTCGGAAAGGTTGGGCTATGGAAACCCGAAAAAAATGAGTCAGGGGTCGCATGGCCTGCCGGACCACATTAGTTTAGCTTGTTCCTCGGAGGCATATCGTAGCGGGCGGAGGGATGGGGCTGATCTTAGCCCCTTCGCACGATTATCAATGCAATGACGATTCTACCCCTCAACACATGCCCCCCACTCCCTAGTTCGAAGCGTAGGTTCGGGCGTAGGGAGTATAGGCTTAAGTGGCGCGATCTGCATTTGGGGATGCGTATTTGATAGCCTGCGCAATGATGCCCTAATTAATGCCGTGGGCCGTCTTGCCTTTCCGAGGTGGATCCGTCATTCCTTAGGGGCGAAGGTAACGGCTGGGGAAGTGCCACGTGGGAAATCTCGATTTTCACGGCGCCCGTAGTGGCAGTTCCGGACGCCTAGGTTGGGACGCCTCACCCTCACCCTGAGGCGGTTTCAATTGGAAAATGGAGTCGTGGCGGCGCTATCCTTATTTATAGTGCCCCTTTTCGCTCTCCTTTAAAGAACTTCGTCTTCCCGTTTTCGCTGCGATCTTGCTCAGCATCTCTTGCGATTGGAGATATGGTGAGTCCGAGTGACCAAGCTTCGGAGGTGACCTTGGCGGATTTGGAACGGATGCGCCGCTTGTACAAGATCCCCAGGATGTCGTCTTGTTGCTCCGACGGCTGAGGATAGGGTGACATCCGGATTAGGGGATGGGGCGTTCTGTTATGAGGAAAGCTTGAGGGCAGGTCTTCGGTTCCCTCTTCATCCGTTGGTGCGGGAGGTGATGAAGTTCTACAATATATGCTTCACCATGGTGGCCCCCAACAGTTGGCGCAACCTTATCGGGTTTATCTCGTTGTGCAAACACCTCGGGGTGACCGCGACCCTTTCGCTATTCAGGGTGTGTTTCAATCTGGTCTCGGGAGGGCCTCAGAATGGCCTTACATCGGTCCCCGGAGATCCTTCAAGATGATATCGGATAACCCATCGTCGATAAAGGAGTGGAAGTCGCGGTTCTTCATAGTCGGGGGGAACATTGGTTTGGACTTCCCTCGGGTATGGGGGCAGTACGTGAAGGATCCAGAAGCGCACCCGGAGTTAACTGATTCGGAGAAAAGGGATTTGATTGTGCTGCGTGGCAGTCGGGCGCTCCCAGCCAGCGTTCTCCTATCGGAGGACGCTCTCTTTGCGGCCGGATTGAGCCCCGTCGATCCTCGCGGTGAGTATTACCCCGTAGTTGATAGTTTAGCGTGGCTCCATCTTTGATTTCTGTGCGAACTAACGGGCGAATCATATTGCCCCTACAGCCGAAAGGTCGGCGCTCGCAGACCAGATGAGGGAGGAGCTGGGAAAGCGCCGCAGGAGATCTGGCTCCAGCAGCAAGCATCGGTCCGAGAAGAGGTCTCGCCCTTCCGGCTCCCGCTCTAGGGGGATCGGGGGAGACGGTGATAGTCGGCGCTCCTCGTCGCCGCGGGCTGAAACTACGAAGTTCCGGCGGCGCACGATCTTTCGGCGCCGGAGGAGGGTCTGTCCAGGGCGAAGACCGGGAAGTTGCGGGGGTTTCGGAGGAGGCTGCTGAGGTTTCCTCCCCCCCGTTGTTGTTTTGTCCGACGATGGCGAAGGAGAAACGCCGGTTGGCTTGGGGGCCCCCGCAGACGAGGCGGTTCGGTCTCCCTCATTGGAGGCCAGTGGCTCGGCGAGGTTACAGGAGGAGGTGGGAGCGACCTCCGCTTCCATCGAGGCAGGGGAAGAGGTTGCGGCTGCTGAGGTTCGGCCTGGGTCGCCGGTAGGAGAGCCAGCGGGCGACGAGGAGATGGCCGAACCTGCCGAACCAACGATCGAAATTCGCGGGGGGCTTTCTGGTGAAGGGCCTTCCGCCGAGGCACAGGAGGCTCCGGGGGAGCAGAAGTTCCTGAAGAGTCTGTTGTGGAGGGGGATTCCTGAGGAGATAGAAGCAGAAGAAGAAGAAGAGGAAGAAGGAGAAGGAGGGGAGCCGCGAGCGAAGGGATGCTTCGGCCGGGGCTCTCCTTGCCGGAGTCGAAACGTCCGAAGCTTCTCAAGCGAGGGCCCTGGCGGAAGCTGGCCTATCGAGAAGTTCATGGGTCGCGGGTGTTCTGGCTGGCTCCCTGGGAGCAGACTTCCACTCACGCGACCCGGAAGTGAGCGCCAGGTTCTCCGCTCTGATGCGGTCCGTGTTCCAAGGGGAGGAGAGTTCCTCAACAGGAGGGGGTCATCCGGAAGACCTTGTCGAGATAGCCTTTCCGTTGCGCCGGGTGCCGAATGAGGCTTTTCTTCTCCCCGAGATTGACGACCTTGCTCTCACAAGGATCGCCACAGACTACGCGTCTCGGGTAGGTTGTCGCACCGAAGTTGGGTCTTTAGTCAGTTAGTTCGACTATGTCTTTTATGTGTCATCCTTTTTTGCAGAGCGCCCTGATTATGAGGGCACTGAAATGGCGCTTGCATCTGGCTGTTGGAGCTTGGGCTCGGGCCCGCTACGAGGCTGATCACTTCAAGGAGAGGGCGGATTCTACTGATAACTCTCTCGAGCCCTGGTGGTCCCAAAGGGAGCTCGGGAGGCTCGCAGAATTCTTGGGTTGAGAGGGAGAGAGCCCCTCGACTCGCCGTACAGGTTGGTGAACTCCAGCGGGAGCTTGGGGAGACCCACAGGATTCTTGCGGTTGAGAGGGAAAGAGCCTCTCAACTCACCAAATTGGTGAGCTCCAAGGCTTCCGCGAGCAATCCGAGAAGGCTAGTCTGGAGCTTTCTCAGGCCAGGGCGGAGCACGAGAGCAAGGTTAAATCCATGCAACTGTTCTTTGATAAGAGGTGGGACCAGCTGAAAGCCAGCCACGCCGAAGATAAAGCAGCTGGAGCAAAAGGCTCGAGGAGGAAGAGCATAAATGCCGGCGGCAGCAGGACCACCTCACCCGCCTAAGCAAAGAGCTCGCCGATACAAAGGATCGGCTAAAGTGGTCGGATGAACGAGCTGCCCGACTATCTGACGAGCTTGACTTTGCCCGTCAAGAAATTGGAGATACCCAGTCCCGGGTGGATGAGCTAAAAGAGAGCCTTCGCCAGAACCAATCGGCTAGGTCTAGGGCTCTCAACAGGGTCCACGTGCTGGAGGGTGAGCTAGCCCGGCGGGAGGAGCAGGTAGGGCGCTATTAGTTTCACTCATTTTGATCTTTCGACTTTCGCTTTACTCGGCTTTTTGCCTGCAGTTGCACAGGTGAGCCAGGAATTTCAGGGGCGGTTAGCGGCGTTCGGAGAGGAGGCGGCCTCGAGGCACCGAAGGATCTCCGAACTGGAGAAGCAATTAGCGAGGCAAATGCGCGGGCCTCTTCGGCGGTGGAGGAGTACAAGAAATCCACCGAATTTGCCGACGAACGCAGGGCGGCCTGCGCCGATGCATTTCAGCTGGGCGAAGATGAGGCGCGGGCTAAGGTTGCCCAGGCTTATCCTGACCTGGACCTGTCGTGCCTGGAAGCCGAACATTATGAAGCGTACACCCCGGGGGTCGAGGAGGACGAGTATGGAGAAATATCTGATGTCGACCTCGAAGCTATTCTGGGAGTCGATGCGACTACCGATGTATCCCGTCGTGACACCTTCGAGAAGGGGGGGCCAAGCGATGCCCCTGCTGATGTGGCCGCAGGAGATGCTGGGATTGACCCCAAGTCCTGACCCTTTGGGGGACTATATGCTTTTCCTTTCTTTTGTTTGTAGTTCGACTGGAAATCAATAAATGGATCAACGTTTTTCATTTGTTTGTCTTCCCTGGATGGTTTCTTGTCTTGAATTTTGGAGGAACATCCTAGTAGAGGCCAAGGCATAGGGATTGTCCCGACGAAAGGTCGGGCGACAACGTAGCCTGGTATAAAAGGAGGTTGAGAGACGATTTAACTCGGCTTAGGCCGAATGACGCGGTGGTTCGACCAAGTCCGAAGAATGAGATAGCTTTTTAAGGGCCAAGGGACAAAGTAACTCGGCTAGGGCCGAAGAACGAAATGGCTCGGCTAGGGCCGAGGGACAAAGTAACTCGGCTAGGGCCGAGGAACGAAATGGCTCGGCTAGGGCCGAGGGACAAAGTAACTCGGCTAGGGCCGAGGGAGTTTGTTTTATTAGTGATCAAACTGAGATTGCATCCTTGACAAAAGAGGGGAGTTCGTCCCCGAACTGGGGGTTCATCATCGCTGCCATCTCCTTATCCCTATTTATTACCCCTACCAGTGTTTTGTCTTTTCCAAGGTGGGTCGATTCTTGTTCACCGAAGTAGGTGGTACGGCCCTGTGGCTAGCAAAAGGTCGCCTGGCAATTTCCGGCGAGCTTTTATTATGTCGACCTTTTCCAACATAGGTTGCTTTGGTATGCGATGTTAGTGCTCATTTGCCATTGGAGGATGTCGTTTTCGCAGGACGATCTCCCGGATCTGCCAGTATCCGCAAGGTCGGTGGACGGTTTTATGCATTAAAAGCTCGTGATCCGGGGTCAAAAGTAATCTTTTGGCATGCGTCATGGTTCGGGCGACGTGCCTGGCGCGCATTGGGGGGTTGTTTTCATTTCAGGAGGCCATGTGGTGGCATAGGCTTGGCGTTTTAAGTCCCGGGGCTTTCTGATAGCTGTTCCCGGTTCGCCTCTGCTATAAAAAGGGGAAAGAGGGGTGTGTTGGGCCATCCCAAATTTTCTTTCCTGTGAATCATGAAGATGCTCATGATGCCTGTTTCTCCAAGGTTTATTGCGGGAGGACCGAGCTTGTCCCCTGGAAGTCGCCGCTATCCCCCGGATAGCTGGGGTGACAAAGGAGCCGCTGGGGGGTGGCTTGCCCTCAAGAAAGGACCTTCAGAGATCGTATGGAGAGCGCACAAGAGGTCCGCAGGGATCGCACGGAGAGCGCACATATACGCTTCCCGTGTCCTTTGTGGTTCCCCCTTGGGGACGTACGGTAGGAAGTGTACGCGGGCTCCCCATGGTTGCATGAATTTCTCCTCCTCCCCTGGTTTGGATTCCTGGGCTTGCCCGCCTGGGGAATCTTTGCCACATGGGGAGGGGGTGATGGTGTGTCGCCCGCAGGTACCTTGCCTTTGAGTTTGGGCAAGGTGAGCGGTACACACCCGGTTTGGGGGAGCGCTCTGGCGCCAGGGCCTGCGAGCTTCCTTCCTACTCGTCGGGGGGCCTCTCGGTTGGGTGGTTTGGGGTAATATCCGTCCACCCTTTCCGATTTTCTGATATCCCGGTTGGGTCGCCGAGATATCATTATTTACCGAAGCTGGCGCAACGGTTGGTCCATGTCGTCGCCCATTATCGGCTCGGGCTGACCGTTCGTGGTTTGTCTGATTTGTCGGTCCGGACGCCGGAGCATCATAGTTGCCCGGATCTGCTTTGGAGCAGTTTGCCCGAGTTTTGTACCCGTCTTTATTTTATGCATTTCAATGCTCTTGTAATGCCTCTCAGGCGGTTGTAATCGTTTCGATGGCAATGAAATAAAGAAAGTTTTGTTCTTTTTCTTAATTTCTTTCTTTTGTGCCAAGAGTTGTTGTTGTTGGCGATGAAACGAGGCATAAGGACATCTCGTTCATTTTTGGTGAGGATCCCGCGCTATCCGAGCTAGTCGGGGCTTGTAAGCCCCCAAATCCAGATGGAAATTTGGAGATTGTTTGGCGGTAGAACATATTCCTTGACTCTGGCCGAAGCTCGGAGATTTATTACTCGACCTTATTGGGGTCGGAGATTGTGCCCGGCCCTGCCGAGGTTCGGAGAATGGTTACTCGGCCCAGCCGAGGTTCCTCAGCCCGCCAAGGTTCGGAGAATGGTTTCGGCCCAGCCAAGGTTCGGAGATTTAGAGCTGGAGAGATGACTTAGTCGCCACCGTGAGTCATGATACCTGGTCCCTGTGAGACTCGGTGAGGGGTGTCAAGGCGGAACGGGCGGCGCATGGGTACGCCCATCATTTATGATTGGCCACTCCCGAGGGAGCGAATTATCGTCAGTGCCGGCGCTCTTTCTTTTTCGCATTTTCCAAAGGGCGGCCGATTTAAGGAGCTTGGAGGAGTATTGAGGGCATTTACTTGAGGGCCCGGCAGATCGGGAGGAACCCTGTTTCTAGAGAAGGAGGGGGGTTCCCGAACAGTTCGTCGATGCTTACCGATTTTCCTCGGGAGGGGGCATGGCCCTTCGGGTTCTGTGGTCGCCAGTTAAAGCGGCGACACGTGGCGAATTCCCATGGGTCGGTATTTATGACCCGACTGATCGAGATACTCGCCTGAGGAGTATAAATACGGATGAGTGGGGCGCTGGTGTTCACCATCCTTTCGGTTAGTCTTTAACAACTTCCGATATGGCTTCTCAAGGTGGAGAGCAATCATCTAATAGATTAGGCGTAGTGATCAACGGCCATAGGGGCTCCGAGGGGAGTCGCCCCACCGTCGTGGTTGATGGCCTGGCCCTGGCATCAGCCTTCGCAAGCCACGAGCGGCTTGAGAAGGTAGTTGAGGAGTATCTTGCTGTCTCTGCGAGGGAGACCGAGGCCCTTCGCGGGTCATGGACCAGCAGAGGGAGGAGATAGCATCCCTCCACCAACGAGTCGCCGAGCTGTCCCGCGTTTGGAAGACTCGGCTGTACCTGGCGGGAGACGTTAGGTCCCTGCGAGGGCCACTTGCTTTCTTTTTTTTTTTCTCTTTCTCTTTTTGTATTTACTTTTCTAATTAATGAAAAAGGCCTTTTTTGACAACCTCTTATTCTCTGAGATCATCGTTTAGCTCAAAGAAGAACCATTTGTTTCTGTTTGAATAGTCGGGAGCCTGGGTGGCTTCATTGGTTTACGCGCTGAGTCATGGCTTGTTTGAGACAGGCGTTTTGGGCGATAGGTTATAAGGGCATTGCCCAGGGGTTTTAGTAGCAGGGGGATTTTCCGACTTTGCCTGGGGTTCGCGGCCGGTCATGTAGGGCCTGCCAACCTTTTAGGGGTTTGCTGGAAGCGCATACTTTGTGTCTGTTGATGGTTTTGCGTAGTGTGCTTTTTTCAAACTGGCCAAAGTTCTGGGGACTGTTTGGAAGTCCTTCGGCTTTAATCGGGGCTCGCGTGCTTTGGTTTTTGGGGACTTTAGTTCGAAGAATTATTGCTCGGCCCCGAGGTTCGGAGAGTTGCTCGGCCCAGCCGAGGTTCGAAGAGTTGCTCGGCCCAGCCGAGGTTCTTGCTCGGCCCAGCCGAGGTTCGGAGGTTGCTCGGCCAGCCACCGAGGTTCGGAGATTTATTGCTCGGCCCAGCCGAGGTTCGGAGATTATTGCTCGGCCCAGCCGAGGTTCGGAGATTAGTTGCTCGGCCCAGCCGAGGTTCGGAGATTAGTTGCTCGGCCCAGCCGAGGTTCGGAGATTATTTGCTCGGCCCAGCCGAGGTTCGGAGATTATTGCTCGGCCCAGCCGAGGTTCGGAGAACTTCCTGCTTGAATAGGTAACTCGGTCGTGCCGAGGATTAGTGAGCAGCATCTGTTTCTTTTCACGATTTTTGGTGATATAACTTGTGGTGATTATGTCATGAATTATAAAACATTGTGTCGACAAAAATTTATGGGAGCAGGCTGTAGAGGGCGTACCCTACTGGAGTACTTGCGGAGATTGTCCGAATTCCATGTCCGAGGGATGGATCTTCCGCTTAGATCTTGCAGCTTGTAGGTCCCCGGTCCAACAATCTCCGCACTTGGTAGGGGCCTTCCCAGTTTGGTGCCAGCTTTCCTTGCTCCAGCGGTTTGGAGACAGATGCTTTCCGGAGAACGAGGTCGCCAGGCAAGAAAGCTTTCCCTTTGACTTGGAGGCGTGGTAGCGGGCCACCCTCTGCTGATAGGCAGCCACTCTGATCCGAGCTTTCTCTCTAACCTCCTCTATCAGGTCGAGGTTGGTGCGGAGCTGCTCTCGCTGGCTTCCTCTGAGTAGCTTTCCACCCGCAGTGAAGGGAGACCTATCTCCACTGGGATAACGGCCTCTGTGCCGAAGGCCATCCGGAATGGGGTTTCGCCTGTGGGTACTCTTGGGGTGGTGCGGTAGGCCCACAGGACATGGTGCAACTCGTCTGCCCACCTGCCTCGGGCCCTGGAGAGCCGAGCTTTGATCCCTTGAAGCAAAGTCCGGTTGGTTACTTCGGCTGCTCCGTTGGCTTGCGGATGCCCGACCGAGGTAAGGTGGTGACGGATCCCGTGCTCTTCGCAGAACTGGGAACTTTGGATTGTCGAATTGCCTGCCGTTGTCAGTGATTATAGTGTGCGGGAGGCCGAAACGGCAGATGATGGACCTCCATACGAAATCCTTGGCCCGTGCTTCGGTTATTTGTGCAACTGCCTCCGCCTCGACCCATTTAGTGAAATAATCGATGGCGACGAATAGAAATTTCCGCTGTCCCGTGGCGAGCGGAAACGGGCCGAGGATGTCCATCCCCCACTTGGCAAAGGGCCAAGCGGAGGATACGGGGACCAGGTTGGCGGAGGGGAGCCTCTGAATGCTTGAGTGCCTCTGGCATGGGTCGCAAGCTCGGACAAGGTCGTCTGCATCCTTCTGCATGGTCGGCCAATAGTAGCCTTGACGTAGCACCTTGTGACATAGGGACCGGCTTCCCAGATGGTTGCCGCAAATCCCCTCATGCACTTCGTGGAGGGCATAATCTGCTTCAGACGGGGAAGACATCTGAGCAATGGCATGGAGAAGGACCGTTTGTAGAGCTGATCGTCGATCAACACATAATGGGTGGCCTGCAGCTTTAGCCTTCTGGCTTCTCTCCGGTCGGACGGAAGTGACCCTTCTTTGAGGTACCTCAGAATGGGGTCGAACCATGATGGCTCGGCCTCAACTTGCATTACTCGGTCGGCTTCCGTGACGCTGGTCTCTCTAAGATCTCCAGGTGGAATTTTTGCTCGGTGTCCATAGATTCCGCCGTTGCCAACGGGACAACAGGTCGGCACGGGCATTCTCAGATCTAGGAATCTGAATAATCTCGAATTCGGGAAAATGGGAGAGTAGGCTCCGAACCTCTTGGAGATATCGGATCATGTTCGGTTCCGGGCTTCAAACTCCCCTCGTACATGACCTGCCACTAGTTGGGAGTCGGTGAAGGCATTAAGTTTCTCCACCTTAAGGCTGCGGGCGATTCGAGACCGGCCAGCAAGGCTTCATACTCAGCTTCGTTGTTGGAGGCTGGGAAGGAGAAGCGGACACCATATTCAAAGGTCACCCCCTCCGGACTGGTGAGAACCAAGCCCGCACCGGAGCGATGAGCGTTGGATGACCCGTCGACATGGAGGAGCCACCGGGCACCAGATTTCGTTTCTCGGGGGAGTCGGGGGTGGAGCCGTCCTCTGGGATGGTACACTCGAGGAGGAAATCGGCTAGCACCTGAGCTTTGATGGCCGGGCGAGGCTGAAAACGATATCATGCTCGCTCAGCTCGATGGCCCACTTAGTCATTCTCCCTGATGTCTCCGGGCGGTGGACCACGCCTTGATGGGTTGGTCAGTCAGGACTGTCACAGAATGCGCCTGGAAGTATGGCCGCAACTTCCGAACTGAGGTGATCAAGGCCAACACCATCTTTTCAATTTGGCTATACCTTGTCTCCGCGTCGCGGAGTAGCCTGCTGACATAATAAATTGGCTTCTGGACCTTGTTTTCTTTCCTGACCAGCACCGAGCAAACGCACCTTCTGAAACAGCCAGATACAGGAATAGTGTCTCGCCAGGATTTGGACTGCTGAGGAGTGGGGAGAGCCGAGGTACTTCTTGAGATCTTGGAATGATTTTTGACACTCGGGGGTCCACTGGAAGTTTTAGCCGACCGGAGAGTTTTGAAGAAGGGGAGGCATCTTTCGGCCGAGCGCGCCACGAAGCGGTTGAGAGCCGCTATCCTCCGGTTAGGCGCTGGACTTCTTTAATAGATGCCGGAGGTGCCATCTGTTGAAGAGCTTGGATCTTCTGGGGGTTAGCTTCGATACCCCGCTGGGAGACCATGAAGCCGAGGAACTTCCGGAGTTAACGCCGAAGGCGCACTTAGTCGGATTGAGCTTCATCTGATACTTGCGGAGTGTTGCAAAGCTCTCCGAGAGGTCCTCGACGTGCTGTGATGCTTCTTTGCTTTTGACCAGCATGTCGTCGATACACCTCCATGTTCCGGCCGATTTGCTCCTTGAATACTTTGTTGACCAGCCTTTGGTAGGTGGCTCCTGCATTTTTAAGACCGAAAGGCATAACACGGTAACAGTAAGTACCTCGGTCGGTTATGAAGGCGGTCTTTTCTTCATCTTCGGGGCCATCCGAATCTGGTTGTAGCCGGAGTATGCGTCCATGAATGTCAGCATTTGATGACCCGAGGTGGCGTCCACAAGTTGATCAATCCGGGGAGAGGGAAGCTGTCCTTCGGGCATGCTTTGTTGAGGTCGGTGAAGTCGATGCAAATCCGCCACTTGCCGTTCGACTTCTTCACCATGACGACATTCGATAGCCAGTTCGGGTAATTTACCTCCCGAATGAAGTTCGCCTTGATGAGTTTATCAACCTCCTCTTCAATAGCCCTCTGCCGCTCTGGGGCAAAGCTCCTCTTCTTTTGTTTGACAGGCCGGTACATCTCGTCCATGTTAAGGCGGTGGACAAGGACCTCAGGACTGATTCCTGGCATGTCTGAGGCGGACCAAGCGAAAACATCGGCGTTGCTCGGAGGAAGTTGATCAGCTCCTGCCGAGGTTTGCCTTTCAGCAGCGACCCAATCTTTATGGTTCGGTCGGGACGAGCCTCGTCCAGCGGCACTTCTTCCAGTTCCTCGGCTGGTTCTCCTCCTGTTCGGTGAAATCCTCCCGAGCGTCCAGCCCGTCAACCTTCGGCATTCTAGACTGAAGGCTGGTGACGAAGCACTGTCGAGCCATGGTTTGGCTTCCTTGGACAACTCCAACTCCCCGCTGGTGGGGAATTTCATAGACAGGTGTGGGATGGAGACAACTGCCTTGAGGACATCAGGCCGGGTCTTCCAAATATTGCGTTGTAGGCGACCTGAGTTTAGTTACTAGGAAGTCCGTGTGAACAGTGGCCACAAGGGGCCAGGTTCCTGCGCGAACCGTTAAGGTTACGACCCCTTCCGGGATGATGACGTCGCCTGTGAATCCCATTAGGGTGGAATCCACGCTCGAAGGTTTTCCATGAGCAGTCTCATCTTGGCAAACACATCGAGGTACAAAACATTCATAGAACTTCCACTGTCAACGAGGATCCGGCTTACATCATAGTCATTTAAATTGAGGGATACAACTAGTGCATCGTCATGGGGGAACTGTATCCCTCGGAGATCATCATCGGAGAAGGAGAGCTCACCCGTCCGCGCTTTCTTTGGCGCCGATCCTTCGTCATCATTTCTGGAGCTCGAGCCGCCGGCCTCCTCGATCACGTTGATGTGGCCGATTATAGGCGGGTTTGGTGGAGGAGGAGGTTGTTGAAGCTCGGGCTGGCGATCCCCCCTTGTCCTGGCTCGGGTGCCCTCCTGAATTGGTTCAGTCGGCCCCGTTGAATCAGCCTCTCAATCTCATTTTTCAGCTGCCAGCATTCCTCAGTGTCATGGCCGTGCTCCCGTGGTAGCGGCAGTATTTGGCGGGGTCCCTCCGGTTGGGTTCCCTCGGAGAGGAGTTGGCCGGGGGAGCTGGCGCTCTATCTCCATGAGAATTTGCCCTGGGTACAGTGAGCGGAGTGTACCGGTCGAATCGCCTGGGCGGGCTCCGGGAGCGATTTCTCGTGGCGGTGGGGGAGCTCTTTGGCGACGAGGTGGACTTGGCCGACGGACGGGTCGGTGCCTGTCAGGACCTTTGGGTTCTTTCTTCTTGCCAGCTCGGCGCGGGCAACTCTCCGTGATTCTTCGACCCTGGCGTATTTGTCTGCCAGGGCCATCATATCGGAGAGGTTTGGGGGTAGCTGACTTCCATCGCCAGGTAGAAGTCGCTCTCCTTCGAAACTCCCCCCGCCAAGGCGGACATAGCCACCTCATGATTAAGGTGGTCCACCTCTAGCATGGCCTTGTTGAAGCGGCCAAGATAGTTTCTCAAGGACTCCCCCTCTCTCTGCTTAACTTCGGAGAGGGAGTCGGATCTTCGCTGGTGACGGCGGCTACTGACGAACTGGCCAATAAAAAGACGGCTCAGCTCGTCGAATGAATCAACGGAACCTGGTTTCAAGGCGTTGAACCAGGTTCGGGCAGATCCTCTGAGGGTGGAGGGGAAGGCGCGGCAGAGGATTGCATCGGATGCTCCGTGGAACATCATTATTGACCAAAAGCTGCTGAGATGATCATCCGGGTCAGAAGAGCCGTGGTAGGGCTCGACGGCGGGTAGTTTGACATGGGAGGGAATCACTTCCTCCATAATCCCTTTGGAGAAAGGGATGCCCTGCTCCGCCTTGGGCTGAGGCGGATGGGCCTGCTTGGCGGCATCCAGTTCCTGACGCATCTCCCAGATTTATCGACGGATCTCCTCTTCAGAAGTAAGAGGAGGAGCTGGGCGGGGAGAGCGCAGGGACGACGTTAAATCATGGCGGGAGGACACGGGGAAAGGGTTCGGCTCGTTGAGATCTAGGAGGATCCCTGTTACAGCCGCCTTGCAAGATCGGTTTGTCCCCTTTGGGTCGGTGTGGGGGGTCCGTGGCTTCATGCGGACCGGAGGAGGAGGTGGCCGGAGAGGAGGGAGCTGCGGCCTCCCATGAAGGTGTGGAGCAGGGGCAGCTGCAAAACGTTCCTAAACCAGGTGGGTCAGGGCTTGGACCTGCTGGACCAGCGTGGCGAACTGGTCCTGGGTCACCGGGATGGCTGGTGGTGATGGGGTCTCAACTGGCGGAGGCTACGGCGCCGTATTGCCTGTCGGATCAGGTCTTTGAGTGACGACCTGGTCCTGGGCTTCAGAGGTTGCTCTTCTCCGATTAGCCATTGGAGAGGTTCTATTCCAGATTGAGATCCTTGTCTCCTTTCTTCAAGTTTTAACGGGACTTGAGACCCTTCCTCTAGCGCCAATCTGTTTCTGCCGGGATCTATCCTCCGACTCGGGCGCGGTCGGTCTCCTGGTCTGGGCTTCCTCCTGGGCGGACCTGCACAGAAGTCCTCGCGTGAGAGGCGTTGGGGTGGCCCTCCGCGGAAGACCCTCCGATGCTTAAGTCAGTGGGGATCGGTGATCAACAGAAAATGGGAAGAGGGATCTCTCCGGGAAGTCTCTCCAGGGGTGGCCAGTCGGGAGCTCCAGGGAGGGGGGCACCGACGAGCAGTGGAGGAGAGTGAGAGTGAGAGTGAGCCAGGGGCTGTGAGCGCATACCTGAGAGAATCTGGGGATGCCGTATTTATAGGTAATGACCTAGATCTTGAGCGCCTTCTGGAAGGTTCGAAGGTTGTTAGGATACGGGAATGAATCGAATCAGGCCGTTGTGAGGCCGGTGGGATCCGTATCTTGTTCGTTGAGGGATCGACGACTAGGAGAGCTCTTTGATGGCCTGAGATCTGATAGATGCGTAGGTCCTAGGTAGTTATATTAGGTCCTAGACCACTCTTCAACATGATTCTTTGTTTGGGATTCTGTGATGATGGGCCTAGGCTCTCCCGCGTCGGGCTCCACGAAGGTGAGTGTCGAATCGCGGATTGTTCATGGGAGTCGAGCTGTGGAAGCTCGAGGAAACCGAGCTTTGGGAAGCTCGGGGAGACCGAGCCACGGGAAGCTCGGGGAAGGTGAGCCGAGTTACAGGTAGCTCGGGGAAACCGAGCTGTGGAAACTCAGGAAGTCCAAGCTATAGGTAGCTCGGGGAAGCCGAGCTATGGGAGCTCATAGGATCCGAGCTTCGGGAAGCTCGGGAAAGTCGATCTATGGAAAGCTCGGGGAAAAGCCGAGCTATGAGAAGCTTAGGGAGAGCCGAGTCATAGGAGGCTTGGGGGAAGCCGAGCTATAGGTAGCTCGGAGAAAAATGAATCATCAGTAAATTAAGGAAACCAAGCTATAGGAAGCTCGAAGAAACCGAGCCGCGGGAGGCTCGGGGAAAACGAGCTGTGGGAAGCTCGGGGAAGCCGAGCCATGGGAGGCTCGGGGAAAGCCGAGTTATAGGTAGCTCGGAAAAACCGAGCCACGGAAGGCTCGGGGAAAACGAGCTGTGGGAAGTTCGGGGAAGCCGAGCCATGGGAGGCTCGGGGGAAGCTGAGCTATAGGTAGCTCGGAAAAAACCGAGCTATGGGAGCTCGGAGAGGCCGAGCTATAGGTGGCTCTGAGAAGGTTGAGTTACGGGTAGTTCGGAAAGGTTGGGTTATGGAAATTCGGAAAAAATGAGTCAGGGGTCGCATGGCCTGCCGGACCACATTAGTTTAGCTTGTTCCTCGGGGCATATCGTAGCGGGCGAAGGGATGGGGCTGATCTTAGCTCCTTCGCATGATTATCAATGCAATGACGATTCTACCCCTCAACACCATATATGCAAGCCACAGAGAGCCTTTTAATCACTGGATTACTGCCTAATGCTTGTCACCTTCAACTGATGGAGATCATGTACAACATGATCTACTTAGAACGGTAGCTTGTTATTGGGTACCAAGCCAAGCTCTCACCTTCATTGACGTTGTCTGTGATGCTCGCAATCCAATCATCCATGGCTACTACTTATTTTCTCTTCCTGGATTGCCCTCAATTTTGTCAGCCTTCTCCTCTACCATTACCGATGGCCATTGTGATTCTTGATGCTTGGTTGGCAGGTGACTTGAAAAGAAGCCGATTGGACCCTTGTCACCCAACATGACGGCCGACTAGCATTTGAGGTCGATGAATAACTCTGATTGGTCCCTTCTTCTCATAGTAAAAACAGATGAACAATTAAAAATATATGTATTTATCAAATACGTTATTTTATTTTGTAAATAAAAAAATTATCTTAGAAATAAAAAGAAAATTTTTGTTTTTAATTTATTTTTTAAAAAATAACAACGATACTAAACAAAATTTTAGTTTTTTTAAGGAACATTTTAGGCAAAAATATGACAGCCGCAAGTCCCTAAACAAAAACTCTAAAAAAAAAAAAAATTTTGGGAGACTCTTAGTACATGGTGGAGCCTCTTTTTAGGACCGTTCTTTTTCTAAAGTTGAGCTGAATCGAAAGATAAACTATGCAGCTAACTGAGTTGCTTCCTATGTAACTATACTGATTGGATTTGGATCTGAACTCTGGAAAATAGGATTTCACCTTTTCTTTTAATACACCTTTCTTTTGGTTTTATGGATTGTTCTCATTTTAGGATTGTATGACAATCCGCCTGTATCAAAAATAAAAATTAAAAAATTCACTCCGCCTTTAACCACAGTTCGCAGCTAATTATTTTTTAATAAAAAAGTTATTTTTTATCTAATTTATATATTTCATTTATCTTATTTCTTAGCTTTATTTTTTTTCTCTTCTATTTAACGTGCCCCGAACGCGACCGTAGCTAGCAAGCCCTCCTCTTGTCCGTCGTCTCCGTTTTCGCCGCTTTCCGTTCGCTTCGGACGCCGTACCAAAGAGAGAGGGTTTAGCGCCCTTCTACCAGCACCTTCGACGGCTCGTCTTGCCCGTCGCTTCTCCTTTCTTTCATTGTATCTCTGCGAAGATTCTCCCTGTAATACATTACATAAGGTTTGGTATTGAGTCTACTCGGATTTTCTTTATCTATTTGTTTCGTTCGACTCAGAACTAGAGTGAGAACGAGTGCCAAAGTAGGCGCCTTTTTTGCTCTACTCCGTCCCTTGCCTTCCGATTGGTTGCTCATCGGGAGGGATCTCTTTCTCTTTAACTTCTTTGAGTATCTCTCTTTCTTCTGCTCCCTTTGTAAGAATCGGAGTAAAGTAGTTTTTTTCTTCTTGCAGTGCATGTTTTTTTGCCTTGCGGATATTTGATTATTACGTGTGCTTAGTTTTATCTAATTTGTTGTTGATGGGGCCAGTTGACCCCATGGGCAATAAAGACAATAATTTTTGGATGGCATCCTCTTAAGATAGAGATTTCTAGACAATTTTCTTAGGCACCTGGACGGCTTAATTCCTAGGCGGCCTCACTGATCTACTCGGTTTTCTTTTCGAAGGGCATGATAAGCATTAAACATTTTCTCTACCGCATCATGATTGAGAAAGAGAACAAAAAAAAGAAAAAGGGGCCACGTTACATGGGCCACCTTCTGTCATTAATGGCTGGTAGTCAAGTCAAAGGGCTAGAGCATTTAATTGTGCAAAATGACGTTGGCCAGCATTTAATGGTGCAAAATGATGTTGGCCAGCATTTAATGGAATGGAGCATGACATACTCATAATGAGAAGAGAGGAGAAAGTCCAAGTCAGGCCTCGGCATCGTTCCCTGCCTTCTCCAAATTGGCCCCGCCTTATTTAAGTCGGCCCTCTTATTCAAGTCGTCCCCGCCTCGGCATCATCCCATCCCGGCCTCTTCCAAGTCGGCCCCGCCTCATTCAAGTCGGCCCTCTCATTCAAGTCGGCCCCGCCTCGGCGTCGTCCCCTCCCACCCTCTTCCAACTTGGCCCCCTCATTTAAGTCGGCCCTCTCATTCAAGTCGGCCCCGCCTCATTCAAATCAGCCCTCTCTTCCAAGTCGGCCTGGCCTCCCAGCCTCTTCCAAGTCTGCCCTGCCTCATTTAAGTTGGCCCTCTCATTCAAGTCGGCCCCGCCTCGGCATCGTCCCAGCCTCTTCCAAGTCGCCCCGCCTAAGTTGGCCCTCTCATTCAAGTCGGCCCCGTCTCATTTAAGTCGGCCTCATTCAAGTCGGCCCTCTCATTCAAGTTGGCCCGTCTCGGCATCGTTCCATCCCGACCTCATTCATGTCGGCCCCGCCTCTCATTCAAGTCGGCCCTCTCATTCAAGTCGGCCCGGCATCGGCATCGTCCCGTCCCAGCCTCTTCCAAGTCAGCCCCGCCTCATTTAAGTCGACCCTCTCATTCAAGACAGCCCCACCATGGAATCATCCCGTCCCGGCCTCTTCCAAGTCGGCCCCGCCTCATTTAAGTCGGCCCTCTCATTCAAGTCGGCCCCGCCTTATTTAAGTCGGCCCTCTCATTCAAGTCGGCCCCGCCTCATTTAAGTCAGCCTCATTCAAGTTGGCCCTCTCACATTCAAGTCGGCCCCGCCTCTCATTCAAGTCGGCCCCGCCTCATTTAAGTCGGCCCTCTCATTCAAGTCGGCCCGACCTTGGCATCGTCCCGGCCTCTTCTAAGTCGTCCCTACCTCATTTAAGTCGGCCCTCTCATTCAAGTCGGCCCCGCCTCGGCATCGTCCCGTCCCGGCCTCTTCCAAGTCGGCCCCGCCTCATTTAAGTCAGCCCTCTCATTCAAGTTGGCCCCGCCTCATTCAAGTCGGCCCCGCCTCGGCATCGTCCCGTCCCGACCTCTTCCAAGTCGGCTCCGCCTCATTTAAGTCGGCCCTCTCATTCAAGTCGGCCCCGCCTCATTTAAGTCGGCCTCATTCAAGTCGGCCCTCTCATTCAAGTCGGCCCAATCTTGGCATCGTCCCATCCCAGCCTCATTCAAGTCAGCCCCACCTCTCATTCAAGTCGGCCCTCTCATTCAAGTCGGCCCGGCCTCGGCATCGTCCCGTCCCGGCCTCCTCCAAATTGGCCCTGCCTTATTTAAGTCGGCCCTCTCATTCAAGTCGGTCCCGCCTCGGCATCGTCTCATCCTAGCCTCTTCCAAGTCGGCCCTGCCTCATTTAAGTCGGCCCTCTCATTCAAGTCGGCCCCGCCTCGGCATCATCCCGTCTCGGCCTCTTCCAAGTCGGCACCGCCTCATTTAAGTCGGCCCTCTCATTCAAGTCGGCCCGGCCTCGGCATTGTCCCATCCCGACCTCCTTCAAATTGGCCCCGCCTCATTCAAGTCGGCCCTCTCATTCAAGTCGGCCCCGCCTCGGCATCGTCCCATTTTGGCTTCCACAGCCACATCATGTCTCTAGCACAAAGGCATTTATGGCCTCATAAAGATCACGTGCTCGGCCACCTTGGCCCCGGCCACGAACAGTGCCATGCAAGCACTCTATAATCAACGCTTTACAAGGGACAACTAGCTTCAACTCCCAACTCTTCTATCCTAGACGGATGTGTGGCTCGTGAAGGTGATAAGACTCCACCACCTTTTATCTCTCTTCCCTGAGTGGTCAAATCAAGTGGCCACCCACTCTGACGAAACTTGACCTACCAACCAGCTGCAGCCATCCACTTTGATGGGATTTAACCTGCAGCCCTGACATGCCAAAGAAGTAAGCAAGCTCTACCATTGCTGCCATCACCTTAAATGCTCTTACAAGTGGCAGCACCCGAAGCCTCACAGACATTGTTGGCCCAGATGGCAACCCAATTCACCCCCCCCCCCTCTTGGGTTGCCATCTGGGCCAACAATTGGTATCAGAGCTTGTGCTCATTTGAATTTGGCCTAACGATCAAGAGCTAAAGATCCAAATGGCAGCTTAAGCTAGTTCATCTTACTTAGAAGGTCAATCCACTAATCGACCTCCTTTGTTTAATAGAACTAATTATGGTTATTGGAAAGCTAGGATGAAAATTTTTATTCAAGCACTTGACTATGACTTATGGGGTATCATAGTTAATGGTCCACACACACCCACAATTAGAGTAGATAACATGGTGATTCCTAAGCCGGAAATGGAATGTGATGAACATGATAAAAAGTTGGCACAACTTAATGCCAAGGCTATGAATATTTTATATTGTTCACTAGATGCAAATGAATTTAATCGAATTTCTACATGTATTTCTGCGAAAGAAATTTGGGATAGATTAGAAGTTACCCATGAGGGTATAAATCAAGTTAAAGAATCAAAGATTAATATTTTAGTGCATAAATATGAATTGTTTAGCATGGAACAAACTGAAACCATCACATGCATGTACACGAGATTCACTGATATTGTAAATGGTTTGAAAAGTCTAGGTAAGACCTATACTAATTCTGAACTTGTACGTAAAATTCTTAGGTCACTTCCAAGATCGTGGGAAGCGAAGGTGACTGTCATCTAAGAAGCAAAGAACTTAGATCCTTGATGACTTACGAGCTAACCATGAAACAACATCAAGAGGAGGAAGTCAAGAAAAAGAAGACAATTGCTCTTAAAGCTACAGAAAGTGAGGAGAGCTGTAGTGATGATGATGAAGAGACTGCACTCCTTGCAAGAAAATTTAAGAAATTCATGCAAAGAAGGAGACCCTTCCACAAGAAGAAATTTGGAACAAAAATGGAAGGAGAAAAGGACAAAGAGAAGGACAAAGAAAAATAAAAAGAGTCCTTAATTTGTTATGAGTGTAAGAAACCAGGGCATTTTAGATATGACTGTCCTCAACTAAAGAAAGCCTACAAGAAGAAAAAGAAAGCGTATGTTGCAACTTGGAGCGACAGCGATAAATCCTCTTCAGAGAAAGAACAAAAAGAAGTTGCAAACATTTGCTTTATGACAAACGATGATAACGAGGTAAGTTCTAAAAACCCTTGTGATGATTTTGCATTTGATGAATTGTTTGAAGCTTTTAATGAACTAGTTGATGATTTTAAAGCCTTGAAAAAGAAATACAAATTTTTGAAAAATGATAATTCAATTCTCATTAAAGAAAAAGATGATCTTACTCATGAGATTGAGATGCTGAAATCTGAAAAAGATAATTTAACAAAAGAAAGAGAATCAATCTCCAATGAAAATGTTAAATTAAAGAAGGAAGTTGATAAATATAAAAATATTATTGATAAATTTACTAATAGTTCTGAAAAACTTAATTTATTTTTGAGTAATCAAAGAGCTATATTTGATAAGACTGGATTAGGATATAGGCCTAACATAAAACAAAAGTTGTCAAAAACTTTTTCAGAAAAGAACATGATGTTACATGTCACTATTGTAACAAGAAAGGCCATAAATCCTATGAATGTAAGGCAAGAAATAGTAACAAAAATTTAAGTAGTAAAGGAAAAAAATATGGGTTCCCAAAGGAACAATCTTTTATGCTACTAACCATGAAGGACCCAAGAAGGCTTGGGTACCTAATATAAGACTTGATCATTTTGCAGGAGTGTCTTGCGGCCAAAAGAGCAAAGTAAAAGTGGTATCTCGATAGTGGCTGCTCAAGACACATGACGGGTGACAAGGATCAATTCATCACCCTTGAAAGCAAAAGAGGAGGAGTTGTTACGTTCGGTGACAATGGCAAAGGCCAAATCATGGGGTTTGGTAAAATTCAAATAACTCCCTCTACATATATTGAAAATATTTTATATGTCAATGGTTTAAAACATAATCTAATTAGTATTAGTCAATTATGTGATAAAGGTTTTAAGGTATCATTTGAAGCTTCTATCTGCACCGTTTCTAATCCCATTGATAGTAGCATTGTTTTTACTGGAAATAGAAATGACAATGTATACTTGATTGATTAGACAATTTATCTACTAGTAATCATTGCTTAGTTGCTAATAATGCTAATATGAATGAGATTGGTTGGTTATGGCATCGTAGACTAGGTCATGCAAGCACACACCTAATTTTAAAATTAATTAGAATGGATTTAGTAAAAGGTCTTCCACAACTGGACTTTGAAAATAACAAAATTTGCGATGCATGTCAATTTGGAAAACAAACTAGAAACTCTTTCAAAACTAAAAATATTATTTCCACTTCTAGGCCACTTGAACTACTTCACATGGATCTTTTTGGACCTACTAGAACCACTAGTCTAGGAGGAAAGAAATATGGACTTGTGATTGTAGATGATTACTCTAGATACACTTGGGTATTGTTTTTAGCTCATAAAGATGAGACTTTCCACTATTTTTGAAATTCTTCAAGAAGGTCACAAATGAGAAAAACAACACTATAGTGTCTCTTAGAAGTGATCATGGCACTGAATTTGAAAATTATTTATTTGAAAACTTTTGCATTGAAAATGACATCCATCATAATTTTTCAGCACCTAGAACACCACAACAAAATGGAGTTGTAGAAAGAAAAAATAGAACTTTAGAAGACATGGCCCGTACCATGCTATCTGAAAGCAACTTACCAAAATACTTTTAGGCGGAAGCTATAAACACGACATGTTACATTCTTAATAGAGCTTTAATTAGGCCAATCATTAAGAAAACTCCTTATGAACTATGGAACAATAGAAAACCAAACATAAGTTACTTTCATGCATTTGGTTGTAAATGTTTCATTCATAATAATGGTAAAGATAATCTAAGAAAATTTGATGCAAAATCTGATGAAGGCATTTTCTTAGGATATTCAACATCTAGTAAAGCCTATAGAGTGTTTAACAAGAGAAACTTAATTGTAGAAGAATCTATTCATGTAATTTTTGATGAATCTTTAGCATCGAGTTCAGGAAAGACTGATGATGAGGAAGATACAAATATATTAGAAAGAGACATTGAAAAATTGAATATAAATGTATCTTCAGATCATGAACAAGAAGTTAAAGATGATGATTCTCCTAGTGTTGATGTTGTTGATGCAAATCATAATGATGTAGATCTTCCTAGAGATTGGAGATATGCCTATGGTCATCCAAAAGAATTAATTATAGGTGATCCATCTCAAGGAGTAAGAACTAGATCATCAATGAGAAACATCAATAATCATCTTGCATTTGTATCTCAAATTGAACCTAAAACTATTGAAGAGGCTGAAAAAGATAATAATTGGATGTTAGCTATGCAAGAAGAATTAAATCAATTTACTAGAAATAATGTCTGGACCCTTGTAGATAGACCTAAAGATCATTTAGTTATAGGATCAAAATGGGTATTTAGAAATAAATTGGATGAAAATGGCATAGTAATTAGAAACAAAGCTAGATTAGTCGCAAAAGGATATAATCAAGAAGGAATTGATTTTGATGAAACTTTTGCACCTGTAGCTAGATTAGAAGCAATTAGATTATTACTTGCATTTGCATGTCATATGCATATCAATTTATTTCAAATGGATGTTAAAAGTGCATTTTTAAATGGATTTATAAATGAGGAAGTTTTTGTTGAACAACCTCCTGGTTTTGAAGATCATGAATTTCTAAATCATGTTTTTAAATTGCACAAAGCACTATATGGTTTAAAACAAGCACCTAGAGCTTGGTATGAAAGATTAAGTAAATTTCTGATTGAAAATGATTTTACAAGAGAAATATTGATAAAACACTATTTTTGAAAAGAAAAGATAAGGATTTATTAGTAGTACAAATATATGTTGATGATATTGTATTCGGTGCTACTAACAATCTTTTGTGTCAAGAATTTGCTAAGTTAATGCAGGGTGAATTCGAAATGAGCATGATGGAGAACTCAACTTCTTCCTAGGACTTCAAATCAAGCAAAGCAAAGAGGGATTTTCATCAATCAAGCAAAATACACAAAAGAACTTCTCAAGAAGTTTGGAATGGAGTCAATCAAACCACTTGGAACACCTATGAGTCCTTCATGCAAATTGGACAAAGATGAAGATGGTAAGAAAGTAGATCAAAACATTATAGAGGTATGATCGGATCTCTGCTTTACTTAACAGCTAGTAGACCAGATATCATGTTTGTTGTTTGTTTATGTGCTAGATTTCAATCTGAACCTAAAGAATCTCACTTAATTGCTGTGAAAAGAATCTTAAGATATTTAAGTGGAACTAAAAATGTAGGTTTATGGTACTCTAGAGACTCAACATTAAACTTGATTGCATATTCTGATTCTGACTATGCTGGATGCAAACTAGATAGAAAAAGCACAAGTGGTGCATGTCAATTTTTAGAAGTAACTTAATCTCTTGGTTTAGCAAAAAGCAAAATTCGGTTGCATTATCAACTACTGAAGCAGAATATGTTGCAGCTGGAAGTTGCTGTGCTCAAATCCTTTGGATTAAGAGACAACTTGAAGATTATGGCATAACACTTGATAAAACTCCTATTAGATGTGATAATACGAGTGCAATAAATTTAACAAAAAATCCAATTCAACATTCAAGAACAAAACACATTGAAATTAGATATCACTTTATAAGAGAACATGTAGCTAATAATGAAATTTGTCTTGATTATGTTAATACTGAAGAACAATTAGCTGATATATTTACAAAACCTTTAAGTGAAGAGAGATTTTGTTATCTTAGAGGTGAATTAGGGATTTGTGACCCTTTGGAATGATTTTGAAACTCTAAGGAATGGCTATCTAGATTTCTATTAATTTCTTGATATTCCTTTCATAATTTTAAGGACAAATTATCTAGTCATTTGAGCAATTTGTTCTTCATATTCCAAAGATTTTTTTAAAATTTTATTGAACCTATTTTGACAAGTTTCAAGTGTTTGAATCTCAGTTATTTTTCTCTGAAACTGTCAGTGGAGTCGACACCTCAGTTTGAGGAGTCGACACTCGTCTGTGTCGCTCTCGGTCCCTGACCTTGGAGCCGACACCCGTATAAGTGGAGCCGACTCCAGTTCGAGCGCTGACTGTGTTAGCGATTTGGAGTCGACACCCGACTTTGCGGGAGTCGACACCTGGGGGTCCCAAATCAAATTTATTAGGGCAGAGTCGACACTTCGTCATTTCATTCGTTTTCAAATCCTTAACCAAACTCTTCCAAAATTCTCTCAAAACCTCCCAACTCAAATTCCACTCTATTCGAACTTTCCTAAGGATCTAAATGGCACCTAAGAGGAGAGGATCTGTACTTGGAGCGCCCGTGACGACTGGGAAACGTTCGGCAAGGCGACCCATCCGCGAGCCATCTCCGAGCGAGGATTCCCCAACCCAATCGGATAGTCCAGGCCCTTCTTCTCCTCAGGTAGACACCTTAGCCGGGAGAGTAATTACCATGGGTAGAAAGGTCGATTTCGAATTCTTTGAGTCGAGGGTTTTTCAATTGGGAATCAACTCAAAGAGCTAGGATGGGATAAAGTGTGCTCATTAGATGTTCCTACCTATCCGGCCCTTGTCAAGGAGTTCTACTTCAATTTGTCAAGAGGTGATGGTGGGATCGTAAGCTCTGTTAGAGGTAAAAGAATCCACCTTACTTTTCAGAAATTAGGAAATCTTCTAAGCATTCCAATCATTGGATTAGCAGCAGATGTTCACAGTGAGAGGTCAGATGCTCTGTCAAGATGTTAGGGAGAGAGTAACAGAATTTGAAGAGGTTAGGGCTAACCAATTGCCCTTGGAGTTGAGGTTACTTCATAATATTTGCAGCAGAATTTTATTTCCTAAAACCGGACGATTTGAGTATGTCTCGGAGCGAGACATAGTTGTGATGGATAGTGTATTGACTGGTCAACCCATAAACCTTGCCGCAATGATGATTTTCTATATGGCCGAGGCTGGAGGAAAAAGGAGATCTTCCCTACCCTACGGACATGATTTTGACTATGGTTTTCAGGAGCCAAGGAGTTGTGATTTTGGATAATGAGCCTTCCAAGAACCTTAGGCATACTGACTACTATAGTTTGGCTACAGTTCATCGGATGGGATTTGTGAAGATCAATGGACAATGGGAGAGGAAAGGTAGTTTGGAATGAGAGCCACTGAATTGAGGTCTTCAGCACCTTTTGAGGCTGGTCCGTCTGTGAGGGTTCCTTCTCCACAGCCTGACAGTCCTGCTCTTGCTCCTGCTCCTGCTCCAGTTCCGTTACCTCCATCTACTTCATCAGTCGGATTTTCAGACATTCAATTGGAGCAACTTAAAAGTCTACTTGCTGCTCAGAAGGATGAAATGAAGACTGAGTTTGACAGTCATTTTATGAATTTAAAAGAGACCCTTTACTCTTTAGATGATCGCATCAGTAAAATTGAGTCCACTCTTAGCTCTTCTGCTGAATCCTTTAGGAATGATCTAAAGAATATATTTGAAGAACTTAAGGATATTTGTGGAGACTCAGAAACTACTCAAGATGCAATGCTGAACTTTAAGATAAGATCATGACTGCTTGCTCTTTTGTTGATAGAAGATTAAAAGAATTTGTAGCAACTCAGAGCGAAGGGATGGAAAAAATTTTAGAACGTTTACAAAGGATTATTAGAACTAATCTGTAATTATCATGTAATGAAGTACAAGTTTTTGATTCAATGTAGTTTGATGTTTTATCTTCAAATCTTAATGTAATGATGTATAGATTGATGCTTGACAAAGTTCAGTTTCACTTTGTAATACCTGACTTTTTGATGTAATGAAATTATCTTTTGATCTATCAATGTTATCATTTTACTCTTCTTAATCTTTTTGTTGATTACAAAAAAGGGGGAGAAAGTTATGTCATATATGCATTGATCAATTATGCTTTGATTGGTATTTGATTATTTTGGATATACATAAGCTTAAGTGAAAATTGATATAACTGAATTGTAGGTATCAAACACTAAAATGTAAAATGTAAAGCAAAAGGAAGAACAATTGTCAAATTGAACTTCATAGGGGGAGCTACCTTATTCAGGGGGAGCTTACATGTGAGGATCATATCTTTGAAAATTTTGATTTGAGAATCCTATGCATATACTCAATGTTTTTATAATCATAAAAAAGGGGAGATTGTTGACCCAATTATTGATTTTGATGATTAATAAAGGAATTGAGTATATTTATTGTGTTACTAATAAATTTAACAAGTGTTTCTATGTACTAAGAAGCTTCAAGAATGAAATAGCATAGGTAGGAATTGACATTTCCCTACTTTTTAGCTAGCAAATAAAGATGCTTCTCTAAGAGATAAATTATGTTATCATTAGGAGAAATTCGAGCGGTAAGCTTCATTGTTTGATAGCATGTGAGACTATAAGCTTGAACGCTTGCTAGGTGCCACTACATAGCTTTGGTGTTCTTTTGTGGATTCTTTGGTCTTGTAAGAAACTGAGAGTGAGAAGAACAAATGAGCATGAAAGAGTGAAGGAAGAGAGAGGAGGAAGGGAGAGAACCAAAGCATTAAGTTTTGGCTGAGGTTGAACGGAAATTGACCCCCTACTTTTGCATTTTGGCTCATCTCAGTCCAGTTTCGGCAGATAGAAACCAGCCATAAATGTTTTTCCTTTTCTGATTTTTATTCTTTTTCCATCCTATTGGGGTCATTTTCTTATTTTCAACAGTCTTTCTTTTCTAAAGTTATAAGAGGAGACAGATAATAAGCTTTATTGCTGATGGATTGGGGATTTCAAGTAGGCTCTTACTAGAGTATTTTATAAAGACCAATGTGATCAACCAAGAATCTAACTTCTAAATAGGAATTCTTTTTTTAAAATATAAGATAAAGATACCATCTTGGACCTACACATGTTTTACTAAATTTTACTTATCCTCAAAATAATGAGAAAGAAAAGCCCAAATTCTATATATTTGTGGGTTGTCAAAGTTATGAAAATATTTGTATATCTCTAGGCACTAAGGCACTTCATAACTTATAAACATAACAAATTTTCAAACCATTGAACTTTAGAAAGTAAATAATATGTTGAAAGTTGTTATGAAAGAAGACTGAAATTTATTCATTCGGTTTTGTCTCACAAACGTTTAGCATACAAGATTAAATAGGACTAGGGCAGCAACAAACCCTTAACTGACTTTCTAATTTTCAGTTAAAGAATATAGATCCTATTGACCCAAATTTTATTGAAAAAAAGGAAAAAATAGATCTCACTAAAAAAACCTAGAAATCAAGAAAAAATAAATCAGGAATTAAATCTCCTAACTTTTTGACACTTTCATTCAAGTTGGTGCGTAGATATCAATTAGCCCCAATTTTGCTTATACAAATATCAAAGTTAGGTTTAAACAATCCCTTAGTAAGAATGTCAGCCATTTGTTGTGATGTTGGAACAAACGGCATGCAAATAATTCCTTCCTCGAGCTTTTCTTTATGAAATGTTTGTTTATTTCAATGTGCTTGGTCCTATCATGCTGAACATGATTGTGAGCTATGCTAATTGTAGCTTTGTTGTCGCAATATAACTTTATTGGTCCACTTATTGGCATTCGTAACTTAGTTAAATATGTTGCAACCATAACAACTCGCACACTCCATTAGCCATAGCCTTAAACTATGCTTCTGATAGATTTGAGAAATTATTTACCTATTTATTGATTTTGATGATTAACAAAAGCCATGAGTATATTCATTGTGTTTCTGATAGATTTGATAAGTGTTTCAGAAATTAAGATTCGTTATTTATTCAAATGGCACTTAGAAATCATTTTTGAACCAAGTTTCAATGGAATTTATTTAAGTTCAGAACTTGGAGCCGACACCTTAACAGTTTCGAGCTGACTCCAAAGTGTATCAGAGCAGTTGTATATTTTTGGCATGGTTCGGAGTCGATACCTAGAGTTTCGGAGCCGGCACCTGAGGTTTCAGAGCTGACACATGAAAAGATAGAGCCGACTCCAACCTGAGATGCAGAGAAACAGTTTTCTGCTTTAGGAGTCGGAGCTGACACATGGATTTCGGGAGCCGACTCTAACCTGAGATATAGAGAAATAGTTTTCTGCTTCAGAAGCCGGAGCCGACACATGGATTTTGGGAGCCGACTCTAACCTGAGTTATAGAGACTGTGTTTTTTGGAGCAATTCTCGGAGCCGACACATCAGAAATCGGGAGTCGACTCCAGTCAGCGGGGAGTCGACACTTTGCAAAGTCGGAGCCGACTCTACATCAAATCAATTTTTGCTATTTATGGAAACACGATTTGGAGCCAACACATGAAAGTTGGAGCCGACTCCAACCTGTTAAGGACAATATTCAAAAGTGCCAGATCAGATTCTAATGGATATATTTTCTTAACTAACTCTCAATGGATACTTTTCTTTGCGTAAGGAAGCATCCAGGTACAATTTTAACAGATAGTTTCTCATCTAATCTTGGATTAAGACTCTATAAAAAGGGGATTCGTCCGTTTGAAAAAGATGGAAAAAGAAGAATGAAAAAATATCGAGAAAAAGAGAGAAAAATCAAGAGAAATCCCCAGTGAAAAAGAAAGAAAAAAATCTCTGAGTCCCAGCATATCAATCCAAGAGAGATTCAAGAGAAATCCAAAGCTCTAAAAGTTCAAATTCGGAGGATTTTCAAAAAGGGAAAAGAAGAAGAGAAAAAGCCCTATTTCCTCAACGAGCTATGTTCAAGATTCAACGATTCAATCCTTACTTATCTATTCAAAAGAGAAGAGGAAAAGAAGAAAAGAAGACAAGCTCAAATCCATATCACTTCAATCAGGCTTTTCTTACCTTTGTTTATTTATATTGCTTATTTGCTCATTTAATGAGGTTTCCATTGTTGTAAACATTAAATTAATTTGGTGTTTACTAATTCAATTAGGGGGATTGAATTAGTTGAGGTAGTTTACCTCGGGAACAAGCTAGTTTATCTTGGGTTTGGGTTTTGTGCTGGTGAACCTGTGAAAACCGACTGGGTTCGTTATGACCCCGTGTAAAACAACAAGTTGGAGTTGTAAGCTTGTAAAACAACTCAACTGTAATCAGTTGATTATAGTTTGGACCCAAGAGTTGCTTGGAAGTGGACGTAGGTGTGGGATTCACCGAACCACTATAAATCTTTATGTATTTATCTTGCTTTTATCTCTATCTCTCTCTCATTGTGCTTTAAATTATTGCATCACTTCACTAGTATACTTAATCTTTGTAAAATTTGGTTTTAAGTTCTAAGTGTTAAATTTTTAAAGAACCCAATTTAACCCCCCTCTTGGGTTGCCATATGGGCCAATAATTGGTATCAGAGCTGATGCTCATTTTTATTTGATCTAACGATCAAGAGTTAAAGATCCAAATGGCAACACAAGATGGATCATCTTTTGCTAAAGGTTAATCCACTAATAGGCCACCTTTGTTTAATGGCTCTAATTATTCATATTGGAAAGCAAGAATGAGGATTTTCATTCAAGCTTTAGATTATGAATTGTGGAGTGTCATTACAAATGGAGCTAGTACACCCATACACATTGTAAATGGTTCAATAGTTCCTAAGCTCGAAAGGGATTGGAATGAGAACGATAGAAAAATGGCTCAGCTCAATGCAAAAGCCATGAATGTTTTATATTGTTCTTTGGATACAAATGAATTCAATAGAATATCTACTTGCATTTCAGCCAAAGAAATATGGGATAGACTAGAAGTTACCCATCAGGGTATTAATCAAGTAAAAGAATCCAAAATTAACATTCTAGTGCACAAATATGAATTGTTTAGCATGGAACAAACTGAATCAATCACATGCATGTACACTAGATTCACTGATATTGTTCATGGTTTGAAAAGTCTTGGTAAGACTTATACTAATTCTGATTTGGTGCGCAAAATTCTTAGATCTTTTCCAAGATCATGGAAAGTAAAAGTAACTGCAATCCAAGAAGCCAAAGACTTAAACATTCTACCTTTGGAGGAGCTCCTTGGATCCTTGATGACCCATGAATTGACAATGAAACAACATCAAGAGGAAGAGGTGAAAAAGAAAAGAATTATAGCACTTAAGGCTACTGAAAGTGAAAAGAGCAACAGTGATGATGATGAAGATGATGATGAGACAGCTCTCCTAACTAAGAAATTTAAGAAATTTATGCAAAGAAGGAGACCCTTCCACAAGAGAAAGTTTGGAATAAAATTGGAAGGAGAAAGAGAAAAAGAAAGGGATAAGGACAAAGAAAAGAACCCTTGACATGTTATGAATGTGAGAAGCCGGGGTATTTTCGATCTGAATGTCCTCAACTAAAGAAGGGTTACAAGAAGAAGAAAAAAGCCTATATTGCAACTTGGAGTGATAGTGAAGAGTCTTCATCTGAAAAGAATAAAAAGAGGTTGCAAACATATGCTTCATGGCAAACGATAAAAATGAGGTATGTACTGAAACCCCTAATGATGATTTTACATTTGATGAATTGTATGATGCATTTAATGAATTAGTTAGTGATTTTAAGGTTTTGAGAATGAAAAACAAATCTTTGAAAATTGAAAACTTAAATCTTCTCAAAGAGAAAAATGAACTAATTCTTGAGGTTAAAAATCTAAAATCTGAAAATAAAAATATTTTAAAAGAAAAGGAATTAATTTCTAATGAAAATATTAATTTGAAGAAAGAAATTGATAAACATAAAATTATAGTTGATAAATTTACATATAGCTCAGAAAAACTAAATTTGCTTTTAAGTAATCAAAGAGCTGTATTTGATAAAACTGGTTTAGGATATAAACCACACATGAAACAAAAATATGTCAACAATTTCTTTGTGAAGAAAAATAATTTCATGTTATTGCTGTAACAAAAAAGGACATAAATCTTATGAATGCAATTTTAGAAAAATTAACAAGAATTTAAATATTAAAGGCAAGAAAATATGGGTTCCAAAACAAACAATTTTTATTGCCACTAACTATGAAGGACCCAAGAAAGCTTGGGTACCTAAACATAAGATTTGATTATCTTGCAGGAGAGTCTTGCGGCCAAAGGATCAAAACGAAAGTGGTATCTTGTTAGTGACAGCTCAAGACACATGACGGGTGACAAAGATCAATTATCACCCTTGAAGATAAAGAGGAGGAGTTGTTACTTTTGAAGATAATGGCAAAGGCCAAATTATGGGATTTGGTAAAATTCAAATAACTCCATCCACTTTTATAGAAAATGTTTTATATGTTGTTGGTTTAAAGCATAATCTAATTAGCATTAGCCAATTATGTGATAAAGGTTTTAAAGTTTCCTTTAAAGCTTTTATTTGCACTATTTCCAATCGCATAGACAATAGCATTATATTTGTTGGAAATAGAAATTGTAATGTATACTTAATTGATCTAGACAATTTGTCTACTAGTAACCATTGCTTAATTGCTGATAATACTAAGGTAAATGAGATTGGATGGCTATGGCATCGTAGATTAGGTCATGCAAGTACACACTTAATATCAAAATTAATTAGAATGGATTTAGTTAAAGGACTTTCAAAACTAGATTTTGAAAATCATAGAATTTGTGATGCATGTCAATTTGAAAAATAAACTAAAAATTCTTTCAAATCTAAAAATATTGTTTCAACTACTAGGCCACTCAAACTACTTCATATGGACCTTTTTGGACCTACTAGAACTACTAGTCTAGGAGGAAAGAAATATGGTCTTGTGATAGTAGATAATTACTCTAGATATACTTGGGTATTATTTTTGGCTCACAAAGATGAGACTTTCTTGATATTTTGAAATCTTCAAGAAAGTAACAAATGAGAAAAATAACACTATAGTGTCTCTTAGAAGTGATCATGGCACATAATTTAAAAATCACTTATTTAAAAATTTCTGTATTGAAAATGAGATTCATCATAATTTTTTGCACCTAGAACACCACAACAAAATAGAGTTATAGAAAGAAAAAATAGAATATTAGAAGATATGGCCTATATCATGCTATGTGAAAGCTAACTCCCAAAGTACTTCTGGGTGGAAGCTATAAACACAGCATGTTACATCCTTAATAGAGCTTTAATTAGGCCAATTCTTAAGAAGATTCCCTATGAAGTATGGCATAATAGGAAACCTAACATTAGTTATTTCCATGCATTTGGTTGTCGATGTTTTATTCATAATAATGGTAAGGATAATCTTGGAAAATTTGACGCCGAATATGATGAAGGAATATTTTTACGTTATTCAACTTCTATTAAAACATATAGAGTATTTAACAAGAAATATTTAATAGTAGAAGAATCAATTCATGTAGTATTTGATGAATCTTTAGCATCAAGTTCTGAAAAGATTGATGATGAAGAAGATACAAATTTACTTGAAAGAGATATTGAAAAATTGAATATAGATGTATCTTCAGACCATGAACAAGAAGCTAAAGATGATGATCCACCTAGGGAGATGTTATTGATACTACTCGTAATGATGTAGATCTACCTAGAGATTGAGATATACTTATGGTCATCCTAAGGATTTAATCATAGGTGATCCATCTCAAGGAGTGAGAACTAGATCATCAATGAGGAACATCAATAATCATCTTGCATTTGTGTCTCATATAGAATCCAAAACTATTGAAGAAGCTGAAAAAAATAATAATTGGATGTTAGCTATGCAAGAGGAATTAAATCAATTTACTAGGAATAATGTATGGTCCTTAGTTGATAGACCCAAAGGTCATTCTGTTATAGGATCTAAATGGGTATTTAGAAATAAATTAGATGAAAATGGCATAGTAATTAGAAATAAAGCTAGATTAGTTGCAAAAGGATATAATCAGGAAGAAGGAATTGATTTTGATAAAACTTTTGCACCTGTAGCTAGATTGGAAGCAATTGGACTATTACTTGCATTTGCATGTCATATGAACATTAATTTATTTCAAATGGATGTTAAAAGTGCATTTTTAAATAGTTTTATAAATAAGGAAGTTTATGTAGAACAACCCTCAGGTTTTGAAGATCATGAATTTTTAACTCATGTTTTTAAATTACACAAAGCACTTTATGGTTTAAAACAAGCACCTAGAGATTGATATGATAGATTAAGCAAATTTCTAATTGAAAATGATTTTTCTAGAGGAAATATTGATAAAACCCTATTTTTGAAAAGAAAATATAAAGATTTATTAGTAGTACAAATTTATGGAGATGACATTGTATTCGGTGCTACTAACAATCTTTTGTGTCAAGAATTTGCTAAGTTAATGCAGGGTGAATTCGAAATGAGCATAATGGGAGAACTTAACTTCTTCCTAGGAATTCAAATCAAATAAGAAAGAGAGGGAATTTTCATCAACCAAACAAAGTATACAAAAGAAATTCTCAAGAAATTTGGTATGGAACAAGTTAAACCTCTCGGAACACCAATGAGTCCTTCATGCAAGTTAGATAAAGATGAAGATGGTAAGCCTGTTGATCAAAAATATTATAGATGTATGATCGGTTCACTACTTTACTTAACAACAAGTAGACCTGATATCATGTTTGCAGTTTGTTTATGTGCACGATATCAATATGAACCTAAAGAACCTCACTTAATTGCAGTAAAAAGAATACTTAGATATCTAAATGGAACAAAAAGTGTAGGATTATGATATTCTAGAGACTCAACATTGAATTTGATTGCATATACTGATTCTGATTATATTGGTTGTAAATTGGATAGAAAAAGTACAAGTGGTGCATGCCAATTTTTAGGAAGTAACTTAATCTCTTGGTTTAGCAAAAACCAAAATTCGGTTTCATTATCAACTACTAAAGCTGAATATGTTGCAGCTGAAAGTTGCTGTGCTCAAATCCTTTGGATTAAACGACAACTTAAAGATTATGGTATAACACTTGATAAAACACCAATTAGATGTGATAACACTAGTGCAATCAATTTAACTAAAAATCCAATCCAACATTAAAGAACTAAGCATATTGAAATTAGATATCATTTTATTAGAGAACATGTAGCTAATAATGACATTTGTCTTAATTATGTTTGTACTGATGAACAATTAGCTGATTTTTATAAAACCCTTAAGTGAAGAAAGATTTTGTTATCTTAGAGGAGAATTAGGAGTTTGTAATCCATTAGAATGAATTTTAAATCTCCTAGGAATGATTATCTAGAATTCAATCAATTTTCCTATTTTTCTTATAATTTTAAGGATGATTTATCTAGATATTTGAACCCCTTGATTCATCACATTCCAAAGTTGATTTAGCCAAAATTTGATGTCAATCTGGACAAGTTTCAGATCCTTTGAAACTCCCTTTTTTTTTGAAACTATCTTGGAGCCGACTCCTCTGGTATCAGAGTCGACTCCAGTTTTGTCTGAGACTTTGGAGCCGACACCTGGTTTTCCTGAGTCGACTCCACTTCGGACGCTGACTGTGTTAGCGACCTGGAGCCAACACCTCGCTTTGCGGGAGTCGACTCCAAGTGGTCCTAGGTTGACTTATTTAGGGCAGAGTCGAATCCTTCTCATTTCAATCGATTCCTAATCCTTCCAAACTCTCTCCAACTCTTTCCAAAACCCAAAATTTCTCAAATTAACCATTCCTTAGAACTCAATGGCATCCAAACGTACGGGATCCATGTTTAGTGGAGCGGTGATGATCGGGAAACGAATCGTAAGGCATCCAGCGAGGCAGCCTTCACTGAGTTCTTCATCCTCTTCATCGGCATCCACACCAAGCACTGTTCCAAATCCTTCCTCACCTCAAATTAACACCCTTGCTGGCCGTGTGATCACTATGGGTAGAAAGGTAGATTTTTACTTCTTTGAAGAAGAGGGTTTCTCCATTGGGCAGCAATTAAAAGACTTAGGTTGGGATAAGGTGTGTTCTCTTGATGTACCCACTTACCCTGCCTTAGTCAAAGAATTTTATTTCAATCTTTCAAGGGGAGATGGAGGTATAGTAAGTTCTGTTAGAGGGAAAAGAATTCATCTAACTTCGGAGATTCTAGGAAACCTTTTAGGGATTCCTGTTACTGGACTTATTGCAAATATCCATAGCAAGAGATCAAGTGCATTATCAAGAATGCTAGGAAGGGAGGTCACTGAATTTGAAGAAGTTAGGGCAAACCAGTTGCCTTTTGAGTTAAGATTACTTTATAATATTTGTGGTCGGATTTTATTCCCAAAGATCGATAGATTTGAGTATGTTTCGGAGCGAGACATTGTTATAATGGATAGTGTTCTGATTGGTCAGCAAATTAATTTAGCTGGTATGATGATTTGGCACATGGCTGAGGCTGGTAGCAAAAAGAGATCAACTTTGCCTTATGGCATGGTTTTGACATTAGCCTTTCAGAGCCAAGGTGTAATTATTTCAGATAATGAACCCAAGAAGAACTTAAGGCACACTGACTATTATAGTTTAGCTACTGTGCATTGAATGGGGTTCGTGAAGGTGGATGGCAATTGGAAAAGGAAAGTACATCTGGAGGACAGGACAACTGATATTGGAGCTGCTGCACCATCGGTGGCTGGCCCATCAGTGAGGCATCCTTCACATGAGCCTAATAGATCATCACCACTACCAGCACCTACTCCAACACCTGCATCTATTTTTGTTCCTTCATTTGGCTTTTCTGATGCTCAGTTGGTACAATTAAAGGAACTCTTTGCTAGTCATAAAGAAGCGAAGAAGATTGAACTAGATAGTAGACTTATGAGCTTAAGGGAAATGTACTATTCCTTGGAAGATAGAGTAAGCAGAATTGAATCATCCTTTGGAACTTCTTCAGAAGCCTTGAAGACTGATCTTATGCACATTTTTGAGAAGATCAAGGATATTGGAGGAGATTCTGATACTTATTCTAAGTGCAATGCAGAGTTACAAGAGAAAATTACTGTTGCATCTGCTTTTATTGACAGAAGGCTAAATGATTTTATCAAGATACAAAGTGAAGGCATGGGAAAGATCTTAGAAGAGCTTAAAAGACTTATTAGATTTTGATGTTATTAGCTTTTGATGTTTGATTTACATTTTGATGTAATTAATCTTTGATGTTTAGATTATATGAATGATGTAATGAAGTATTTTGTTATAGTTGAATGATGTAATGAAGTTTAAGTGAAATGAACATTTTGTTGTAATGTTTCAGTGTTGAATGTATATCATACTTAAATTTGATATTAAACTTGAATTTTAAGTTAACCTTTGATTTTGATGATTGAATTACTCAAACTCCTTTGATTGATGTTAATTTAAGTCTTAATGCACCTTCTAAACCTTTTTGTTGATTACAAAAAAGGGAAAGAAGAGATTCTTGTATATGCATAAAAATAATGAAAAAGTATATATATATATATATATATATATATATATATATATATATATATATATATATATGCATAATCATTAATGAAAGAATGGTACTTATATGCATGTTAAATGGAATTAATACAACATGGAATTAAGATATGCATAAAAGTTTCAATGAACTTAACATATTCACACACATAGGGGGAGCTACCACATTAAGGGGGAGCTTAACCTTAAATGCAAATATTTTGATAATTATGCATATACTCAATGCTTTTGTCATCATCAAAAAGGAGAGATTGTTGGGAAAATTATTGAGAAATTATTTACCCAATTATTGATTTTGATGATTAACAAAAGCCATGAGTATATTCATTGTGTTTCTGATAGATTTGATAAGTGTTTCAGGAATTAAGATTGGTTATTTATTCAAATGGCACTTAGAAATCATTTTTGAACCAAGTTTCAATGGAATTTATTTAAGTTCAGAACTTGGAGTCGACACCTTAACAGTTTTGAGCCGACTCCAGAGTGTATCGGAGAAGTTGTATATTTTCAGCATGGTTTGGAGTCGACACCTAGAGTTTCGGAGCCGACAACTGAGGTTTCGGAGCTGACATGTGAAAAGGTGGAGCCGACTCCAACCTGAGATACAGAGAAATAGTTTTTCTGCTTCAGAAGCCGGAGCCGACACATGGATTTCAGGAACCGACTCTAACATGAGATACAGAGAAATAGTTTCTGCTTCAGAAGCCGGAGCCGACACATGGATTTGGGGCACCGACTCTAACCTGAGTTACAGAGAATGTGTTTTTTAGAGTAGTTCTCGGAGCCGACACATTAGAAATCGGGAGCCGACTCCAGTCAGCAGAGAGTCGACACTTTTCAAAGTCGGAGCCGACTCTACATCAAATCAATTTTTGCTATTTATGGAAACATGATTTGGAGCCAACACATAAAAAGTTGGAATCGACTCCAACTTGTCAAGGATTATTTTCAAAAGTGCCAGATCGGATTCTAATGGATATATTTTCTCGCATAACTCTCAACGGATACTTTTCTTTGTGTAAGGAAGCATTCAGGTACAATTTTAATGGCTAGTTTTTTACCTAATCTTGGATTAAGATTCTATAAAAAGGGGATTCGTCCATTTGAAAAAGATGGAAAAAGAAGAACAAAAAAATATCAAGAAAAAGAGAGAAAATCAAGAGAAATCCCCAGTGAAAAAGAAAGAGAAAAATCTCTGAGTCCAAGCCTATCAATCCAAGAGAGATTCAAGAGAAATCCAAAGCCCTAAAAGTTCAAATTCAAAGGATTTTCAAAAAGGAAAAGAAGAAGAGAAAAAGCCCTATTTCCTCAACGAGCTATGTTCAAGATTCAACGATTCAATCCTTGCTCATCCATTCAAAAGAGAAGAGGAAAAGAAGAAAACTCAAATCCACATCGCTTCAATCAGGTTTTTTTTACCTTTGTTTATTTATATTGCTTATTTGCTCATTTAAGGAGCTTTTCATTGTTGTAAACATTAAATTGATTTGGTGTTTACTAATTCAATAAGAGGGATTGAATTAGTTGAGGTAATTTACCTCGGGAACAAGCTAGTTTAGCTTGGGTTTGGGTTTTGTGCTGGTGAACCTGTGAAAATCGGCTGGGTTCATTATGACCCCGTGTAAAACAACAAGTTGGAGTTGTGAGCTTGTAAAACAACTCAACTGTAATCAGTAGATTATAGTGTGGACCTAAGAGTTGCTTGGAAGTGGACGTAGGTGTGGGATACACCGAACCACTATAAATCTTTGTGTGTTTGTCGTGCTTTTGTCTCTATCTCTCTCTCATTGTACTTTAAATTATTGCATCATTTCACTAGTATACTTAATCTTTTGAAATTTGGTTTTAAGTTTTAAGTGTTAAATTTTGAAAGAACCCAATTCACCCTCCCTCTTGGGTTGCCATCTGAGCCAACAAGACTATTTAAGGCTATACAACGATTTCCTTAGTTTATAAACCTTTGAGCCAAATTTTCCTTCAAAGCCTGGTTGGACATCCATAAACACTTCTTCTAAGTCACTGTTGAGAAAAGCATTCTTCACGCTTAGTTGTTGAAGTTGCCAATCAAGATTTGCAGCAATCGATAGAAGAACTCTAATGGTATCCATCTTAGCCACTAGAGCAAAGGTCTCGGTATAATTAATGCCATAAGTTTGAGTGAATTCCTTGGCAACCAAGCGAGCCTTATACCTTTCAAGGGTTCCGTCAACATTGTACTTCATCGTAAATACCCACTTACATCCAATTGTCATCTTCCCCTTCGATAAGTCCATCAATTCCTACATCTGATTCTTCTCTAGAGCATCAATCTCTTCAAAGACAGCTTCCCTTCTTTTTGGGATTTGTAAAGCAACTTGAACATCTTTTGGAATCTCTACAAGAGAAAGTTGTAAGGTAAAACAAAAAAATGATGGTGAGAGTTTGTTATAAGAAACAAATTTGGACATAGGGTACTTTGTACAGGTCCTGACACTTTTTCGAAGAGCAATTGGAACATCTAAATCACTAGAGGAGTTTGACATAGGACTACCTATTGAATGCGGGTTAGTTTTCAATTCAGCTTCATGGCTTTGCAAGGAATCTTTGGCCTCTAGTTCCTTTTCTGGGTACTTTCTTATGTAAACCTGTCCATAAATTTTTTCTAAGTCTATATTTCCTTCCTTTTTTTCATGATTAGAATTTTGAGATGATGGTTTAGTTACGGTTTTCTCCTTTAGAGAGTTTTGATTTTCATATCCTAAATATCTATTATTTATTTCAGGGGATCCTTTGTTTAGAATTTTTTTTCTACACTTAAATTTGTTGTGCCTTGAAAAAAATTACTATCATCTACCAAAATATGACTAGAATTCGAACTAATATCCAAAATTTTCAAACTATTATTATCCATATACGCATTTGAATCTTCATCCATCTTCTCCCCCAGAAGATAAGAACAAAAAATGATTTATTTTCAAAAAAAGAGACATCCATAGTGTCAAAATATTTTTTGGAAATGGGATCATAACACCGATATCCTTTTTATGTTGGTGCATATCCTAGAAAGACACATTTTGTGGCTCATGGATCCAGTTTTCCTTCAGTTTTGTCATTGTTATGCACAAACACCATACATCCAAATATCTTGATGGGAAATTTGATGTAAGCCAAGCAGTAGGATATAGCTTATTAAAAACTTGTAACGGAACTTGGAAGTTCAAGATTTTTTAGGGCATTCGGTTAATAAGATAGGTCGCTGTAAGGATTGCATCCTCCAAAAGTGTTTTGGCACATTTTTTGAAAACAACAAAGCACGTTCTACTTCAAGAAGATGTTTATTTTTCCTTTCAGTAATCCCATTCTGTTAGGGAGTATCATTACAAGAACTATGATGAATAATCTCTTTTTCGAGAAAAAAATGCTTCAAAATTCTATTGAAATATTCTTTGCCGTTATCACTCAGAATCATTTTAATGTTTTTTTGAAATTGGGTTTGAATCTTATTGTAAACATTCTTAAATATTCTTTCTACTTTTGATTTTTTTTTCATCAAATATACCCAACTTACCCTATTATGATCATCAATGAATGTAACAAATTATTTTTTTTCCTAAAAGTGTGGGAGTCCTTGATGGCCACCACACATCACTAGTGTGGGAGTCCTTGATGGCCCCCATACATCACTATATATAACGTAGTTTAGCTAAGGCACGGATTTCACACTGAAATAATGAATAATTTTTATTTTCAAACAAACTTAGAAATAATCATTTTAAATATAAAAAGTTCAGATGTCCTAATCTGTAATGCCATAATAAAATCTTTTGATCTTGTGAGTCAAATGTAGACTTAAAACCTTTCTGAACATTCTTACTTGGTGTTGATCCAGCTTCAGGGAAATAAAGGCTACCATATTTCCTAGCATTGCCAATTGTCTTCCCCAATACTATTTCCTGAAATTTACAAATGATGGATAAAAATTAGCTCGATATTCTTTTGATCATTGGTTAATTTACTTATGGACAACAGATTACAAGACAACTTTGGAACATGAACATTATGGAGAGTTAAGAAAGGTGAAATTTTTATTGAACCAACTTCTGCTATTACTGAAAAAGACCCATTGATAATTCTTATTTTTCTATTCCTTGCACATGGACTATAGGATGAGAATAATTGAGAATAACTTGTCATGTGATCAGTTGCACCGGAATCAATGATCCAGATGTTTTGAGAATCTATTTTGATATTAGAAAAGGCAATATTCAAAGGTCTACCTTGGTGGGCTAAAGAACTGGAAGGATTTATTAAGAATTATGGAGATTTAAAATTGTATAAGTACTTCAGCTGATCCTTCGTGAAGGGAGATACCGTTGAGTTAACAGCTTGCTCCTTTGAGTAGTTGGTTGTGGTTTGGAGAGCATGCCCTTTCGGTTTCTTCTTTCAATTTGCTATTTTTCTATGTAATTTTTAACACATCTCTCTTGTATGCCACATTTTTATACAATGGTCACACCATGGTTTCCCTTGCCTTTCTTTCTCCCTTCCAATGTTCTTCAGGTTCAGTGTTTGCAGCGGATGTCGAGCCCCTTGATATAATGTTCTTCCTTGCTTCTTTTTGTCTCACTTCAGAGAAGACCTCGTGGATCGATGGTAGAGGCTTGTGACCAAGAATCCTTTCTTTTACTTCATCAAGAGTCTGATTAACACCAGCCAGAAATATATACACCCGATCATTCCCTTCGCGTTTAGCATATCTTGCTTTATCATTAGCGTTCTCCCAAATATCATTATAACATTGATCCAATTCTTGCCACAAGGTTATCATTTCGTTGTAGTTAATAGAAACCTCATGATTTCCCTGTTTGGATTGCCAAAGCTTGGTTTTTAATTCAAAAATTAGGTTTAAATTTTCAATGTGAATAAGTTTTTCAGGCTCCCTCTCAAATATCCTTTGCGGATGGTAAAAACATATTTGGTTTGGCAATGGTTGTCTCCATTAAGTTAAGAAGCCAAGCCATAATCAGGGAATTCTCAAATCGCCATACTCGGAATATCGGATCATCTTGGCTCGGTCTTTTTGCTTCACCAGTCAGATAACCCAATTTTGCTTTGCCATCTGCAGCAAGTTAGATAGATTGAGACCATTTCAAATAATTCTTCCCGTTTAATTTGTGAATGGTTATTTGTAAGGAGGAATTAACCGTAACATGATCAATATTGTTTGTTGTCATTGTCATTGGCGTGGAGAAGATGCCAGAGGTAACTTCGGAGGTCTTGTACAATAGATTTTTTGGAGAGAACCGAACTAGATTTTTTTGGAGAAGACTGAAATTTATTCATTCGGTTTTATCTCATAAATGTTTAGCGTGCAGGATTAAATAGAATTAGGGCAGCAACAAACAACTCTTTAATTTTTAGCTAATAGAAAATTTTATTTTTAAATTAATTTAATTTAGATAAATACAACATTTAATTAGTACAACATTTAATTTAGATAACGTTTATCTATTACAACAATTAATTTAGATAACATTTATATGTTACAACATTTAATTTAGATAGCCTATGGCTGTTGCAATATATATATATATAATAGAACTCTTGAATTACCTGTACCTATGGCATTGTCGTTTAGGCCATATAAATGAAACGCATTTGTTGTTGGTTTTCATATATATATATTTATATATATTAACATATATATGTGTAGCGGAAGCATGCGGATTATTTAACATGCATAACATTAATGGTCATATGAAAAGGAAAAATCAAATATAATTTTTCTAAACATAAAAACATACCGGCCTCGAAGAATCCCACGATAGAGTTTACGGGCCAAGGTACTTCATAAAATATTTGCAAAATAAAATGACACCAGAGCCTTCTTTTATCGAATTATAAGAGTGGGCTCACTCTTATTTTTTTTATATTTTTTACAATTCTGGTGAAAAGGAGAGAAAATTTTCTTTCGTTTTTTCCTTATGATCTAAAAGTCCACCTTATGTCATTCTAAGTGAATCAGAAAAAATTATTTTAAAATTAATTTAATTTAGATAACTTTTATCTGTTGCAGCCTTTAATTTAGATAACGTTTATCTGTTGAAGCATTTAATTTAGATAACATTTATTTGTTGCAGCATTTAATTTAGATATAATTAGAGAGAAAAAAATTCAAGAAGATCTATTTATTAAGATTAAAAGAATAATTAGTTTAAATTAAAGCATATTCCATGAATTTACGAAGATAATTGAAGGAAAATAAGATTTTTGTAATTAAGGTTTATGAATTGAGGCAAATTAGTTTCGGGTTAAATAAAAAAATATAAAATACAGATCTAATCCAAAATTTAGGTTGGGTATAATTTTTAATCCATACTAGATCTAATCGAATTGGGATCATTATCTGGAAAAGTAAAGATGAGTAAATAAATAATTTAATAAAAATACAAGAATAATCACAACAAACCAAATATACTGAAGTTTAAGCCAACTAACGATCAGAAGAAAAGAAAAAAAAATTTAAATTTAAATAGCCATCCATTCAAAATTTAAATAATCATTCATACAAGATATGTTCACACTTTTTTTACTCTCATTAGCTTAGATTCCGCATCCGATGTTAAATCCCATATTGCTGCATTCTTTTCAAATGTTATGGTGGAGCTTGAACTCGAACTACTTTCCGCCGTTCTCAATCCTCTCATTCCGGGTATCATCCAAGCAATTCTTGCAAAGAATCTTGCGGCTATCCAAAGAGTTTGAAAGGAATGGGAAATCCTCTCCACAGCACGGGCAATGTACGACTCCATGGTCAATTCATCCACTATTAAAAATCCAATTCCACTGCCAACAATTTCATGCATCAAGATATCAACTATGGTCCTGTTTTAAGGTGTTTAAACTAATAAACCAGAGATTGCTGAAAAAAATAAAAAAAACTAGTGAACCGCAGAGGATCCAGATTTTGTCTTTCTCATTCTTTTGCTTCAAAATTATGCTACTGTAACTTATAATTGATTCAAAATAATTTAAAAAAATTTTATTAAAAAATAATTTATCATATTACCACATTATCAGAAATATAACCATTCTTTCCCAGCAATGTGACCATCCTTTCTAGAGGTAGATTGCTATTCAAAATAATATAGTTATGTTCCCTGGACTCTCCTCCAAACTTTAATAGTCCAAGCGTCTAAAATATAAGAATATGATGTAACAATATAAAGATATATTTATATAGCAACAGCATAAATTGTATTGTTTTATTTTATAAATAAAATTTTTTTAAAAATAAAATAGTAAAGTTGAATTTGAGTTAGATGAAATATGAATATGATCAAATTAATCTTTTATAATAATATGTATAAATTTTATTGATGCTTTTTTTATTTTTTTTTTCTTGTTTTCTTTATACCTGCATTATTTTTTTCTCATTATTTATGCATCAACCTATTTCATAAAAATCTAAAGAAAATTTTACAATCTATGAAGGCTGTGTAGGGAGAGTAGCACATGGCCTCCTTAAAATAGAGCCAAAAATAAATAAGAAAGGATAAAGCTATCTCAAATAGATAAGTAGGTGAATGTTATCACAGCAATAAACATCGAATACAAAGAATATTTATAGGTTCTCATCGATAGAATAAATAATTGTTTTTCAAGGGAAAAGAAAAAAATGATGCCTAACCTAAATTATAATATAAAAAAAGAAGGAAGGGAGGAAAAAAAAAAAAAAAGGCTATATGGCAACTCAATACAGGTAGAACTATACTAGATGTTCCAACTCTTGATGCTTGGACTCCTTTAGTTCAAAAAAAAAAAAAAATCTGCAATTGAGTTTTGATTCTTTATAGCGAAAGATGGTCCAATTCAACCATGGAAGTGATTGGACTGAGCAAAACTTGTGCCCTTAACCTATTCAATCATCCACTATTAAAAATCCAATTCCACTGCCAACAATTTCATGCATCAAGATATCAACCATGGTCCTATTTTAAGGTGTTTAAACTAATAAACCAGAGATTGCTGAATAATAATAATAATACTAGTGAACCGCAGAGGATCCAGATTTTATCTTTCTCATTCTTTTGCTTCAAAATTATGCTACTGTAACTTATAATTGCAACAGAATAGGCATCAGAACAAGATCGAGTCATATAACCATTGAAATCTTGTTAACTTTAATCATTCCAGAAATTATTTTATCCTACAAACTTCTTTCTCAAGCTTCATCTGAAAACGAGATAATAGATGCATATATAAAATTATTTTAATATTTAAATAATTGGAAGAAAAAAAAGAAAAAAATTGCCATAAAAACTCTCATGAAGGCAGAAGATGGCGTCGAATCTGTTGAGAGAGAGAGAGAGAGAGGTGAAGGAGAAAATACGGAGCAGAGGAGTTTTAAAAGGAAACAGAGAACCAGATTTCTATTTCCTGTTAGATATAGTAATCTAAAAGATATTTTTTAATTTTTAATAATCTAAAATTATTATAAATCCAGATAATTCAATTATGAGTGCAAAAATTATCAAGGTTGGTAATATTAGATTTGCTCTTCATTTTCATATAAATATTTAATAATATTTAATTAAATTATATATTAATATGCACCACATAATATTTAAATATTTCATACTAGATTTATACTTAATATGTAATTTATAATATACATATTAATTATAAATTTAAATTTAAATTTATTAATATTTATAATCTTCTTATATATTAAATTATTATATTTAAATAAATTATAATATAATACTATTTATATTATAAATTTAAATAATATAATAATATAATAATTATATTTAAATAATATTATTTAGATTATAACTATTATTTAATATTGTTTAAAAAATAAAAAATAAAAAATATTTGCATTCTTAGGAATTTAAGCTAACATTTTAAAAGCAAACCAAACATGATAATTTTATATTTTTTATAACTTGATTACCATGTAAGATTACCATCAATAAATTTTTTTTGATAATATTATATTATTATGAATCAAATGCCACTTTAGGGCTAGGCTACTATTGATCATGCTCCTATAACTCAACTAAGCATCCGTTGAATCCATATTCCAATTTTTTTTTTTTGCCTTTCAATTATTTCTCAAAATATTTAAAATTTATGAAACTTAGATACTAATATGGCCTCTTACGTCCAAACGAAAGGAAAAGGTTTATAAGTTGAATTCTAAATAAGTATGAATATTTTACAAAGGATTTCCAACAAACATATGGAATATTTGGTAGTAAAAATAATACTTTAATTGTATATATTTATTTTCCATTGAAAACATAATTTCATAAAGTCCAAAACTTATATATTAATCAACCTATAATTTATTTGATATCAAATATTATTACGAGGCAAATAATTGAAAATCTAAACACTCGAATCATTACTTACCTTGCCAGCCTGCTCAGTAAATAAAGTGAACTAATTTTGAAAATTTCTATCTCTTAAAATATGACCATGATTAAATTTAAAAAATTCTAAATCTTTGATATATTAGGATCTTGACAAAATGTAATAAAATCATTACTATTAACACGATCAAGATCCAAAATAGTGTATTATAAGATAAAAGAAATTAACTTATTTATAGAAATAAGTATTGATATATATCAATACTTATTTCTATAAATAAGTTAATTTCTTATATTTATATATATATATATAGAAACTTTAATATCTGAATTTTAGGTGTAATTAGTTTACAATATTAATTTATATAATTTTCAGATTTTACAAAATAATTTTAAATTATAATACTTGATACAACAATAAGAAATCTAGAACTAATGTTCTAATTTATAGATAATTATTTTGTAGAAGATTTCAACAAAATTTTATTTCCAGTAATTAATTTTTTAAATAGATAAAGTAGAGAAATATAATTACAATAAATTATTATTATTATTATTATTATTATTATTATTATTGTTTAATTGTTACCCAGAAAATAGTTTAAGGAATTTTGATATTGTTGCCGTCGGGATCTGTCCTCCGACTCGGGCGCGGTCGGTCTCCTGGTTTGGGCTTCCTCCTGGGCCGACCTGCACAGAAGTCCTCGCGCGAGAAGCGTTGGGGGTGGCCCGCGGAAGACCCTCCGACGCTCAAGTCAGTGGGGATCGGTGATCAACAGAAAATGGGAGAGGGATCTTCCGGGAAGTCTCTCCAGGGGTGGCCAATCGGGAGCTCCAGGAGAGCACAGATGAGCAGTGGAGGAGAGTGAGAGTGAGAGTGAGCCAGGGGCTGTGAGCGCATACCTGAGAAAATCTGGGAATGTCGTATTTATAGGCAATCACCTGGACCTTGAGCGCCTTCTGGAAGGTTCGAAGGTTGTTGGGATTCGAATCAATCTGTTATGAAGCCGGTGGGATCCGTATCTTGTCTGTTAAAAGATCGATGGCTGGGAGGGCCCTCTAATGGCCTGAGCTCTGATGAGTGCGTAGGTCCTAGGCCGCTATTTTAGATCCTAGTCTACTCCTCAATATGATTCTTTGTTTGGGATTCTGTTACGATAGGCCTAGGCTCTCCCATGCCGGGTTCCACGGAGGTGAGTATCGAGTTATGGATCGCTCAGGGAAGCCGAGCTATGGAAGCTCGAGGAGGCCGAGCTGTGGAAGCTCGGGAAAGCCGAGCTATGGGAAGCTCGGGGGAAGCCAAGCCATGGAAGCTCGGGGAGCCGAGCCATGGAAGCTCGGGAAGCCCGAGCTATGGGAAGCTCGGGAAAGCCGAGCTATGGGAAGCTCAGGGGAAGCCGAGCTATTGGAAGCTCAGAGGAAACCGAGCTATGGATGCTCGGGGAAGCCGAGCTATGGAAGCTCGGGGAAGGCTGAGCTATGGATGGCTCGGTAGAACCAACCATAAGTTGCTCGGCCCGCCTGGCCACATTAGTTGGGTTGTTCTTCATAGGCGTAACGTAGCGGGCGGAGGAATGGGGCTGATCTTAGCCCCTTCGCATGGTTATTAATGCAATGACGATTTTACCCTCAACACATGCCCCCCACTCCCTAGTTTGAAGCATAGGTTCGGGCGTAGGGAGTATAGACTTGGGTGGCGCGCTGTGAACAAGGGGACATCCAATTGATAGCCCATGCAATGATGCCCTAATTAATGCGGTGGGTCGCTTTGCTTTTTCGAGGTGGATCCGTCATTCCTTAGGGGCAAAGGTAACAGCTGGGGAAGCGCCACGTGAGAAATCTCGATTTTCACGGTGCCCGTAGTGGCAGTTCCGGATGCCTAGGTTGAGACGCTTCCCCCTCACCCTGAGGCGGTTTCACTTGGAAAAAACGGAGCCGTGGCGGCGCTATCTCCATTCATAGTGCCCTTTTCGCTTTCCCTTAGAGAACTTCGTCTTCCCGTTTTTACTGCGATCTTGCTCAGCGTCTCTTGCGATTGAAGATATGGTGAGCCCAAGTGATCAGGCTTCAGAGGTGACCTAGGCGGATTTGGAACGGATACGCCACCTATACAAGATCCCCCAGGATGTTGTCTTGTTGCTCCCGACAGCTGAAGACAGGTGACATCCGGATTAGGGGATGGGGCATTCTGCTATGAGGAAAGCTTGAGGGCAGGTCTTCGGTTCCCTCTTCATCTGTTGGTGCGGGAGGTGATGATGTTCTACAACATATCCTTCACCATGGTGGCTCCCCACAATTGGCGCAACCTCATCGGGTTTATCTCGTTGTGCAAGCGCCTTGGGGTGACCACGACCCTTTCGATATTCAGGGTGTGTTTCAACCAGGTTTCTGGGAGGGCCTCAGAATGGCCTTACATCGGCCCCCGGAGATCCTTCAAGATGGTATCGGATAACCCATCGTCGATAAAGGAGTGGAAGTCGCGATTCTTCATAGTCGAGGGGAATATTGGTTCGGATTTTCCTCGGGTATGGGGGCAGTACGTGAAGGATCCAGAAGCGCATCCAGAGTTAACCGAGTCGGAGAAAAGGGATCTGATCGTGCTGCGCGGCAATCGGGCGTTTCCAGCCAGCGTTCTCCTATCGGAGGATGCTCTCTTCGCGGCCGAATTGAGCCCCGTCGATCCTCGCGGTGAGTATCACTCCGTGGTCAATAGTTTAGCGTGGCTCCATCTTTGATTTCTGTGCAAACTAACGGGCGAATTATACCGCCCTCACAGCCAAAAGATCGGCGCTCGCAGATTAGATGAGGGAGGAGCTGGGAAAGTGTCGCAGGAGATCTGGCTCCAGCAGCAAGCATCGGTCCGAGAAGAGGTCTCGCCCTTCTGGCTCCTGCTCTAGGGGGATCGGGGGAGACGGTGATGACCGGCGCTCCTCATCACCGCGGGCCAGAGGTATCGAAGTTCCGGTGGCGCACGACCCTTCGGCGCCGGAGGAGGGTCTGTCCGAAGGCGAAGACCGGGAAGCTACGGGGGTTTTGGAGGAGGCTGCTGAGATTTCCTCCCCTCCCGTTGTTGTTTTGTCTGGTGAAGGGCCTTCCACCGAGGCACAGGAGGCTCGGGGGGAGCCAAAGTTCCTGAAGAGTCTGTTATGGACAGGGGGATTCCTGAGGAGATAGAAGCAGAAGAAGAGGAAGAAGGAGAAGGAGGGGAGCCGGCGAGCGAAGGGGATGCTCCGGCTGGGGCTCTCCTTGCCGGAGTCGAAACACCCGAAGCTTCTCAAGCGAGGGCCCTGGTGGCAGAAGCTGGCCTATCGAGAAGCTCATGGGTCGCGGGTGTTCTGGCTGGCTCCCTGGGCGCAGACTTCCACTTACGCGACCCGAAAGTGAGCGCTAGGTTCTTCGCTCTGATGCGGTCCGCGTTCCAAGGGGAGGAGAGTTCCTCAACAGGAGGGGGTCATTCGGAGGACCTTATTGAGATAGCCTTCGCCGCTCAGGGTGCCGAGTGAGGCTTTTCTTCTTCCCGAGATTGACGATCTTGCTCTCACAAGGATCGCCATAGACTACGCGTCTCGGGTAGGTTATCGCACCGAAGTTGGGTCTTTAGTCGATTAGTTTGACTATGTCTTTTATGCGTGTGATCCTTTTTTGCAGAGTGCCCTGATTATGAGGGCACTGAAATGGCGCTTGCATTTGGCTGTTGGAGCTTGGGATCGGCCCGCTACGAGGCTGATCACTTCAGGGAGAGGGCGGGTTCGACTGACAAACTCTCTCGAGCCCTGGTGGTCCTCCAGAGGGAGCTCGGGGAAGCTCATAGAATCCTTGCAGTTGAGAGGGAAAGAGCCCCTTAGCTCGCCATACAGGTTGGTGAACTCCAGAGGGAGCTCGGGGAGGCTCACAGGATTCTTGTAGTTGAGAGGGAAAGAGCCTCTCAACTCACCATACAGATTGGCGAGCTCTAAAGCCTCCATGAGCAATCCGAGAAGGCTAGTCTGGAGCTTTCTCAGGCTAGGGCGAATACGAGAGCAAGGTCAAAACCATGCAACTGTTCTTCGATAAGAGGTGGGACCAGCTGAAAGCCAGCCATGCCGAAGATAAAGTCAGCTGGAGCAAAAGGCTTGAGGAGGAAGAGCATAAGTGCTGGCGGTAGCAGGACCACCTCACCCACCTAAACAAAGAGCTTGCCGATACAAAGGATCGGTTAAAATCGTCGGATGAGCGAGCTGCTCGACTTTCTGACGAGTTCGACTACGCTCATCAAGAGACTGGGGACGCTCAGTCCCAGGTGGACGAGCTAGAAGAGAGCCTTCGTCAAACCCAATCGGCCAAGTCTAGGGCTCTCAATAGGGTCCACGTGCTGGAGGGCGAGCTAGCTCGGCGGGACAGAGCAGGTAGGGTACCATTTGTTTTACCCATCTTGGTCTTTCGGCTTCCGCTTTATTTGGCTTTTTGTCTGCAGTTGAACAGAGCGAGCCAGGAGTTTCAGGGACGGTTGGCGGCATTCGGGGAGGATGCAGCCTCGAGGCACCGAAGGATCTCCGAATTGGAGAAGCAATTATCCGAGGCTAATGCGCGGGCCTCTTCGGCGTGGAGGAGTACAAGAAATCTACCGAATTTGCCAATGAATGTAGGGCGGCCTGTGCCGATGCATTTCAACTTGGCGAAGATGAGGCGCGGGCTAAGGTTGCCCAGGCTTACCCTGGCCTGGACCTATATTGCCTGGAGGCCGAGCATTATGAAGCGTACACCCCAGGAGTCGAGGAGGACGAGTATGGAGAAATATCTGATGTCGACCTCGAAGCTATTCTGGGATCCGATGCAGTTACCGAGGTATCCCATCGTGACATCTTCGAGAAAGGGGGGCCAAGCGATGCCCCTGCTGATGCTGCCACAGGAAGTGTCGGGTCTGACCCCAAGTCGTGACTCGTAGAGGGTCCGTATGTACTTTTTCCTTTTTCTTATTTTGTAGTTCGACTGAAGATTGATAAATGGATCAGCTATTTGCCATTCATTTGTCCTCCTTGGCCATAGCTTTCTTGCCTTTAATTTTAGTCCTGACTACGAGCGCCATTTGGTTGATTCCCGGGCTCGAGTTTTGAAGGAATATCTTGGTCGAGGCCAAGGCACAGGGATAGCCCTGACGGCAGAATCGAATGTCAACATGGCTTGGTTTGAAGGGAGGTTGAGAGACGACTTAATTCGGATTAGGCCGAATGACAGTGGTTCGACTAAGTCCGAAGAATGAAATAGCTCGGCTGGGGCCGAGGGTTAGAGTAGCTTGGTTAAGACCGAGGGAAAAGGTAGCTCGGCTAGGGCCGAAGGACAAAATGGCTCGGCTAGGGCCGAGGGATAAAACGGCTCGGCTAGGGCCGATGGACAAGATCGCTCGGCTAGGGCCGAGGGACAAGTTCGCTCGGCTAGGGCCGAGGGACAAAATGCCTTGGCTAGGGCCGAGGGGATTTACATCGCCAGTAGCCTGACTGTAGTCGTGCCTTCGAAGAAAGAGAGGGGGGTTTGTTGAACCTTCGCTGTCACCCCTTTATTCTTCCTGGTGTAGAGTGGGTTTGGCCTTCGCATCCATTTTTTACCCATGTCAGCGTTTTGTCTTTTCCAAGGCGGGCTGATTTTCGTTTCACCGAAGTGGGTGGTACGGTTCTGCAGCCAGCAAAAGGTCGCTTAAGACCTTCCAGCGAACCAGTGGTGCGTTGATCTTACTCGACCTGGGCTGCCTTGGCGTGTAGCGTAAGTGTTTATTCGCCATTGGAGGACGTCGTTTTCGCAGGACAATCCCCGAGGTCCGCTAGAATCCGAAAGATCGGCGAACGATCTTCTGCATTTAAAGCTTGAGATCGGGGGTCAGAGGTGATCTTTTGTCATGCATCATGGCTAGGGTGACACACTCAGCGCGCATCGTGGGATGCTATTTTTTATTTCAGGAGGTCACATCGTGGCGCGGGCTTGGCATTTCGAATCCTGGGGTTTTTCACTTTGATAGCTGTTCCCGGTCCGTCTCCACCTATAAAAAGGGGAAAAGAGGACTGTGTTGGGCCATCCCAAGGTTTTTGTTTACTGTAAACCATGGAGGCGCACACAATGCCTGTTTATTTAGGGTTTAGAGCGGGAGGACCGAGCTTTTCTCCTGCGAGTCGCCGTTGTCCTCCAACAGTTAGGGTGACGAAGGAGCCATCGGGGGGCGGCTTGCCCTCAAGGAAGAAACTTCGGAGATCGTATGGAGAGCACATAAAAGGTTTGCAGAGATCGCATGGAGAGCGCACATATACGCTTCCCATGTGACCTTTGTGGTTCCCCCTTGGGGACCTACGGAAGGAAGTGTACGCGGGCTCCCCATGACTCGCGTGAATTTCTCTCCTCCCCTGGCCGGATTCCTGGGCTCGCCCGCCTGGGGAATCTGTTGCCACATGGGGAGGGGGTGATGGTGTGTCGCCCGCAGGTACCTTGCCTTTGAGTTTGGGCAAGGTGGAGCGGTACACACCCGATTTGGGGGAGCGCTCTTGTGCCAGGGCCTGCGAGCTTCCTTCCTACTCGTCGGAGGGCCCCTCAGTTGGGTGGTTTTGGGTAATGTCCCATCCACCCTTTCCGATTTCCCTGATATCTCGGTTGGGATGCCGAGATATCATTATTTATCAAAGCTGGTCACAACGGTTGGGCCATGTCGTCCGCCCATTATCAGCTCGGGCTGACTGGTTCGTGATTTATCTGATTTATTGGACCGGACACCAGAGCATCACAGTCGCCCGGAGCTACTTTGGAGCAGTTTGCCCGAGTTTTGTACCCGTCTTTATTTTATGCATTTCAACGCTCTTGTAATGCCTCTTAGGCGGTTGTAATCGGTTTCGATGGCAATGAAATAAAGAAAGTTTTGTTCTTTTTCTTAATTTCTGTCTCTTTTGCGCCAAGAGTTGTTGTTGTTGGCAATGAAACGAGGTGTAAGGACATCTCGTTCGTTTTTAGATGAGGATCCTGCGCTATCTGACCTAGTCGGGGCTCGTAAGCCGCCGAAATCCAGACGGAAATTTGGAGATTGTTCGACGGTAGAACATATTCCTTGACTTTGGCTGAAGCTCGGAGATTTATTACTCAACCTTGTTGGGGTTCGGAGATTTGTGGCTCGGCCCTGCCGAGGTTCGGAGAATGGTTACTCAGCTCAACCGAGGTTCGGAGAATGGTTACTCGCCCAGCCGAGGTTCAGAGAATAGTTACTCGGCCCAGCCGAGGTTCAGAGATTTAGAGCTTGGAGAGATGACTTAGTCGCCATCGTGAGTCATGATACCTGGTTCCTGTGAGACTCGGTGAGGAGTGTCAAGGCGGAACGGGTGGCGCATGGGTACGCCCATCATTTATGATTTGGCCACTCCCTCGGGAGTGAATTATCGTCAGGTGCCGGTGCTCTTTCTTTTTCGCATTTTTCAAAGGGCGGCCGATTTAAGGCAGCTTGGAGGAGTATTGAGGGCATTTACTGCGAGGGCCCGGCAGATCGGGAGGAACTCTATTTCTAGGGAAGGAGGGGAGTTCCCGAACAGTTCGTCGATGTTTACCGATCTTCCTCGGGAAGGGGCGCGACCCCTCGCGTCCTGTGGGTGCCCGTTAGAGCGACAACATGTGGCGAATCCTCATGGGTCGGTATTTATGACCGATAGATCGAGATACCCGCCTGAGGGGTATAAATACGGGCGAGCGGGGTGCTGATGTTTACCATCCTTTTGGTTAGCCTCTAAACAACTTCCGATATGGCCTCTCAAGGTGGGGGACAATCGTCCAACGGCGGTCATAGAGGTTCTCAGGGGGGCCGCACCGCCGTGCTGGTCGATGCTATGTCCTTGGCGTCCACCTTCGCAAGCCATGAGCGGCTCGAGAAGGTAGTTGAGGAGTACCTCACCATTTCCATGAGGGAGGCTGAAGCCCTGCGCCGGGTCATGGATCAGCAGAAGGAGGAGATAGCGTCCCTCCACCAACGAGTCGCCAAGCTGTCCCGGCGTTTGGAAGACTCGGCTGCACCTGGCGGGAGACGTTAGGTCCCTGCGAGGGCCACTTTCCTCTTTTTTTTTGTATCTACCTTTTCAATCAATGAAAAAGGCCTTTTTTGACAACTTCTTGCTCTCTGAGATCGTTGTTTAGCTCATAGAAAAACCACTCGTTTCCATTTGAACTGTCGGGGGGGTCTGGGTGCCCCCATTGGTTTACGCACTGAGTCGTGATCTTATCCATGGAGCGAGACAGGCGTTTGGTTGGTAAGATTCTGAGGATTTGGCAGCAGGGGGAATTCCCTGGTTTTTGTTTGGGGCCCGTGGGGCCCGTGGGGACCGTGTAGGGCCTGGCAAGGCCTGAAGGCGCATACTTTGTGTCTATCAGTGGATTTGCACAACGTGCATTTTTTCAAACCGGCCAAAGTTCTAGGGACTATTTGGAAGTCCTTCGGCTTTAATTGGGGTTTGCGTGTCTCGGTTTTTACCGGGGCTTTATGCACTCTGGCTTTAACCAGGGCTTCTAGAATTCATCGCTAGGTCTAAGCGAGATTCGGAGACTCGTTGCTCTACCCAACCGAGATTCGGAGAATCATGGCCTGGCCCTGCCGAGGTTCGGAGAGTAGTTGCTCGGCCCAGCCGAGGTTCAGAGAGTAGTTGCTTGGCCCAGCCGAGGTTCGGTGAGTAGTTGCTCGGCCCAACCGAGGTTCGAAGATTTATTTGCTCGGCCCAGCCGAGGTTCGGGGATTTGTTGCTCGGCCCAGCCAAGGTTCGGAGAATTATTTGCTCGGCCCAGTCGAGGTTCGGAGATTTGTTGCTTGACCCAGCCGAGGTTTGGAGAATTATTTACTCGGCCTAGCCGAGGTTTGGAGATTAGTTGCTCGGCCTAGTCAGGTTCGGAGAATTATTGGCTCGGCCTAGCTGAGGTTCGGGGATTTGTTGCTCGGCCCAGCCGAGGTTCGGAGATTTGTTGCTCGGCCCAGCCAAGGTTCGGAGAATTATTTGCTCGGCCCAGCCGAGGTTCGGAGATTAGTTGCTCGGCCCAGCCGAGGTTCGGAGATTTGTTGCTCGGCCTAGCCGAGGTTCAAAGATTTGTTTGCTCGGCCCAGCTGAGGTTCGGAGAATAGTTGCTTGGCCCAGCCGAGGTTTGGAGAATTGTTCGGAGGTTGCTCGGGCCCTAGCCGAGGTTCGGAGAATGGTTGCTCGGCCCAGCCGAGGTTTGGAGAATTATCGCTCGGCCTAGCCGAGGTTCGGAGAATTTCCTGCTTGAACAGGTAACTCGGTCGTGCCGAGGATTAGTAAGCAGCACCAGTTTCTTTTGCGATTTTTGGTGATATGACTTGTGGTGATTTATGTCATGAATTATAAAACATTGTGCCGACAAAAATATATGAGAGCGAGCCTGTAGAGGGCGTACCCTACTGGTAGTATTTGCGGAGATTGTCCGAGTTCTAGGTCCGAGGGATGAATCTCCCGCTTAGATCTTGCAGCTTGTAGGTCCCCGGTCCGACGATCTCAGCTACTTGGTAAGGGCCTTCCCAATTTGGTGCCAGCTTTCCTTGCTCCAGCGGTTTGGAGACAGATACTTTATGGAGAACAAGGTCGCCAGGCAAGAAAGCTTTCCCTTTGACTCTGGAGGCGTGGTAGCGGGCCACCCTTTGCTGATAGGTAGCCACTCTGATCCGAGCTTTCTCTCCAACCTCCTCTATCAGGTCGAGGTTGGTGCGGAGCTGCTCCTCGCTGGCTTCCTCTGAGTAGCTTTCCACCCGCAGAGAAGGGAGACCTATCTCCATTGGGATAACGGCCTCTGTGCCGAAGGCCATCCGGAATGGGGTTTCGCCTGTGGGTACTCTCGGGGTGGTGCGGTAGGCCCACAAGACGTGGTGCAACTCGTCTGCCCACCTGCCTCGGCCCTGGAGAGCCGAGCTTTGATCCCTTGAAGCAAGGTCCGGTTGGTTACCTCGGCTGCTCAGTTGGCTTGCGGATGCCCGACCAAGGTAAGGTGGTGACGGATCCCGTGCTCTTCGCAGAACTGGCGGAACTTTGGATTATCGAATTGCCTGCCGTTGTCAGTGATTATAGTGTGCGGGAGGCCGAAGCAGTAGATGATGGACCTCCATACGAAATCCTTGGCCCGTGCTTCGGTTATTTGTGCAACTGCCTCCGCCTCGACCCATTTAGTGAAATAATCGATGGCGACGAATAGAAATTTCTGCTGTCTCGTGGCGAGCGGAAACGGGCCGAGGATGTCCATCCCCCACTTGGCAAAGGGCCAAGCGGAGGATATGGGAACCAGGTTGGCGGAGGGGAGCCTCTGAATGCTTGAGTGCCTTTGGCATGGGTCGCAAGCTCGGACAAGATCGTCTGCATCCTTCTGCATGGTCGGCCAATAGTAGCCTTGACGTAGCACCTTGTGACATAGGGACCGGCTTCCCAGATGGTTGCCGCAAATCCCCTCATGCACTTCACGGAGGGCATAATCTGCTTCAGACAGGTGAAGACACCTGAGCAATGGTATAGAGAAGGACCATTTGTAGAGCTGATCGTCGATCAACACATAATGGGTGGCCTGCAGCTTTAGCCTTCTGGCTTCTCTCTGGTCGGACGGAAGTGACCCTTCTTTGAGGTACCTCAGAACGGGGTCGAACCATGATGGCTCGGCCTCAACTTCCATTACTCGGTCGGCTTCCGCGACACTAGGTCTCTCTAAGATCTCCAGGTGAAATTTTTGCTCGGTGTCCATAGATTCCGCCGTTGCCAACCGAGACAACAAGTCGGCACGAGCATTCTCAGATCTAGGAATCTGAATAATCTCGAATTCGGGAAAATAGGAGAGTAGGCTCCGAACCTCTTGGAGATATCGGATCATGTTCAGTTCCCGAGCTTCAAACTCCCCTCGTACATGACCTGCCACTAGTTGGGAGTCGGTGAAGGCATTAAGTTTCTCCACCTTAAGGTTGCGGGCGATTCGGAGACTAGCCAGCAAGGCTTCATACTTAGCTTCGTTGTTGGAGGCTGAGAAGGAGAAGCGGACGCCATATTCAAAGGTCACCCCCTCCGGACTGGTGAGAACCAAGCCCGCACCGGAGCGATGAGCGTTGGATGACCCGTCGACATGGAGGAGCCACCGGATGCCAGATTTCGGTTTCTCGGGGGAGTCGGGGGTGGAGCCATCCTCTGGGATGGTACACTCGAGGAGGAAATCTGCTAGCACTTGAGCTTTGATGGCCGGGCGAGGCTAAAAACGGATGTCATGCTCGCTCAGCTCGATGGTCCACTTAGTCATCCTCCCTGATGTCTCCGGGTGGTGGACCATCGCCTTGATGGGTTGGTCAGTTAGGACTGTCACCGAATGCGCCTGGAAGTATGGCCGCAACTTCCGAACTGAGGTGATTAAGGCCAACACTATCTTCTCAATCCGGCTATACCTTGTCTCCACATCACAGAGTAGCCTGCTGACATAATAAATTGGCTTCTGGACCTTGTTTTCTTCTCTGACCAGCACCGAGCAAACGACACCTTCTAAAATAGCCAGATACAGGAATAGTGTCTCGCCAGGATTTGGACCGCTGAGGAGTGGGGAAGAGCCGAGGTACTTTTTGAGATCTTGGAATGATTTTTGACACTCGGGGGTCCACTGGAAGTTCTTAGCCGACCGGAGAGTTTTGAAGAAGGGGAGGCATCTTTCGGCTGAGCGCGCCATGAAGCGGTTGAGAGCCGCTATCCTTCCGGTTAGGCACTGGACTTCTTTAATAGATGTCGGAGGCGCCATCTGTTGAAGAGCTTGGATCTTCTGGGGGTTAGCTTCGATACCCCGCTGGGAGACCCTGAAGCCGAGGAACTTCAGAGTTAATGCCGAAGGCGCACTTAGTCGGATTGAGCTTCATCTGATACTTGCGGAGTGTTGCAAAGCTCTCCGAGAGGTCCTCGACGTGCTGTGATGCTTCTTTGCTTTTGACCAGCATGTCATCGACATACACCTCCATGTTCCGGCCGATTTGCTCCTTGAATACTTTGTTGACCAGCCTTTGGTAGGTGGCTCCTGCATTTTTAAGACCGAAAGGCATAACACGGTAAAAGTAAGTACCTCGATCGGTTATGAAGGCGGTCTTTTCTTCATCTTCGGGGGCTATCCGAATCTGGTTGTAGCCGGAGTATGCATCCATGAACGTCAGTATTTGATGACCCGAGGTGGCGTCCACAAGTTGATCAATCCGGGAGAGAGGGAAGCTGTCCTTCGGGCATGCTTTGTTGAGTTCGGTGAAGTCGATGCAAATCCGTCACTTGCCGTTTGATTTCCTCACCATGACGACATTTGACAACCAATTCGGGTAATTTACCTCCCGGATGAAGTTCGCTTTGATGAGTTTATCGACCTCCTCTTCAATAGCCCTCTACCGCTCTGGGGCAAAGCTCCTCTTCTTTTGTTTGATGGGCTGGTACATCTCGTCCACATTAAGGCGGTGGACGAGAACCTCAGGACTGATTCCCGGCATGTCAGAGGCGGACCAAGAAAAAACATCGGCGTTGTTCCGGAGGAAGTCGATCAGCTCCTGCCGAGGTTCGCCTTTCAGCAGCGACCCAATCTTTATGGTTTGGTCGGGACGAGCCTCGTCCAGCGGCACTTCTTCCAGTTCCTCGGCTGGTTCTCCCCGTTGCTCGGTGAAGTCCTCCCGAGCGTCCAGCCCATCAACCTCCGGCATTCTAGACTGAAGGCTGGTGACGAAGCACTGTCGAGCCATGGTTTGGCTTCCCTGGACAACTCCAACTCCCCGCCTGGTGGGGAATTTCATAGACAGGTGTGGGATGGAGACAACTGCTTTGAGGGACATCAGGCCGGGTCTCCTAAATATTGCGTTGTAGGGCGACCTGAGTTTAGTTACTAGGAAGTTCGTGTGAACAGTGGCCACAAGGGGCCAGGTTCCTGTGCGAACCATTAAGGTTACGACCCCTTTCGGGATGATGACATCGCTTGTGAATCCCATTAGGATGGAATCCACGGCTCGAAGGTTTTCCATGAGCAGTCTCATCTTGGCAAACACATCGAGGTACAAAACATTCACAGAACTTCCACTGTCAACAAGGATCCGGCTTACATCATAGTCATTTAAATTGAGGGATACAACTAGTGCATCGTCATGGGGGAACTGTATCCCTCGGAGATCCTTGTAGGAGAAGGAGAGCTCGCCCGTCCGCGCTTTCTTTGGCGCCGATCCTTCATCATCATTTCTGGAGCTCGAGCCGCCGGCCTCCTCGATCATGTTGATGTGACCGATCACAGGCGGATTTGGTGGAGGAGGAGGTTGTTGAAGCTTGGGCTGGCGATCCCCCCCTTGTCCTGGCTCGGGTGCCCTCCTGAACTGGTTCAGTCGGCCCCATTGAATCAGCCTCTCAATTTCATTCTTCAATTGCCAACATTCCTCGGTGTCATGGCCGTGCTCCCAATGGTAGCGGCAATATTTGGCGGGGTCCCTCCAGGTTGGGTTCCCTCGGAGAGGAGCTGGCCGGGGGAGCTAGCGCTCTATCTCCATGAGAATTTGCGCCCTAGGTACAGTGAGCGGAGTGTACCGGTCGAATCGCCTGGGTGGGCTCCGGAAGCGATTTCTCGGCGGCGGTGGGGGGGCTCTTTGGCGACGAGGTGGACTTGGTCGATGGACGGGCGGTGCCTGTCAGAACCTTTAGGTTCTTTCTTCTTCGCCAGCTCGGCATGGGCAACTCTCTGCGATTCTTCGACCATGGCGTATTTGTCTGCCAGGGCCATCATATCGGAGAGGTTTGGGGGGTAGCTGACTTCCATCGCTAGATAGAAGCCGCTCTCGTTCGAAACTCCCACCGCTAAGGCGGACATAACCACCTCATGATTAAGGTGGTCCACCTCTAGCATGGCCTTGTTGAAACAGCCAAGGTAGTTTCTCAAGGACTCCCCCTCTCTCTGCTTGACTTCGGAGAGGGAGTCGATCTCCTCCGATGATGGCGGCTACTGATGAACTAGCCAATAAAAAGACGGCTCAGCTCGTCGAATGAATCAACGGAACCTGGTTTGGGCAGATCCTCTGAGGGTGAAGGGAAAGGCGCGGCAGAGGATTGCGTTGGATGCTCCGTGGAACATAATTATTGACCGAAAGCTGCTAAGATGATCATCCGGGTCAGAAGAGCCGTGGTAGGGCTCGACGGCGGGTAGTTTGACATGGGAGGGAATTACTTCCTCCATGATCCCTTTGGAGAAAGGGATGCCCTGCTCCGCCTTGGACTGAGGCGGATGGGCCCGCTTGGCGGCATCCAGTTCCTGACGCATCTCCCAGATTTATTGATGGATCTCCTCTTCAGATGTAAGAGGAGGAGCTGGGCGAGGAGAGCACAGGGACAATGTCGAATCATGGTGAGAGGACACCGGGGAAAGGGTCTGGGCTCGTTGAGATCTGGGAGGATCCCTATTGTAGCCGCCTCGTGGGACTGGTTTGTCCCCTTTGGGTCGGTGTGGGGGTCTGCAGCTTCATGCGGACCAGAGGAGGAGATGGCCGGAGAGAAAGGAGCTGCGGTCTCCTCATGAAGGCATGGAGCTGGGGCAGCCGCGAAGCGCTCCTAAACCAGGTGGGTTAGGGCTTGGACCTGCTGGACCATCGGGGCGAACTGGTCCTGGGTCACCGGGATGGCTGGTGGTGACGGGGTCTCAACTGGCGGCGGCTGCGGCGCCGTATTGCCTGTCGGATCAGGTCTTTGAGTGACGACCTGGTCCTGGGCTTCAGAGGTTGCTCTTCTCTGATTAGCCATTGGAGAGGTTCTACTCCAGATCGAGATCCTTGTCTCCTTTCTTCAAGTTTTAACGGGACTTGAGGCCCTTCCTCTAGCGCCAATCTGTTGCCGTCGGGATCTGTCCTCCGACTCGGGTGCGGTCGGTCTCCTGGTCTGGGCTTCCTCCTAGGTGGACCTACACAGAAGTCCTCACGCGAGAGGCGTTGGGAGTGGCCCTCTGCGGAAGATCCTCCGACGCTAAAGTCAGTGGGGATCGGTGATCAACAGAAAATGGAGAGAGGGATCTCTCCGGGAAGTCTCTCCAGGGGTGGCCAATCGGGAGCTCCAGGGGAGCACCGACGAGCAGTGGAGGAGAGTGAGAGTGAGAGTGAGCCAGGGGCTGTGAGCGCATACCTGAGAAAATCTGAGAATGTCGTATTTATAGGCAATCACCTGGACCTTGAGTGCCTTCTGGAAGGTTCGAAGGTTGTTGAGATTTGAATCAATCTGTTATGAAGCCGGTGGGATCCGTATCTTGTCTGTTAAAAGATCGATGGCTGGGAGGGCCCTCTGATGGCCTGAGCTCTGATGAGTGCATAGGTCCTAGGCTGCTATTCTAGATCCTAGTCCACTCCTCAATATGATTCTTTGTTTGGGATTCTGTTACGATAGGCCTAGGCTCTCCCGTGCCGGGTTCCACGGAGGTGAGTATCGAGTCATGAATCGCTCAGGAAAGCCGAGCTATGGAAGCTCGGGGAGGCCGAGCTGTGGAAGCTCGAGAAAGCCGAGCTATGGGAAGCTCGGGAAAGCCGAGCTATGGGAAGCTTGGGGGAAGCCGAGCTATGGAAGCTCGGAGGAGCCGAGCTATGGAAGCTCGGGGCAGTCGAGCTATGGAAGCTCGGGAAGGTCGAGCTATGGAAGCTTGGGAAGGCCGAGCTATGGATGGCTCGGTAGAACCGAACCATAAGTTGCTCGGCCCGCCGGGCCACATTAGTTGGGTCGTTCTTCATAGGCGTAACGTAGCGGGCGAAGGAATGGGGCTGATCTTAGCCCCTTCGCACGGTTATCAATGCAATGGCGATTTTACCCCTCAACAGATATATATAAATCTAATATATAAACTTAGATTGTAAATCTACTATACGAAGCAAACAGAATTTGTTTTGCTGGAATAAACCGTTTAGAATTTATTCCATAAAAGTTTGGTTTTCAGAAATAATTAAAAAAATCATTTAAATGTTTGAAAGAAGTTGGAAGGCTTGGGATATCTCATCATATGGTATTTAAGAGGAGCAGGGCTCCCCGCCATTTATTGAGATTATACAGCACAATCCCCATAACCCGTCTATTAAAAAGAAATTGATTCGAGGTTTTTTAGTCAATAAAAAGTTTAATAAATAGCTGGAGCTATAAATTCTAAAAAAATACAGTGAAAAATAATTTTAAGAGGAGATGATCTTAATTTATATACCTATGAGTTAGAGTCTATCTCGAGAGATAAAGCCGAAAGTAAATAAGGAAGGATAAAACATTTAATACAAAGAAATATCCACATGTCCTCAGGCAATATCACTATACGTATTCTGTATCAGTAGATTAAACAGTGCAACAAGAAGCTCCTCTCAAAGAGAGAGAGAGAGTGGAAACAATTTATATGGCAACGTAGAACTGTACTAGATGTTCCAACTGTTGATTCTTGGACTCTAAATCCTCTAGTTGAAAAAAAAAAAATCTGGAATTGACCAATTCAACCACCATGGAAGTGAAAACGGAGCCCATCATTACTCATGGTCCTGTTATAAGGCGTTTAAACCAACATATCAATCCAAGGGTAGAAAGGAATCCAACCTCAAGTAAAAGATAAAAAAAAGATATTCCCATATCGGACGAAAAATAAAAGAGTCATATAATTTCGATCCGCATTACCAAACCGGCCAGATTAATTAAACAATTTCACTTGGAGTCGGAGTCTTTAATTTTGTTAGGACTCCTACTCCCAAGTGAAATTCCCTTTGATTCCCCGTCTCCCTTAAAAACCCAGGTACATGACTCCTTTTTACTCCACGCTTTCTGCTTCACGTCTGTGTTTCAAGAGAGACTCAACGCCATCTTCTAACTTTACGTAAGTTTCTACAGCAATTTTTTTTTCTTTCTTTTTTTTTCTCCGGATTGTTTTGATACTAATATAATCATATTTTTTTTCCTCTAGATTATTTTAATGTTGAAATAATTTTATAGATGCATGGATTATGTCGTTTTAAGATGAAGCCTGACGAAGAAGCTTGTATAATAATAAAATAATTTCCGCCAAGATTGTATCCAACAAAAACAATAGTTCAATAATTACATCACTTGATCATTATTCAATGTTTATTCTGTTGCAATCAATAGCTCCAGCTCGGTGGAGTTTGTAGGAGAGTGAAATTCTTAGATCCACTCGAATTTGGATTAGACCAGTCAGTCCATAAAAAAAACTACTCTTTTCTTCCTTGAAGAAGAAGAAAAAGAGTCCAGTACTGTAACATAATCTACAACTAACAAAAAAGAACCATGATATGATATCTTTCTCTAGATCAATTATTCCTCTCACCTTCTTAATTTTCTTCTCTTTTAGACGGGGTTGTCTGTCTCTAGTGACTGGTGCAATGTGGTGCGGTCATTGCCAAGTGCGTTGCAAAACAATGACGACCGACAATGGATTCATATGCTGCATGGGCTGTGGAAAGGTCCTGGACCAGAATCTCCCAATCAATCCAAAACCAAGGATTGGACGCGGACATGGATTAATGCCACCAAGAGTTAGAGGCCATTCAGACCTACTGGACGTAGAAAGTACTTCGAGCTCTAGTTCGAATTCAAGAATTAGTGGCAGCATAGAAGACACAGGGAACTCCAACGTGACCTTTGAAAAGAATGCAAGGAAAGCAGAAAATTTAATATCGGATTCGGAAAGTTCCACCGTTCCCACGAAGCCGCGAACGATTAAGAGGCAATAAACTGAGCCTAAGAGAATGAATGAAAGATATGGTTGATGGAGATGCATGGTGGCTATTAATTAATTATGTTGGAGATCGATGAGAATAATCGAGAGTAAAGCTTATATATTACTAAAGAATTATCATGTGGACATGCATGAATAGTTTGTTTTCGCCTCTGATCTTTCTTCTGGAATATTGCTTGCTGTAACTTGGTTGACTTGAACTTTATAATCAGTTTTAGCCTTTTATTTATATATAAGGCCATTGTTATTTTATTTGAGGCCACGAGTTTCTGATGTTATCTCTCTGACGGCTTAAAAAAGAACAGTTTAGATCATATAGTTCCCATTCCGAATTACCATATATGCAAGCCACAGAGAGCCTCTTAATCACTGGATTACTGCCTAATGCTTGCCACTGATGGAGATCATGTACAACATGATCTACTTAGATCGGTAGCTTGTTATTGGGTACCAAGAAGCCAAGCTCTCACCTTCATTGACGTTGTCTGTGATGCTCGCAATCCAATCATCCATGGCTACTACTTATTTTCTCTTCCTGGATTGCCCTCAATTTTGTCAGCCTTCTCCTCTACCATTACCGATGGCCATTGTGTATTCTTGATGCTTGGTTGGCAGGTGACTTGAAAAGAAGCCGATTGGACCCTTGTCACCAAACATGACGGCCGACTAGCATTTGAGGTCGATGAATAACTCTGATTGGTCCCTTCTTCTCACAGTAAAAATAGATGAACAATTAAAAAATATATGTATTTATCAAATAAGTTATTTTATTTTGTAAATAAAAAATTATCTTAGAAATAAAAAAGAAATTTTTTGTTTTTAATTTATTTTTAAAAAAATAACAACGATACTAAACAAAATTTTAGTTCTTTTTTAGGAAAATTTTAGGCAAAAATATGACACAGCCGCAGGTCTTTAAACAAAAACTCTATATAAAAAAAAAATCTGGGAGACTCTTGGCACATGGTGGAGCCTCTTTTTAGGACCGTTCTTTTTCAAAAGTTGAGCTGAATCGAAAGATAAATTATGCAGCCAATTGAGTTACTTTCTATGTAACTATACTTGATGGGGCCAGTTGACCCCATGAAATATAAAATAATTTTTTTTTTGGACGGCCCCAAAGGCCGACAGGCTTCAACGCCAGCTCCCAGCGTCGGCCGCCAGCGCCGGCCTCCAGCGTCGGCCTCCAGCGATGCCCAAAGGCCGACAAGCTCCAGCGCCAGCTCCCAGCGTCGGCCGCTAGCGCCGGCCTCCAGCGATGCCCAAAGGCCGACAGGCTCCAGCGCCAGCTCCCAGCGTCGGCCTCCAGCGCTGGCCAAAGGCCGACAGACTCCAACGACGGCCTCCAGCGTCGTCTCCAGCGCCGGCCCCCAAGGCCGCACATCAAAGGCCGACACCCGAAGACCGTCGGCCCCAAAGGCCGACACCCGAGGGCCGACACCCGACGGCCCCAATGGCCGATGCCCGTTGGCCCCAAAGGCCGGCACATTGCTAGCCGACCATGACGTCTCCAAGCTAGCCGGCCCCGGCACATAGCTAGCCGGCCCCCGGCATCTCCAGTCCCGCCGAGTCGGCCAAGGCCGTCCCCGGCTGGCCCGACTCGGCCCCGGCGTCCCCTATCCCGCCGAGTCGGCCAAGGCCGTCCCCGGCCAGCCCGACTCGGCCCCGTCGTCTCCAAGTCCGCCGAGTCGGCTAAGGCCGTCCCCGGCCAGCCTGACTTGGCCCCGGCGTCTCCACGCTAGCCGGCCCCGGCGTCTCCAGTCCCGCCGAGTTGGCCAGGGCCATCCTCGGCCAGCCCAACTCGGCCCCGACATCTCCACGCTAGCCGGCCACGGCGTCTCCAAGCTAGCCGGCCCAGGCACATAGCTAGCCGGCCCCCGGCATCTCCAGTCCCGCCGAGTCGGCTAAGGCCGTCCCGGCCAGCCCGACTCGGCCCGACTCGGCCCCGGCGTCTCCACGCTAGCCGGCCCCGGCGTCTCCAGTCCTGCCGAGTCGGCCAGGGCCATCCTCGGCCAGCCCGACTCGGCCCCGACGTCTCCACGCTAGCCGGTCCCGGCGTCTCCAGTCCCGCCGAGTCGGCCAAGGCCATCCCCGGCCTGCCCAACTCGGCCCCAGCGTCTCCAGTCCCGCCGAGTCGGCCAAGGCCATCCCCGGCCTGCCCGACTCGGCCCCGGCGTCCCCTGTCCCGCTGAGTCGTCCAAGGCCATCCCCGGCCTGCCCGACTCGGCCCCGGTGTCCCCTGTCCCGCCGAGTCGGCCAAGGCCGTCCCCGGCCAGCCCGACATGGCCCCGTCATCTCCAAGTCCGCCGATTCGCCCCGCCCCGGCGCTGCCTTGCCGGCTGGATGGGCCCCAGCCATCGCAGGTCGACCCAGCTTGGCCCGAGCAAGACGGACCCCCCGGTTCCCGCCAGATCAACCCCAACGGTTCAAAAACCACCTCTTTGACGCGCGCCACCCGACGGTGTCAGACGCGCGACATGCGCCGCCCAACAGCCCAGCTGCTGATGGGACGTAACCCACCAACCAGCCCAGATTCATGCGAGGGCTCAGCAGATCTTCTGATTCACGCAATCCCACGTGATCATGCCAGAATCAACCCCTATAAAAAGGTGAATCCACCCGGTAAACAGGTAGGCGCAATAACCCCCGAAATCGCCATCTCTACTCTAAAAGGGATTCCTCCTCTCGGAGATCCCGCTTCTCCATACAAAATAGGGCTCACTCGAGCCCTTCTTCAGCTGTGACCTCAGTCACTAACTTGGCCGTCGGAGGGTCCTGTCGGAGTCCCCCTCCGGCCCCGGGACTTTCTTGCAGGCAACCCGGAGGCGAGGATTTAAGGAGCGCCTCCATTCCCGACGTCTAGGGGAGGTGATCGAGCGTCATCAATACTGATTGGATCTGGATCTGAACTCTGAAAAATAGGGTTTCACCTTTTCTTTTAATACACCTTTCTTTTGGTTTTATGGACTGTTCTCGTTTGAGGATTGTATGACAATCCACCTGTATCAAAAATTAAATTAAAAAATTCACTCCGTCTTTAACCACAGTTCGTAGCTAATTATTTTTTTAATAAAAAAGTTATTTTTTATCTAATTTATATATTTCATTTATCTTATTTCTTAGCTTTATTTTTTTTTCTTCTATTTAACGTGCCCCGAACGTGACCGTAGCTAGCAAGCCCTCCTCTTGTCCGTCTTCTCCGTTTTCGCTTCTTTCCGTTCGCTTCGGATGCCGTACCAAAGAGAGAGGGTTTAGCGCCCTTCTACCAGCACCTTCGACGGATCGTCTTGCCCGTCACATCTCCTTTTTTTTTTTATTACAAATGGGCGATCACACCAGTCTGGCGTGAGTCAAGCCCGAGAAGTCAGAGTACATGATTTGCTACAAAATAAGAGGGCATGGATCACCCATATGCCATTCCCACGGGCCTGGATGGCGAGCTGCAAGATTTGCAACCCAATCAGCTACCGCATTGGCTTCCCTATAAACATGGCGAATCAGAGGCGCAGTTGTAGTCCGGAGAGAATCCCAAATTGCACGGAGAATGGGATTGGTGGAATGAGGACCCCCATCCCGACGAATCCAACGAATAATAGTGAGAGAATCTCCCTCAATAATCAATCTGTTCGATGCCAAATAACGAACAGTATAACTGATTCCAGCCCAAGCAGCCTGAAGCTCCGCCATTGGGATCGATAAATCCAGGGAACCATGGCCACCGGCAGCAAGAAGCTCTCCCTCCGAACCCCTAATAACAAAACCGGACCCAGCGATACGATCGGAGATAGAGCCATCAAAGTTCACTTTAACATAACCCGGGGGTGGAGGCTCCCAAGAAACAAAGACCGTAGAACGGTGCGCTGCCAAGGCAGCAGGGGAGTCTCAGTGACCGGGTCAGACAGAGTGAACAGCAAGAGAAGAGCGGCCATACTCCTTAGCAAGAAAAACAGCCTTTCTGATAATAATATGGGATGGAGCAGTCTCATAGAGAAAACCATCTGGTTCCTAGTGAGCCAAATATGATAAGCCACGTAAGCTGAGACATTACACTGGGAACCCAGTCCCCTCTGAGCAGCAAGACGAATGGCATGCAAGAAAGACAATCGAATGGGTCCGTCCTCAGACACCCACGGGGTGAGCTGCATCTGCTGCCAGATCCTCATAGCTCGAGAGCAAGTAAAGAAAACATGATCAACCGACTCATCCTCAAGCCCACAGATTGGGCAGAGAGGCGACATGAGAAGACCACGGCCAGCCAGTAGAGCACAGGTAGGAAGACGGTTCCACTAAAGCTTCCACAAGAAAAGCCAAATCCTGGGTGAATAGGCAAACGCCAGATCCATGCAACATCGTCCAACCCCGAAATCCGAGAACAGAAACAATCGACTAGATCCCTGGTAGGAGCACAAGAAAGGCAGGAGCGCCGTCAAAGTCTGGTATCCGAATCAGCTGAGGGGCAAGGGGAATGACGAGAATCCTTAGCGCAAGCTCCACCCCAAAAAGTCGGAAAACAGTGGAAGCATTCCAAACATTACTGTCCTGGCAAATCAACGTAGCCACTGGCATAGAGGGATCAACATCAGTACTAATAAAGGTCGGCCAGCGGGATAGAGGAGTGGCTGCAATCCAACTATCCTGAGTAACATCGACAGATCTCCCATCCCCAATCATCAGTGAATATCGGGCATAACATCGACAGATCTCCCATCCCCAACATCACTTCTCCTTTCTTTCATTGCATCTCTGCGAAGATTCTCCCTATAATACATTACATAAGGTTTGGTATTGAGTCTACTCGGATTTTCTTTATCTATTTGTTTCGTTCGACTCAGAACTAGAGTGAGAACGAGTGCCAAAGTAGGCGCCTTTTTTGCTCTACTCCGTCCCTTGCCTTCCGACTGGTTGCCCATCGGCAGGGATCTCTTTCTCTTTAACTTCTCTGACTATCTCTCTTTCTTCTGCTCCCTCTGTAAAAATCGGAGTAAAGTTGTTTTTTTCTTCCTGCAGTGCATGTGTTTTGTCCCTTTGCACAAAAAGAAGAAAAAAAACGGATATTTGATTATTACGTGCGCTTAGTTTTATCTGATTTGTTGTTTTTCTCTTTCCTTCGCGTTGCTCTTCCTTGTTCTCTACTGGGTTTGATTAATTATGTCTGCTGTTGCTTGCATCTCATAGACGCGTCTGATAGGCGCGCGCGAGTTGTTTGTTAATTTGCTGCAGATACCTGTCTCTGGAAAATGTAGCCTTTTTTTTTTTAATGCTCGCTAATCGTAGTAGAGGTTTCCAGCAATGCATGAAGGTCGCACCCTTCTTGTAGTGTCACCAAAGTTTATCACTCTAAGTTCCCGATTCATGGATCTGTCAGACATCGTATGGCTGCTTCATGTTCTTGATACAAATCTGTGAATCATAAACTTGTGTTTTAAGCTTTTTGATGGTTTTGCTTTTGCCTCCTAAAGTTGCCTGTTCTTGATATGGATTGAATGTGTGGTTCTTTTGTTTCTCTGGAATATGTACTGCTCCTACTTTGGATGCTTTTCTTCTCTGTGCTTTGAAAGCTTCGGATTTTTCCCTTTCTTTCCTCCTTCCCTTTGGCTGTAGACTTCGGATTTTTAATTGAATAATCTTTTCTTTACTTAATTTAAAAGAACACATTTTGTTTCAATTGGAAGAAGAGACATCTAAGACCCATCGATTGAAATATTAAGATGATTATAATATGGTCATATCTTAATATTTTGGGGCAACAACCTATTTTAGGATCCTATAAAATGTTTTGCAGAATTTTAAACATGCATATAAGTATAGTTTTCAAAAAAGAACGAGATTTGTCTTATGGCAAAGCAAGTTTTCAGTTTAATGAGTCGCTTTTTATCTGTTTTCTTAGTAATCTGCAGGAGAAAAGCATTACAGGCTCCAAAATTTTCTTCAAAGAACCTTCTACAAAAAGTCATCCCTTGCCCTCCCCTCCGTTTCATCGGCTTCTATGATCTCTGTCTTCGGTGCTAGCTCTCGCGATGAGTCCCTCCTCCAGACCCCTGAGGAGCTGGTTCGGTGGCACCCTCTCCTCCTCTTCCTCCTCCTCCAAATCGACTCCTCTCGTGATCGGCGGATTCTTAATCATCCTTTTGGTAAGCATTCCATCTTCACCATATTGCACCACCATCTTCTCTACCGATAAACCCTAATTTCATTCTTTCATTTGGAAATCTATCTCCTCTGTTATTGCCTTCACTTGTGATGCTTAGTTCCTAACAATCACGGCTGAGGTGGATGCGGCTTCATCAGGGATTGTCCAATGTAGAATGCCGGGGCGCTTTTCCTTGTTCAATCTTAAAACGAAGAGTAAATTTTGGAGCGAAGCCGTGATTCATGGTGGTAAGATTTTTTCCATCCCGTCCCGCTCCAATTCATCAAAGAACAAAACAAGACTTTTGTTTTTTGTTTTTTTTGTCTGGATAGACAGAGAAAGCATGCTTTAGATCCTCTTTGTCTTCTCTTACTCTCAAAAAACCCTAGTTCCACATGACGATGACATGATGTGACATGCTGTAATTTTTAGATTTTGATGATTTGGAAAGCTCGGTATCTTCTAACTCTAAGAAAATGGCGGTGTTAAACTATACGAAGGCAGGTAGTTACTCCATATTGTGTGCTAGGACTTTCTTTATTCTAAAATGATGTTGCATCAATCACAAGTTTGCAAAGATTCAATTTTGTCTGTATTCTTCTTTTGAATGGCAATAAGAATGGGTAAGGAGTGAAGTACTAATACCAAGGCTGTAGAGCTGATAACCAACAAATAACAAAAAGGAAGGCATGCTCATAACTAAAATTCATCATCTTAATGTGGTTCAGGAGCAACCCCACCTCACTTCCCCTCCAAAGCTACAACCATACTCCAACCTTCTTTTATTCAGAAATGAAGGCTCACTCTTCAGCTTATTCTAGAAGATTGCCTGATTTCCTTCCTCCTGCACCTTCCACCACACCACATTTGGTATCAATACCCTTTCACATCTCTTCACTTTTACCACAGACAACACCTCGTAATTTGTTTCCATGACATGTTATGCAGAAATTATTCTTAGGATAAACTTTAGAATGACCCTTCTTAGCAGTCAAGCATAGTGCAAGCTTCTTATAATTTGTTCCAATGAAGAGAGGGCCAAAATTTATGCATGGATATGATTGTGGGGCAAAGCAGAATAGCTTGATATTTCTTGGAATCTGAGAACCAATTCTATTTTGTTGGCAATTGTATGTATTTTGGTTAGAGTTTTAATCATTTAGGTGCTTCAAATGTTGAACCAATTGCAGTAGTGCTTGGAATTCATTCATGGAAATGTGTGATGCACCTAGTGAACATAGGACATTCCTGCCCTGAATCTTATAATCAAGCATTGCCACAGTAGTAAAGGAGGTTAAGAGATGTTTGATAGGGTGTATGGGTATGATGACAGCATATGGGCGGTGTATCTTTTGATTACATGGAGAGAACATTTTATTTTCACTTTTTAGCAGTAGGACATATTCTCAAATGATGGTCTATAGGTTGGTCATGAACATTGAATGACCACATCAAATATTATATGAGTAAATGCAAGAAGTTTGGAGTTTTTTAAAAATAGACGAGAGTCAAATGCTCCCTTGATTTTTGTCTATGGATGATTAGGTCAAATGCCATAATATAAGTGGTCTGAGAACTATGAAATTTGATCGAAAGAGCAGGCTTGTATTTGGTGGAAGATGATTGAAAATTGACACCACTATAATGGTGAAATCTATTAAGTTTTGAGATTCAAAGAAGTGCAAATTACAATGAAAGATGCCTTCCTTGTTCTACAGTATATGGGCAAATGTTACTTAAATCAAGCCAACTTCTCAGCGATGGGTAATACGCTGAATGCAGAAAAGGTTGTACATGATGATGATGATGATGATGATGATGATGAGAGCCACATGCTATCTCACAATTGTATTTCATCCAAAATTTACTGTAAGTTGGTTCAGTTAGGTTACTGTGGATCAAAATTGTTTGGGATTCTAGACTTTATATATTATTTAGTTTGATCGAGGAATCTGACTTCAAGGAAGCATGAAGAAAGCAGAATGGAGATAAGTGGGAATAAAAGACAAGGTGAGGGAATACAGTAAGTTTTGATGTTTATGGGGATCTGGGTCCATATATGTATGATGATATGTCTAACTATAAACCTTAGCCTAAATCTTCTAACTAGTGGTTGAAACTTAACAAATGTGGATACCATGCTGTATTATATGTACAAATCTGTATCCACGATCACCCTATGTTGATATTATACATTGCAATCTGTATGCTTATATATTGTAGTTCGTAGGCAGGCCAAAACTTATATACTGATTTATATCTCTAGCTAAATTTGCATCAATAATGTGCTTTCTATCCACACCTTTTCTGGTGTGGTCTGACCTTGGGGCTTGTCACTTGATAGAATAAAAAAAGAAAAGGGCCGTGCTCAATAGAGATTAGGATGCTCAAAAGTGGTAGGCATGTGTGCCTTACAATAGAGAGGTTCATGAACTTGTTCGTTGTTTTCCAGGACTTGTGCATGCTACATGGTAGATAGTTATGATCAGCTACTGTAGTTCACATTCTGATTTTACTTTGTTATACTGCAAACACTTACAGAGACTGCTTCTTGCTGGACTGGGTATGTTTCATAGATAAACTTGCACCGTAAAAGTCTCTTTTATATGGTATGCAGATTGCATTTGGAGAAGGCTAATAATGCCATTTTGGTTCAGAACCAAAGTTTTGTGATATGTGCTTATGTTTTATTTTCTCTTGGTAATATCTCCAGGTAACATTGCAAATTATTTAAAGCTTTCAGAAGTTGATTCTATATACCTCCCTGTCCCGGTGAACTTCATCTTCATAGGATTTGAAGGAAAAGGGAACCATGGTATGCCTTTTTGTCTATCTATATGTATTGATATCAAATAAATATTTTTCCCCCCAATTTTTGATGTATGTGACCATGGTTCTTAGAGTTTAAGCTGGGACCTGAGGAACTTGAGCGGTGGTTCACCAAGATTGATCACATTTTTGAACATGCACGAATCCCTCCTATTGGGGAGGTTCTTACTCCATTCTATAAGACCAGCATTGAGAAAGTTCAACGCCATCATCTTCCTCTCATCAGTCACATAAACTACAAGTCATTATTCCTAGACCTCTTTCTCTTAAGTTGCACAATAGCATGGCTTATTCAGTTATTTGATGTCAATAATTTTCATTTTATTTTTCTTCTCATGGTCATTTATCAGGCAGCTAGTTGCTTTTTTCTAACTTTATTATGGAGTCCATTGTGGATGCAGCTTTTCTGTGCATGCTATACATATGGGAGAAAAAAGTTACTTCTGTTTTTGAGTATGCCATTAAAGCTCTATCGCGCAAGGAAGATATTTCAGATTCCAGGTAATGTATGTGTGTATATCTTGGAACATGGATTGCCTGCATTTTTGAGTTTAAACTACCTAGTAATTTGACCAAGTCTGAATATGCATTCATTTTTGATATTGGATTTGTTGATGTCATATGGCAATAATTGAATCATACGATCATAAATAATTTGGGCCAGGTGACAATAATGTTTGTGTGCTCACACAGGTGCCAGAGAGAGAGAGAGAGAGAGAGAGAGAGTATTCATGTATCACATAAATATTGTTCAAATTCTGTACCTTTCATGATGTGCTTGCATCGATTCATCAAATTCTTCTTGACTTGATCCTATGCTCTACACATCTAGGTATTCATGCAAAAAACTTAAGGTGATTGGAAAACAGGAGTGTATGAGACTTTCTACAAGAAATGCTGCTGTGGATATTTGGTAACATTATTGTTAAAATCTTATAATCAATTATCTGGATATCACAATTCAAATCAAAATGATTTTAAACTCTTCGGATATCATCCTTGGAGCAGGATCTATTAGGATCATCAGACTTACAGTTGTATTGTGGATCATACGATCCCTTAAGCATGGGATAAGACTTGATCATATCATGTATGAATTAAATCACATGGAAATCTGTTTTTTGTTATTTGTTTGACTTAAAGACTTACTTGTTTCACTTAAAGACTTAGGCATGTAGGCATGTAAGTTTGCAAGCTTGTTATATCTATTTTTAACTTCTAAAAACTAATTTTGGAATTCATGAGTTAAAAGCAAGATGCAAGTTTACCTGTTTAATTTTTTTTTCTTTGTTTCCTGAAAATACCATCTAAAAGGATAATTGATTTGATAGGTAATATAGAGTTATCATGAATAATTGGACATGATGTTGTTACAGTAGACTATGGTTTATGATTGGTGGAAACAAGACTTTGAATAGGTATTAACTATGGATTTTATTCTTTATGAATTTACTTTACATTTGACTCCTTTTCAGTTTCACATTTCTTTTATATTTTCAATCTTCGGATCACTTTTAATTTTACGTTTAACAATTCGATCCTTGATCCAATCTAATCTCACCCCGATACAATTACAAGTCAATCCCAACCAGATGAAATTGCTTGGCAAATTCCTGCGACATCAAATTTAGGTGGAAACTTGATTTTCTTGATGCAGTGGCATTAGTGGTTCTCAAATTTTTAGCTAATTTAATTCTGATTTTTTCTGTTCTCATGGTCAGTCATTGTTATTTTAGTTTTGCATTCGTATGAAGTTTTGATAATTAATATCACAATTTGCCTGCATGTGCACATCGTTTTTATCCTTTCATTAAATTTTGTATGCTTGACGCTTCTGTACAACATTGTTCAGTTCTGTTTAGTGCAGCTTAGGAGCTCTATTCAACTTTCTTTATTTCATAAAATGCAGACTGTAGATATGATTTGCTGGTTTATGATTGCACTTAGTTCTGCATTTATCCTTTTTCTTTTTTCCCTCAGTGAGGATGAAGAAGTTCTTTGGCAAGTTTGACATCGATAGGATGGAGTATCTTTTCTCAACTCTTGTTTAATATCTTGAGATTGAGAATGCATACAACATTTTTGTTCTCAATCCCAAGCACAACATACGATTATCGGTAAGTGTTTGTGAGGTTTTATGTATTTATCTATTTTTTACATGATGCAGGTTGTCATGTTTTATTTAACTGTCTTAAGGTTCTATTGAAAGAGAAGTCCTGCTGCAATAAGCTATAAACTTGTAGTCATTAGTTGCAGTGCAGCCAACAACAGGACTTGAGAATAAAATATCCTCATCATAATATCTCTGAGATTTTTGTCCAAGACAGGAGTTTCTTCTCTGTACTTCAAACTTAAAGTTTGACTCCTTGGAGAATTGACATGCCTAGTCATCTCAATAGCAGACGTTTTTTTTTTGAGTTTATTTGGATCTGAATGTTGTGATTGGCATTGCTTATTGTTGTGTTATGAATCCTATAAAAAGCTTATGTTGTTCTTGACCTACAATCGATATACACTGCATTCATTATTTTGAAATTGATAGTGCTTTGCACTCAATATTGTCTTTCTATTCACTATTCAAGTGAACTCTGGGATGAAATTGCTCAGATGTTCCAGGTGGTTAGAATTCCATGTAGACTCTAATGGTCTTCAATAATGGTATTTTAAAGCTTCTAATTCCATGTGAGTCAATGAGTAGAAGTTTGGTTAGGATATTTTGTTCTCTTTACATTTTTATCTTGTAGGCCTTTAAAAGAAGTAGTGTCAGTTGGGAAGAAATACTTGGGGATGCAACGGCCCGGGGATGACCCGGGGTGGTCTATACCGGTCCCCATCCCCGTTAGAAAAAATATTCCCGTTCTCCACCCCGTTAAGCTGTTATAATTAACGGGGCGGGGACGGGGATACCCGGTCGGGTAAACGGGTACCTATTGGGTATCCGTTTATCCGTTTAGATAAGATGGAGACTAATCGAGATGATGATATTGATATATAGAAGAGATTCTTTGACTCTGGGATAAGGAAGAAGAGAACGAAAAGTGAAAAAGAAAACAACTAAAAAAAAAAAATCAAAAAATGAAGATTTCCAACACAATAACCGTAAAAAAAAATACATTTAAATTATAAAGAAATAAATAAAGGAATATCTTTCTAAAGAGATGAGTATACCAAAAAAAGAAAATAAGTGTTGGAGCACGTCGATGGGGCAGTGATTGGCGAAGATAGACGATGGACTAATGGAGCTAGGTTCTCGTCTTGGTTCAGAACTTTAGATCAGTTGCGTGAAAGAAGGAAGAGCAAGAGATGGTTACGTAAAATAAGGAAGAGAAAGACTCAGAATTATATATATTTTATTTATTTTTAATTTTTAATATATTAATATATATATATTTAAAATTTAAATATATTATATTAAAGTTAATGTGGACGGGGATGGATAGATGGGGATGGGGCGGAGAATACCGTTCCCGGGCTGTTTATCCATTTAGCCGTTAACGAAAAATCCCCGTTACCCATTAAGCCATTTAGACCGAAGATTTTCTAACCCATTAAAAAAGGTACCGGTCAGGAAACGGCCAAACGGAAAAAAAATTGCCATCCCTAGTTCTGGTGTTTCTTTTTTGTTTTCAAGGAATGCTGAAAACTGCAATATTGCACTTGTTAATGCTTTGATTTTGTCTTGTTACAAATCCAGACTAAGTAAGCTAAAATAACTATTATTTATTGAATTTTCAGCACATTGACTTGCTGATTCTGTTGCACACATCGTTTTCTGGTTCCCATTGTAGAAGTTTCTTTGGACTGAATTCTTCTTGAATTTCTTGCCTGTTTCGGAACTCGGTTCTAAAGAATAGGTTTCTTCTTGAAAGGGATCCTTTCAGAGGTAATATATTTCTCTGCCTTGTGGTGGTTGTTATTTGTGGTCCCACTACAAAAAAAATGACTTATTATGACGAATTAATTCATCGCAACAGGTACAAAAGTCGTCGTAATAAATTATTACGACGATAAAAAATTTATCGTAATACATTACAAATCGTTGTATTAATATGTTGTCGTAATAACCTATTACGGCAACTTATTTTCGCCGTAATAGGTTGATATTACGGCGAAAATAAGTCATCGTAATATTTTTTATTTAAATTTTAAAAATATTAAAATATTATTACGGCGACTTATTTTCGACCTATTACCGTAATATCAACCTATTACGGCGAAAATAAGTCGCCGTAATAGGTTTTTATTTAAATATTAAAATTTAATTAAAATCTTATTACGGCGACTTATTTTCGCCGTAATAGGTTGATATTACGGCAAAAATAAGTTGCCGTAATAATATTTTAATATTTTTAAAATTTAAATAAAAACCTATTACGGTGACTTATTTTCGCCGTAATAGGTTGATATTACGGCGAAAATAAGTCGCCGTAATAGGTTTTTATTTAAATTTTAAAAAAAATTAAAATTTTATTTTAATATTTTTTTGTATTGCACCTGTTACAATAATATAATATTAAAGCAACGATACTAGAAATAATTTTCTAATATAAAAGTTTCACAAAATAAATTAATAAAAGTTTTCATTCATTTCAATAAAATCATCATATACAATGTTTCAAAAAATACATAATTTAAAAAAAATACATGTACTATGGAGGTGAAGTCTGCTGGGATCCACTAGGATGATATCCAGGCACTAACTGTCGCATGAAAGCAGTGAGCTCAGCAGTCGTCGCCTTTAGATCCTGGATAGTCTTCTCTTGCTGAGTGAGTTTATCCTCTTGCCGAGCGAGCTTATCTTCTTGTTGAGCAAGCTTATTCTCTTGCTGAGCGATGAGCTCTCGGCACTCATGTAATTCACCCTTTAATTGTGAGTTTTCAGAAGATGAAGAACTACCTCTAATTCTCGATGTACCCTTCGGTAATGGACCCCATCCTTTTTTATAACCAGATCTAGAGCCTAAAACCTCCTCCAAAATGACATCCTCATTGATTGGTTCTACTGTAGAGTCCTGTGAGGAAAGTCGCTCTATTAACTGTGCCTGCAATGAAAAGAAAACAAATTCAATATGTTTAGTATAAAACATTACATTCAATAATATTGTATTTTTAATTGATAAAACTTACATGGGTTTCTTCAGCTTTTTCATTTATCCATTGATTCTTCTTTTTATCAAAATGAAGAGTATTCCACAGATGAAGTCTTGATGGCTCCTCTCCTGTAACAGGATCTCTCTGAAAAGAAATAATAATAATTTAAAACAATAATTTATTTTAGAGTTCTGTATTGATCTCTCTGAAACGAAATGGCAAGTTAGGCAACAGCAGCCTCCACAGGATGAAACAAGCAGTAAACGCTCATCCTTTGGCATTAGACAGCCCTATATGAATTAAGAATAAACAGTTAATATGATAGAGAACCCATTAAATAATATGAATTATCTTAGAGATGGACCCAACATCCTTTGGCATCAGACAGGATTACAATCCTTATACTCTCACAACATATACAGTAGAAACTTGCCCAGGTGAGACGATTCAGTTCCAATAGGCTCTTCAAGGCCACAGCTATTTAAAAGATGAACCATGGAGGCAAAGCAATACATTAACTCGCACAGTTTTCTTTACCTATTGATTGAAGGCTCTTGCAGAATGACAGGGTATCCCTTTTTTTTCTTCCTGTTTTCTTTGCAGCTTAAGGGGAAATTGGATAACTCAAAACAGTAACAAAGACAATATTGGGTGCTAGAAATACACCAAGATTACATATGTATCAGTAAGTATCTTTTTAGCACCATGGGATGCATATAGTTATTGGGGTTTACCCAACACTTCACAGTTCACAGGCTCACCCATGATGGCCACAGCAGACCAATGTTTTGCATCATCATGCGCCAGCCAATTCCATGGAATGTAAGGATAATAATTGCAAAACCACTACTGTGCAAGTAGTAACTGGTTCTTGAAATTTTTTAAGCTTTTAACGTTTTATTTTACAATATATGATTCGATACTCACATATACACATCCACTTCAATGAATAAATGAAGATGGAACTATCAGTAAAAAGAAATATCAACAACTGCAAATGAAAACTATGTTACTTAACACTCAATAAAATAAATAATGCATAGAACGTCCTTCAAATCATTCTAAATATTGGAAAATGTTATGACACTGCCGTGGCCTGTCCTAAAGCCAGATGCAAAAGGTGGATGGTTGGAAGCAGGTAAACATTTGCTCATAGAAATATGTCAAAAACTATGAAATAGATCTAAACATGGATTCAGAAACTATTAGAATGGAATAGTAATGGGATGATACATTGGTGCTATACCATTGCAATGTGAAATCAGCACCAGTAAAGGTGTCAGGACATCAAACCATTTGTACCAATGTGTACTGCTGTGTGCCAGCAATACTGTACCAACCATCTGGTTAGTACCAATGGTTGTTCGATTTTTTTATGTTTTCAGCTTTGGTTTATATAATCGATTCTCCAATGAAACATCAACACAGCATTCGATATAGGTATTCAAAGCCTTGAATCTAAATTTTCCATAAACGAGGATGAATAAAGCTAACCCCCATAGTTGGGAAAAGGCTAGATGATATGGTTGTGGTTATGGAAAGTGTTGTATTTAAGGATGACATTAATGATATTTACTGTTAGTGATATTTACTGTTCCATGAGAACCAAGAATCAAGATAACATTGTGAAAGAATTAAGTCCAAGTTCCTTCTTGCCTTTTCATCTTGTTCCCTTGCTTCCCTCATCTTAGTTGATGCATGAAACGTACAGACCTTTTTCTTGCTGGAGATTGGGAGCTTACTTGCCTAAAATCAAGATGCTATGGTCCATGCTAATTATCAAGCTTCAATTCTCACAAATCTGTTTGTTTTGTGGCTCAATTCTTATTTCTAACTCAATAATGGCTCAACATAGATGCTGGATCAAATCTTTCATAAATATGACTACACTAAATTTATAACACTACAACAATATCAGACCACAAAATACATAAATATAAAAGCACTAGGTTCACAGTATTCCTTACCATATCATAAGAGTGAGCCGGTATAGACTTCGATCCAGTGAGAGCAGCATATGGCTGCAATTCCCGATTAGATTTATTTGTTTCTGATTTTTTCTACATCAAAGAATTAATGAAAATGGTTACATGAGTTTATAAAAAATATAAACTATTAAAATATTTGTATGGATGTATTTACCTTATACTCATCTGAATAAAAGTAATCACATAGAAAGTCCCAGTCACTCTGCGAGACACGAGATGGCTTATTTTGTTTTGCTAAGCTCACACTTGTGTCCCCACCGTGACTAATGAAGTGGATATGAAGCCGATATCTAAATTCTCGATAAACTTTATTCATTTGAAACTCAATACCTTTTTTAATATGATCTAAATTCATATCAAGATCGAACTTCTCCTGCTTAAGTACATTAAACGTAATCTAAAGTAATCTAATACTAACTCTGAAGTCGAGATGCTTTCTGTGCATCAGTGATCTCACTCCACTTCTGACCGCAAGTGGTGCCATGTCACGTACAACCACTCCTATCTCGGTCAGAAACTCAGAGCGAAACTCACCCAATGGTCGTCCAACCTCAGGTGGCAGAAGAATAGGCAACTTCTGTCCACGACGCGTATCAATCAGATGTGCGGACTTGTATCCGCGAGCAGGACCTCGGCCCTTCTTCTTTGATGATGTAGCTGCAAAACATAATGAACTAAATTAGTGCAAAATAACATAAAGAAACATAGCCAAATAATATAAGTTTAAAGTAGAGTTATTACATGATGCGCCGACAGATGACCCCTCTGTCAGAGCTGGAATGTAAGGAGAATCATCTCGCCTCGATGTAGCAGGAGTATCTCTCGAAGACATCTGCAAACAAACATACAAACTAGAATTAACAAATAAGAAAGTATAAGAACATATAGTTATAATAAGTAAAAAAAAATGAATGCTACCAAATTAATCACTGTCATCACTAATATGCTCATTTTCTTCATCATCCTCCATATCAGAACTATGTATAGATCCCTCACTGTCATAATCAGCTAGTGTGTCGTCCTCCTCAACATCTTCGCATATAAAGTCATCTTGACCGACATCACTTTGACCTCTAATGTTTTCTTGAGTTGCAACTATTTCAGCATCAGTGTCCGTACGCCGAGATGTTATTAAGTCCATGTTAGGTTGCTCACATGTGAATCGAAGGGCTGCTGAATCATCTTCTTGATATACTTCTTCCTGAACATCATCATCCTTTTTTGGAATATCCCACAAATGACGATGACTAACCTTGTATACCACTTTCCAATTAGAATTGTTCTTCAAATCATCCAAGTAGAAAACCTTTTCAGCTTGTGATGCTAAAATGAATGGCTCATGTTTGTACCATTCTGAACTAATATTTATACTTGTAATATTATAATGTTGTTGCATTCTCCTGTGCTTTGGTTCAGTTTCAAACCATTTGCACTTGAACATTATCGCCTTACAACCTTTAACAAAATGAAATTCAAGGACCTCTAATAATATACCATAAAAGTTAATTTCTTCTCCTAGATGAGTAGAGGGAACACAAATGCCACTATTCTGTGTTTTATGGCCGACATCCCGAGTAACAGTGATAAATTTAACGCCGTTCACCACACAGCCAGTATACGAGAACACACGACTGTCGGGACCAATAGCCAATGAATAAAGCTCATCAGTAGCTTCAGATGCCCCAGCAAAATGCTTATTTAACATCTGGATAAACCAAACATCAACGTCATTTGAAATAAAGACATGATATATTAATTGACAATATAAATGAATGTACGGGCTTACTTCATTTTTAAACCACTCCAAAAATCTTTCCTTTTGTAATTGGTCCAGTTGTTCCGGTCTAGTTGGATTTAGCTGATCAATGTGTTGGCTATAGAGAACATTACGCTAATGAGCACTATAGAAATTGCATGATATGAAGAAATAATTTTACAAGTATACTTACTTGAGAAATGGTTGCACCTCTGGACAATTATTGATGAGGTACCAATGTACTTGTTTTAAAGTTTTATCATCTAAATGCACCATTCTTCCTTTTCCAAGAGGCCGCCAACGAGTTGCAAATATATTTAATTGCTTGTCCAAATGGCTATCCGAATCAAAATTTCGTTCCGGACGATTGAATTTTGTTTCTATGCCTCGAAGATACATTGAACAAAATGTTAGAGACTCGTTGACAACATAAGCTTCTGCAATTGAACCTTCCGGACGAGCCTTATTACGTACGTATTGTTTATACGTACCAAGTGCCCTTTCAAAAGGATACATCCATCTACTTTGAACAGGTCCGGCAAGTAAGGCCTCGTAAGGCAAATGAATTGATAAGTGCACCATAACGTCAAAAAATGCTGGTGGGAAAATTCGTTCAAGCTTACATAAGATCACCACAATCTGCTCTTGTAACAACTCCAAATCCCTAACATACAATGTCCTTGAACAAAGTTGTTGGAAGAAATTAGAAAGCTCAATTAAAGTACTACTCTCATGTTTCTGCAAGAATGGTTGAATGCCAATAGGTAACAATCTTTGAAGTAGTACATGACAATCATGTGTCTTCAAGCCGGATATCTTTCCATCACCTTCATTTACGCACCTTGAAATATTGGAAGAATATCCATCGGGCACCTTCACAGATTTTAGCCACTTACAGAATTGTCTTCTTTCATCTAATGTTAAGGTGTAAGATGCAGGAGGCTTATAAACTCTATTACCTTGAGTTTGTAACCACAACTCCCTTCGGATCCCCATTGAAGCCAGGTCCTCTCTTGCTTTATATGTGTCTTTTGTCTTACCTTCGATGCTTAATAAAGTTCCCACGACATTGTCACATATATTCTTCTCAATATGCATTACATCTAAGTTATGTCTCAATTTTAATGATGACCAATACTCCAACTCGAAGAAAATGCTCTTCTTATACCAATTCAACTCATTTGGTGCACGCTTTCGCTTTCGATGTTTATTGTTTGGATGCTTTCCGGACTGTTCAGCAGCTATGTGTTCTAATTGCATTAAAATTTCTTCTCCGGTCAACATTTTTGGTTTGACTCCATGCTCTCTACTTCCATCATGGAGTCTACTATTTCGCCACTTGTGATAAATAGGCAAGTAACGGCGATGTCCCATATAGCAAATCTTGTCTTTCAGCTTTTTGGATGAGGTTTGCTCATTACAAACTGGACATGCCTTATAACCCTTTGTGCTCCAACCAGATAATAACGAGTATGCTGGAAAATCATTTATAGTCCATAAAACAGCTACGTGCATCCGAAAACTCTCTTTGGTAGATGCATCATATACATCAACACCTTCGGTCCATAAATGTTTAAGTTCATCCACTATTGGCCTTAAAAATATATCCATATCCCTTCCTGGAGATTTAGGACCGGGGATAAGCAACGACATCATAAAGAATGTCTCTTTCATATATTTCCATGGAGGCAAGTTATAAGGTACTAAAATGACGGGCCACATACTGTATGCATTACTCATGTTCCCAAATGGATTGAATCCGTCTGAAGCAAGACCTAACCTTACATTTCTTGGTTCACTGGCAAAATTAGGATACTTTTGATCAAAATCTTTCCATGCTTCTCCATCTGCTGGATGCCGTAACACCCCATCTGTGATCGGTCGCTTATCATAGTGCCACCTCATATCTTCAGCTGTATATCTTGAGGCATATAGACGTTTCAAACGAGGTGTGAGTGGAAATACCGCATAACTTTATAAGGTATCTTCTTACCTTTGTCTTTAACCACTTGGTACCTAGGCTCGTTGCATACCGGACATTTTTCTAAATAGGCATTCTCCTTCCAAAAGATAGCACAATCATGCTTGCATACATGTATGTTCTCGTAGCCTAAACCCAACTCATTCATCTTTTTGGCCTCATAGTGCGAAGATGGTATTCTAGTACCATTCGGAAATGCCTCTTTTAATAGTTCAAGCAACATATTGAAAGACTTATTTGTCCACCGATTGAGGACCTTAATGTGCATTAACTTCACTAAGAATGTCAAAGAAGAAAACTTTTCACATCCAGGATAAAGCTCGGATTCCACCTCATTGAAAAGATCATCCAATTTCTTACTGTGATCGGTCCTTTCATGGTCAGACATCATCGGATTGTCATCATCATTGCCAACCTCAGTGTGAGCACCACTTGGGCCAGCGATGTCCTGCAATGCTTCGACCATCTCATCTTGTTCCCTTTCTGGGTCATCATCTTCATTCTCATTTTCATCTGAGACATTGCTTCCAAACTGTTCTCCATGAAAATACCACGTCTGATACGTCTTCGAGAAACCCTTTAACATACAGTGTAATTTAACTAAATCAGGCTTATGCCATTTGCCATTATAACACCGCACACAAGGACAACGTATCTTCCCTTCTTCATTAACATGAAGCCTTGCCTTTTCTATGAACTTCTTAATACCGGCATCATATTCTGGACAATTTCGTTTCTTATGTATCCAACTCTTATCAATCGGCATCGTTGGTGACGTACAACAGCTGTTTGTTGCAAGGATATGTTAGTGATAAAATTTTCCTTTTTTTATTCAGTGAATTATCCTACTATAACATCATGAATCCAAACAGTAAGTATGCTGAATTTTCTTAAAATCAAAGGCATAAAAAACATAGCAATTTAACAAATCCCCTCCCTCCTACATTTATTCCCTGCTTACTCTCATTGAAAAGCCCTACAATGTGAGGGCAATTCGCTAAGCTGATGGTTTTAATCCCGTCATTATGGGAGCACAAGAGAGCTGAACAAAATTAATAAATGTTAATTGTTCAAACTTATGGTATAAAAAGATAATGAAACCCAACCTCCCAGACTCCTAGTGCCTATTTACTAAGCCATGAAATTCATGATCTAAAGAAGGACAATAATAATAGAAGCACCAAGACCAAACAACAGAAACAAACATTATATATATAAAACGAATCAAGAGAAACCATTGAAGAACTAGAGCATGTCTTTTCTACAGAATCCTAGAACTCAATAATACTTTTTCACTCGGTGAAACTAGTTAATATCAGCTCTTTGAATCCTGAATACATCTCCAAAGCCATCAACCAGGATTGTCAAAGTTCATTTGAAATGAAACAAAGAAGCAGTCATTACAAAACCACGGAGGCCCAAAAAATTGTACAGAGGCCACTAATTTTTATGATCAATCAGTAGATTGCAAACCCGGAAATAACATAGTATGGATTGATACAAGGAATAAGGGGCTGATTCCATTGAAAACTACACCTGCAGTTCCTGCAGGTGATTGTTTGATATGGAAAGGGCCGGATCACCTGTAACTGACCTGATAAAATTATCTCCACTAACATTATTATATCTTATTATGACATTATATTATTATTACAATATTCTATTATGGTATATTTATGTTACATAATAATATAACATACAATATAAGATCATACAACATTATGTTATAGCATATTTTATCTTATGTTTGTATTTTCTTGCATTACCTTATGTTAAGTTATATTATAGTTTACTTTATCTTATGGTATAGCATAATATTATAAGATACCGTTGTATTATATTTTATGACTATATTACATCACATTATATTATACTCAACTCAACTCATCTAAGCCTTTTCCCAACTACATAATAATATCTAGCAGGGTATCATACTCTCTCCATATTCAGCAACCAAATACAAGAAGTTATGAATGCAGTCTTTAGATGCAGGCAAACACTTGCAAACACAAATGCAGCATTCTAATTGCAACTGCATCTACAAATGTAATCATCTAAAAATGCAGGTTGCCAAACAGCTCTTAACAAGCTTTTAGCATGCAACTCAGTTGCCTACATCTGACCAGTTGCAGACAACTGGATACTAGCATTAACCCTTACGATTAGGATGCAGTATCTAGATGCAGAAAGAGAGAGAGAGAAGCTTAAATAATAATAATAATAATAGCTAATGTAAAGTTGACTTACGAGGTTCTCAATTCGCTCCCTTTCGTCTTTCCGTGAAGGTCTGTGATCAGATGTCAGAGCCTCTGCCATCCCAGCTCTGCTCAAAACAGCACGGCAGTCCCCGGCATTGGAAACAACAACGATTAAGAATAACAACACACACATATACAGTGTAATTTAACATCCTATAAACGTTGTTATTATATAATTTCTTTGGTGTGCTTGGATCGTTACATGATTCTCCAATGGCACATCCATGACCGGCTGGGATTAGATAATCATTGTTGACATCAATTTGGATTTACCGTTACCCTCCCCAACCCCTCTGTCTCGTCCACGGGCGGGAGGAGCCGCGGCCTTCGCCTGCCGCCGTGTGCCTGCCCCTCGCTCGCGGCGCCGCCTAGGACGCGGCCGAGTGAGAGGGCCGGGCGGAGAGGCACCGTCACCCATCACGGCCTCCCCTTCCCTTCTCCAGCTAGGGCTCGCGTCGAGAAACCGCGGCCCCGCCACTCGCAGCCGCCGCCGCCCTCCTTCCCGCCTGTCTCTCCCTCCCTCTCTTTCTCCTTCCCTCTCTCCCACTTCTTTCACTCCCAATTTAACTGTGAAACAAGGGAGTCGGTTCCCCGTTCCCCCTGCCCTCAATTCCCTCGCCCCCCCTTCTCTCTGTTGGTCTGCCCTCAATTCCCGCCCCCCCTTCTCTCTGTTGGCCTGCCCTAAATCCCCCCGGCGGTCTCTCTCTCCCCGCCCCCTCCCCAAATCATCAGAAAACAAGAGAAATCAAAAAAAAAATCCAAGTGAAACAAGAATCGCGAGCAAGAGGGTTTTATAAAGTCCTTCTACTCACCTCGTCCGAAGGCTGACAGAGAGGAGCTCGGCGTCCGCAGGCGGAGAGGAGCTCGGAGGCTGACAGTGGAGACGAGCTCGGGGGGAAGACGGCGGGAGGAGGGTTTCACAGAAAAAAAAAATCTCGCGAGGTTTAGAGAGTATTAAAGGGACCTTATTACGGCAAAATTAACTTTCGTCGTAATAAGGTCTCGTATGAGAGATATTTTTCACTATATTACGATGAATTTTTAATTTTATCGTAATACGTATATTTATTACGGTGAAAATGTATTTCGCTGTAATAAAAAGAAAGAAAAATTTTAAAAAATAAAATCGTAAAATAAAATGTGGACTTATTACGACGAATTATAAATTTCATCGTAATAAGTCTCTTAATTACGGCGAAAATGTATTTCTCGTAATAAAAAGAAAGAAAAATTAAAAAAATCAAAATTGTAAAATAAAATGTGGACTTATTACGATGATTTTTTAAACTCGTCGTAATAAGTCTTTTTATTACGGTGAAAATGTATTTCACCGTAATAAAAAGAAAGAAAAATTAAAAAATTAAAATCGTAAAATAAAATGTGGACTTATTATGATGATTTTTTAAACTCACCATAATAAGTCTTTTTATTACGGCGAAAATGTATTTCGCCGTAATAAAAAGAAAGAAAAATTAAAAAAATTAAAATCGTAAAATAAAATGTGGACTTATTACGATGATTTTTTAAACTCGTCGTAATAAGTCTTTTATTACGGCAAAATTCTTTTTCACCGTAATAAAAAGAAAGAAAAATTAATAAAATTAAAATTGTAAAATAAAATGTGGACTTATTACGATGATTTTTTAAACTCGTCGTAATAAGTCTTTTTATTACGGCAAAAAGTATTTCGCCGTAATAAAAAGAAAGAAAAATTAAAAAATTTAAAATCATAAAATAAAATGTGGACTTATTACGATGATTTTTTAAACTCATCGTAATAAGTCTTTTTATTACGGCAAAATGGTATTTCACCGTAATAAAAAGAAAGAAAAATTAAAAAATTTAAAATCGTAAAATAAAATGTGGACTTATTACGATGATTTTTTAAACTCGTCGTAATAAGTCTTTTTATTACGGCGAAATACTTTTTTGCCGTAATAAATAATTGTTATGATGAATTTAATTTTTATTTCGCCGTTATAAATAAACCTATAACGATGAAAATATTTTGTCATAATAGGTTCACCACAAATACCATACTTTCTTGTAGTGTCCTTAGGGTAAGGAGAAGTGGCTCAATAGTATGTACACCATAAATTTATGTTTATACAAGCAATTCAAGAATCAAGAAACCAGTTGGAATACAAGGACAGATTGAAAACAATCTCAAGCAGAAAATGTTAATCTTTCTCTGCCATTTTTCTTATTTAATACCTTCCGGCAAATTCTTAGGTTCCTGATACCTAAGGTAATGTCTGCAAAATTGGTATCGAGATCCATATTGGTATACTATTGATTTGATGCGGTATGGACTGATATGGTATGGTACGCAGCTGTACTGAGAAAGGGTGTGCATTCTTTTTGTACTCAACTATAATACTATTTGGTATTGGGTAGTACAGTATGGTCATCCTGTACCAAGCATATCACATCTTATTGATAACGAACTAATACTCAGCATTGGGAATGTGCTTAGTTTTGGAACCATAAGCCTACCTGTATCTGTACTGGACCAAAATAGTACCCAAATAGGCACCAAAATTGTTACCGCAAACCTGAGGCAAAAGGATATATCCAACTCTTTCTTAATTTTTTAGATCTTATATGCTAGTTTTTATGTGTTAATCCATATCTCCTTACATGATCTTAAAATGTTATCCAGCAAGTTCTATTGTTTATCACTGTATTTTCTTTTATTACTTTTCATTCCTTTTCTAACTGTCAAGCTTTATATGATTTAAAGAATCCTTTGGCTTTTTCACAGGAGAGGTTTATCTGAGTCGGAGGTCAGCCTTCTCAAGGAGGTACCACATTATTTTTTTGCATCTTACATTATTATGCGGGTAGAAATGTTGATAGTTCCTGATCACTAGACTCACAGTCCTTTTTGAGAGTATGCAGAACATGTGATATTGTATTTTTAGGCTGTAGGTATTGATAATCTTTGCTCAGATTCAAAATGTCTTGTTTAACATATACAGGCAATGTTTTGTTTAACATATACATAAATTATGATTTTTCACTCAAAATTCTTGTACCTATCTCACTTAGGTCATTGTCATGATGTCTCCTACATGGACAAAATGCATAGTAACATGTGAAAGTAGAACACATAGCAATGCTTCAAAGTAGTTGATCAAGTTTAATTTGTCTCACTCTCAACCATGAGTCACATAGTTTGCTACAACATTTTGCTAAATCATTTTTTTTACTTCATTTTTTAAAAATGTTTTATCATATGGTTTAAACTGGTATGACTATTGACTCACATCACTGTTTCTTGGAATTATGAGTCTCTATGTACTAAGAAGCTTCAAGAATGAAATAGCATAGGTAGGAATTGCCATTTCCCTACTTTTTAGCTAGCAAATAAAGATGCTTCTCTAAGAGCTAAATTAAGTTATCATTAGGAGAAATATGAGCGGTAAGCTTCATTGTTTGATAGCATGTGAGACTATAAGCTTGAACGCTTGCTAGGTGCCACTACATAGCTTTGGTGTTCTTTTGTGGATTCTTTGGTCTTATAAGAAACTGAGAGTGAGAAGAACAGATGAGCATGAAAGAGTGAAGGAAGAGAGAGGAGGAAGGGAGAGAACCAAAGCATTAAGTTTTGGCTGAGGTTGAACGGAAATTGACCCCCTACTTTTGCATTTTGGCTCATCTCAGTCCAGTTTCGGCAGATAGAAACCAGCCATAAATGTTTTTTCCTTTTCTGATTTTTATTTTCTTTTTCCGTCCTATTGGGGTCATTTCCTTATTTTCAAGTCTTTCTTTTTCTAAAGTTATAATAGGAGACAGATAATAAGCTTTATTGCAGATGGATTAGGGATTTCAAGTAGGCTCTTACTAGAGTATTTTATAAAGACCAATGTGATCAACCGAGAATCTAACATATTCTAAATAGGAATTCTTTTTTTTAATATAAGATAAAGATACCATCTTGGACCTACACATGATGAAGTGAAGCCTGGCTTAAGTGCTATGCCTTCGCTAAGACGAAAAAGAAGGAAACTGTGACGGGTTCTCTGGTAATAAATATCCTATGGTCCTCAATTTCTCATAATATTTATATTGGTGTCACTGATGAGGTTTTATACCCCAATTTTGTTCCGTGTACACAATCAGATGTCCAAAGGAGAATACAGGACAGAAAATTTGTGCTATATGATTTTACGTGTAAAACATGGAAGAAGACTCTGTTTTTTATCAGTTAGAACTTAGAAGAGCCTCGAATTTCTCAAATTTAGTATGTAATAGGAAACCACCTAGCTCAAATATTCCTAAGGCCTTGCAAAAATCCAACACTCTAAGTTGATCTACAGCATCCTCCGAGCAAGACACTGCTGAGTGCTGGCCTTAAAAGCTCCAATGATGACTCTATGTGCTGCGGATATTTGGTAACATTATTGTTAAAATCTTATAATCAATTATCTGGATATCACAATTCAGATCAAAATGATTTTAAACTCTTCAGATAACATCCTTGGAGCAGGATCTATTAGGATCATCAGACTTACAGTTGTATTGTGGATCATACGATCCCTTAAGCATGGGATAAGACTTGATCATATCATGTATGAATTAAATCACATGGAAATCTGTTTTTTGTTATTTGTTTAACTTAAAGACTTAGTTGTTTCACTTAAAAGACTTAGGCATGTAGGCATGTAAGTTTGCAAGCTTGTTATATCTATTTTTAACTTCTAAAAACTAATTTTGGAATTCATGAGTTAAAAGCAAGATGCAAGTTTACCTGTTTAATTTTTTTTTCTTTGTTTCCTGAAAATACCATCTAAAAGGATAATTGATTTGATAAGTAATATAGAGTTATCATGAATAATTGGACATGATGTTGTTACAGTAGACTATGGTTTATGATTGGTGGAAACAAGACTTTGAATAGGTATTAACTATGGATTTTTATTCTTTATGAATTTACTTTACATTTGACTCCTTTTCAGTTTCACATTTCTTTTATATTTTCAATCTTTGGATCACTTTTAATTTTACGTTTAACAATTCGATCCTTGATCCAATCTAATCTCACCCCGATACAATTACAAGTCAATCCCAACCAGATGAAATTGCTTGGCAAATTCCTGCGACATCAAATTTAGGTGGAAACTTGATTTTCTTGATGCAGTGGCATTAGTGGTTCTCAAATTTTTAGCTAATTTAATTCTGATTTTTGCTGTTCTCATGGTCAGTCATTGTTATTTTTAGTTTTGCATTCGTATGAAGTTTTGATAATTAATATCACAATTTGCCTGCATGTGCACATCGTTTTTATCCTTTCATTAAATTTTGTATGCTTGACGCTTCTGTACAACATTGTTCAGTTCTGTTTAGTGCAGCTTAGGAGCTCTATTCAACTTTCTTTATTTCATAAAATGCAGACTGTAGATATGATTTGCTGGTTTATGATTGCACTTAGTTCTGCATTTATCCTTTTTCTTTTTTCCCTCAGTGAGGATGAAGAAGTTCTTTGGCAAGTTGACATCGATAGGATGGAGTATCTTTTCTCAACTCTTGTTTAATATCTTGAGATTGAGAATGCATACAACATTTTTGTTCTCAATCCCAAGCACAACATACGATTATCGGTAAGTGTTTGTGAGGTTTTTATGTATTTATCTATTTTTTACATGATGCAGGTTGTCATGTTTTATTTAACTGTCTTAAGGTTCTATTGAAAGAGAAGTCCTGCTGCAATAAGCTATAAACTTGTAGTCATTAGTTGCAGTGCAGCCAACAACAGGACTTGAGAATAAAATATCCTCATCATAATATCTCTGAGATTTTTGTCCAAGACAGGAGTTTCTTCTCTGTACTTCAAACTTAAAGTTTGACTCCTTGGAGAATTGACATGCCTAGTCATCTCAATAGCAGACGTTTTTTTTTTGAGTTTATTTGGATCTGAATGTTGTGATTGGCATTGCTTATTGTTGTGTTATGAATCCTATAAAAAAGCTTATGTTGTTCTTGACCTACAATCGATATACACTGCATTCATTATTTTGAAATTGATAGTGCTTTTGCACTCAATATTGTCTTTCTATTCACTATTCAAGTGAACTCTGGGATGAAATTGCTCAGATGTTCCAGGTGGTTAGAATTCCATGTAGACTCTAATGGTCTTCAATAATGGTATTTTAAAGCTTCTAATTCCATGTGAGTCAATGAGTAGAAGTTTGGTTAGGATATTTTGTTCTCTTTACATTTTTATCTTGTCGGCCTTTAAAAGAAGTAGTGTCAGTTGGGAAGAAATACTTGGGGATGCAACGGCCCAGGGATGACCCGGGGCGGTCTATATCGGTTCTCGTTCCCGTTAGAAAAAATGTTCTCGTTCTTCACCCTGTTAAGCTGTTATAATTAACGGGACGGGGACGAGAATACCCGGTCGGGTAAATGGGTACCTATTGGGTATCCGTTTATCCGTTTAGATAAGATGGAGACTAATCGAGATGATGATATTGATATATATAAGAAACTCTTCGACTCTGGGATAAGGAAGAAGTGAACGAAAAGTAAGAAAGAAAACAACTAACAAGAAAAAAAATCAAAAAAATGAAGATTTCCAACACAACAACCGTAAAAAAAATACATTCAAATTTTAAAGAAATAAATAAAGAAATATCTTTCTAAAGAGATGAGTATACCAAAAAAAGAAAATAAGTGTTGGAGCGCGTCGATGGGGCAGTGATTGGCGAAGATAGATGATGGACTAATGGAGCTAGGTTCTCATCTTGGTTCAGAACTTTAGATCAGTTGCGTGAAAGAAGGAAGAGCAAGAGATGGTTACGTAAAATAAGGAAGAGCAAGAGTCAGAATTATATATATTTTATTTATTTTTAATTTTTAATATATTTATTTATATATATATTCAAAATTTAAATTTATTATATTAAAGTTATCATAGACGAGGATGGGTAGATGGGGATGGGGCGGAGAATACCGTTCCCGGCTGTTTATCCATTTAGCCGTTAACGAAAAATCTTCGTTACCCATTAAGCCGTTTAGACCGGAGATTCTCTGACCCATTAAAAAAAGGTACCGGCTAGGTAAACGGCCAAACGGAAAAAAAATGCCATCCCTAGTTCTGGTGTTTCTTTTTTGTTTTCAAGGAATGCTGAAAACTGCAATATTGCACTTGTTAATGCTTTGATTTTGTCTTGTTGCAAATCCAGACTAAGTAAGCTAAAATAACTATTAGAGCAATTCAAAAATATTGAATTTTCAGCACATTGACTTGCTGATTCTGTTGCACACATCGTTTTCTGGTTCCTATTATGTAGAAGTTTCTTTGGACTGAATTCTTCTTGAATTTCTTGCCTGTTTCGGAACTCGTTCTAAAGAATATGTTTCTTCTTGAAAGGGATCCTTTCAGAGGTAATATCTTTCTATGCCTTGTGGCGGTTGTTATTTGTGGTCCTTAGGGTAAGGAGAAGTGACTCAATAGTATGTACAACATAAATTTATGTTTATACAAGCAATTCAAGAATCAGGAAACCAGTTGGAATACAAGGACAGATTGAAAACAATCTCAAGCAGAAAATGTTAATCTTTCTCTGCCATTTTTCTTATTTAATACCTTCCGGCAAATTCTTAGGTTCCTGATACCTAAGGTAATGTCTGCAAAATTGGTATCTAGATCCATATTGGTATATTATTGATTTGATGTGGTATGAACTGATATGGTATGATACGCAGCCGTACTAGAAAGGGTGTGCATTCTTTTCGTACTCAACTATAATACTATTTGGTATTGGGTAGTACAGCAAGGTCATCCTGTACCAAGCATATCACATCTTATTGATAACGAACTAATACTCAGCATTGGGAATGTGCTTAGTTTTGGAACCATAAGCCTACCTGACCAAAATAGTACTAGAATAGGCACCAAAATTGTTACTGCAAAGAGGCAAAAGGATATATCCAACTCTTTCTTAATTTTTTAGATCTTATATGCTAGTTTTTATGTGTTAATCCATATCTCCTTACATGATCTTAAAATGTTATCCAGCAAGTTCTATTGTTTATCACTGTATTTTCTTTTATTACTTTCCTGCATTGATAGTTTATTCTTTTTCTAACTGTCAAGCTTTATATGATTTGAAGAGTCTTTTGGCTTTTTCACAGGAGATGTTTATCTGAGTTGGAGGTCAGCCTTCTCAGGGAGGTACCACATTGTTTTTTTGCATCATACATTATTTTGCGGGTAGAAATGTTGATAGTTCCTGATCACTAGACTCAGTCCTTTTTAAGAGTATGCAGAACATGTGATATTGTATTTTTAGGCTGTAGGTATTGATAATCTTTGCTCAGATTCAAAGTGTCTTGTTTAACATATACAGACAATGTTTTGTTTAACATATACATAAATTATGATTTTTCACTCAAAATTCTTGTACCTATCTCACTCATGTTGATGACTGGTATTCTATCATTGTCATGATGTCTCCTACATGGACAGAATGCATAGTAACATGTGAAAGTAGAACACATAGCAATGCTTCAAAGTAGTTGATCAAGTTTAATTTGTCTCACTCTCAACCATGAGTCACATAGTTTGCTACAACATTTTGCTAAATCATTTTTTTTACTTCATTTTTTAAAAATGATTTATCATATGGTTTAAACTAGTATGACTATTGACCCGACATCACTGTTTCTTGGAATTATGAGTCTCTATGTACTAAGAAGCTTCAAGAATGAAATAGCATAGGTAGGAATTGCCATTTCCCTACTTTTTAGCTAGCAAATAAAGATGCTTCTCTAAGAGCTAAATTAAGTTATCATTAGGAGAAATATGAGCGGTAAGCTTCATTGTTTGATAGCATGTGAGACTATAAGCTTGAACGCTTGCTAGGTGCCACTACATAGCTTTGGTGTTCTTTTGTGGATTCTTTGGTCTTATAAGAAACTGAGAGTGAGAAGAACAGATGAGCATGAAAGAGTGAAGGAAGAGAGAGGAGGAAGGGAGAGAACCAAAGCATTAAGTTTTGGCTGAGGTTGAACGGAAATTGACCCTCTACTTTTGCATTTTGGCTCATCTCAGTCCAGTTTCGGCATATAGAAACCAGCCATAAATGTTTTTTCATTTTCTGATTTTTATTCTTTTTCCGTCCTATTGGGGTCATTTTCTTATTTCAACGGTCTTTCTTTTTCTAAAGTTATAAGAGGAGACAGATAATAAGCTTTATTGCTGATGGATTGGGGATTTCAAGTAGGCTCTTACTAGAGTATTTTATAAAGACCAATGTGATCAACCAAGAATCTAACATATTCTAAATAGGAATTCTTTTTTTTTTAATATAAGATAAAGATATCATCTTGGACCTACACATGTTTTACTAAATTTTACTTATCCTCAAAATAATGAGAAAGAAAAGCCCAAATTCTATATATTTGTGGGTTGTCAAAAGTTATGAAAATATTTGTATATCTCTGGGCACTAAGACACTTCATAACTTATAAATATAACAAATTTTCAAACAATTGAACTTTAGAAAGTAAATAATATGGTGAAAGTTGTTATGGAAGAAGACTAAAATTTATTCATTCGGTTCTGTCTCACAAACGTTTAGCATACAAGATTAAATAGGACTAGAGCAGAAACAAACCCTTAGCTGACTTTCTAATTTTCAGTTAAAGAATACAGATCCTATTGACCCAGATTTTGTTGAGAAAAAAAAGGGAAAAAATAGATCTCACTAAAAAAACCTAGAAATCAAGAAAAAATAAATCAGGAATCAAATCTTCTAACTTTTTGACACTTTCGTTCAAGTTGGTGCGTAGATATCAATTAGCCCCAATTTTGCTTATACAAATATCAAAGTTAGGTTTAAACAATCCCTTAGTAAGAATGTCAGCCATTTGTTGTGATGTTGGAACAAACGGCATGCAAATAATTCCTTCCTCGAGCTTTTCTTTTATGAAATGTTTGTCTATTTCAATGTGCTTGGTCCTATCATGCTGAACATGATTGTGAGCTATGCTAATTGTAGCTTTGTTGTCGCAATATAACTTTATTGGTCCACTTATTGGCATTCGTAACTCAGTTAAAATATGTTGCAACCATAACAACTCGCACACTCCATTAGCCATAGCCTTAAACTCTGCTTCTGATAGATTTGAGAAATTATTTACCCAATTATTTATTTTGATGATTAACAAAAGTCATGAGTATATTCATTGTGTTTCTGATAGATTTGATAAGTGTTTCAGGAATTAAGATTGGTTATTTATTCAAATGGCACTTAGAAATCATTTTTGAACCAAGTTTCAATGGAATTTATTTAAGTTCAAAACTTGGAGCCGACACCTTAACAGTTTCGAGCTGACTCCAGAGTGTATCAGAGCAGTTGTATATTTTTGGCACGGTTCGGAGTCGACACCTAGAGTTTCGGAGCCGACACCTGAGGTATCGGAGCCGACACATGAAAAGGTAGAGCCGACTCCAACCTGAGATACAGAGAAACAATTTTCTGCTTTAGGAGTCGGAGTCGACACATGGATTTGGGAGCCGACTCCAACCTGAGATACAGAGAAATAGTTTTCTGCTTCAGAAGCCGGAGCCGACACATGGATTTTGGGAGTCGACTCTAACCTGAGTTACAGAGACTATATTTTTCGAAGCAATTCTCGGAGCCGACACATCAAAAATCGAGAGTCGACTCCAGTCAGCGGGGAGTCGACACTTTGCAAAGTCAGAGCCGACTCTACATCAAATCAATTTTGCTATTAATGGAAACACAATTTGGAGCCGACACATAAAAAGTTGAAGCCGACTCCAACCTATCAAGGACGATTTTTAAAAGTGCAAGATCGGATTCTAACGGATATATTTTCTCACCAATTCTCAACGGATACTTTTCTTTGCATAAGGAAGCATCGAGGTACAATTTTAACAGCTAGTTTCTCACCTAATTCTTAGATTAAGACTCTATAAAAAGGGGATTCATCCGTTTGAAAAAGATGAAAAAAGAAGAACGAAAAAATATCGATGAAAAAAGAGAAAAATCAAGAGAAATCCCTAGTGAAAAAGAAAGAGAAAAATCTATGAGTCTAAGCTTATCAATCCAAGAGAGATTCAAGAGAAATCCAAAGCTCTAAAAGTTCAAATTCGAAGGATTTTTAAAAAGGGAAAAGAAGAAGAGAAAAAGCCCTATTTCCTCAACGAGTTGTGTTCAAGATTCAACGATTCAATCCTTGCTCATCCATTCAAAAGAGAAGAGGAAAAGAAGAAAAGCTCAAATCCACATCGCTTCAATCATGCTTTTCTTACCTTTGTTTATTTATATTGCTTATTTGCTCATTTAAGGAGCTTTCCATTGTTGTAAACATTAAATTGATTTGGTGTTTACTAATTCAAAATGGCGGATTGAATTAGTTGAGGTAGTTTACCTCGGAAACAAGCTAGTTTAGCTTGGGTTTGGGTTTTGTGCTGGTGAACCTGTGAAAACCGGCTAGGTTCATTGTGACCCCGTGTAAAATAACAAGTTGGAGTTATGAGCTTGTAAAACAACTTAACTATAATCAATGGATTATAGTGTGGACCCAAGAGTTGCTTGGGAGTGGACGTAGGTGTGGGATTGACCGAACCACTATAAATCTTTGTGTATTTGTCATGCTTTTGTCTCTATCTCTCTCTCTCATTGTGCTTTAAATTATTGCATCACTTCACTAGTATACTTAATCTTTGTGAAATTTGGTTTTAAGTTCTAAGTGTTAAATTTTTAAAGAATCCAATTCAACCCCCTCTTGGGTTGCCATCTGGGCCAACAATTGGTATCAGAGCTGATGCTCATTTTTATTTGATCTAACGATCAAGAGTTAAAGATCCAAATGGAAACACAAGCTGGATCAACTTTTGCTGAAGGTCAATCCACTAGTAGGCCAATTTTGTTTAATGGCTCTAATTATTCATATTGGAAAGCAAGAATGAGGATTTTCATTCAAGCTTTAGATTATGAATTGTGAAGTGTCATTACAAATGGACCTAGTACACCCACACACATTGTAAATGGTTCAAAAGTTCCTAAGCCTGAAAGGGATTGGAATGAGAACGATAGGAAAATGGCTCAGCTCAATGCAAAAGCCATGAATGTTTTATATTATTCTTTGGATACAAATGAATTCAATAGAATATCTATTTGCATTTCAGCCAAAGAAATTTGGGATAGACTAGAAGTTACCCATCAGGGTACTAATCAAGTAAAAGAATCCAAAATTAACATTCTAGTGCACAAATATGAATTGTTTAGCATGGAACAAACTGAATCAATCACATGCATGTACACTAGATTCACTGATATTGTTAATGGTTTGAAAAGTCTTGGTAAGACTTATACTAATTCTGAATTGGTGCGCAAAATTCTTAGATCTTTTCCAAGATCATGGGAAGCAAAAGTAACTGCAATCTAATAAGCCAAAGACTTAAACATTCTACCTTTGGAGGAGCTTCTTGGATCCTTGATGACCCATGAATTGACAATGAAACAACATCAAGAGGAAGAGGTAAAAAAGAAAAGAACTATAGCACTCAAGGCTGCTGAAAATGAAAAAAGCAACAGTGATGATGATGAAGATGATGATGAGACAGCTTTCCTAGCTAAGAAATTTAAGAAATTTATGCAAAGAAGGAGATCCTTCCATAAGAGAAAGTTTGGAATAAAATTGGAAGGAGAAAGAGAAAAAGAAAGGGATAAGGACAAAGAAAAAGAACCATTGACATGTTATGAATGTAGGAAGCCGAGGCATTTTTGATCTGAATGTCCTCAACTAAAGAAGGGTTACAAGAAGAAGAAAAAAAAAGCCTATATTGCAACTTGGAGTGATAGTGAAGAGTCTTAATCTGAAGAAGAATAAAAAGAGGTTGCAAACATATGCTTCATGGCAAACGATGAAAATAAGGTATGTACTGAAACCCCTAATGATGATTTTACATTTGATGAATTGTATGATGCATTTAATGAATTAGTTAGTGATTTTAAGGTTTTGAGAATGAAAAACAAATCTTTGAAAATTGAAAACTTAAATCTTCTCAAAGAGAAAAATGAACTAATTCTTGAGGTTAAAAATCTAAAATCTGAAAATGAAAATATTTTAAAAGAAAAGGAATCAATTTCTAATGAAAATATTAATTTGAAGAAAGAAATTGATAAACATAAAATTATAGTTGATAAATTTACATATAGCTCAGAAAAACTAAATTTGCTTTTAAGTAATCAAAGAGCTGTATTTGATAAAGCTAGTTTAGGATATAAACCACACATGAAACAAAAATATGTCAACAATTTCTTTGTGAAGAAAAATGATGTTTCATGTTATTGCTGTAACAAAAAAGGACATAAATCTTATGAATTCAATTTTAGAAAAATTAATAAAAATTTAAATATTAAAGGTAAGAAAATATGGGTTCTAAAAGGAACAATTTTTATTGCTACTAACCATGAAGGACCCAAGAAAGCTTGGGTACCTAAACATAAGATTTGATTATTTTGCAGGAGTGTCTTGCGGCCAAAGGATCAAAATGAAAGTGGTACCTTGTTAGTGGCTGCTCAAGACACATGACGGGTGACAAAGATTAATTCATCATCCTTGAAGATAAAAGAGGAGTTGTTACTTTTGGAGATAATGGCAAAGGCCAAATTATGGGATTTGGTAAAATTCAAATAACTCCATCTACTTTTATAGAAAATGTTTTATATGTTGGTTTAAAGCATAATCTAATTAGCATTAGCCAATTATGTGATAAAGGTTTTAAAGTTTCCTTTAAATCTTTTATTTGCACCATTTCTAATCACATAGACAATAGCATTATATTTGTTGGAAATAGAAATGACAATGTATACTTAATTGATCTAGACAATTTGTCTACTAGTAACCATTGCTTAATTGCTGATAATACTAAGGTAAATGAGATTGGATGGCTATGGCATCGTAAATTAGGTAATGAAAGCACACACTTAATTTCAAAATTAATTAGAATAGATTTAGTTAAAGGACTTCCAAAACTAGATTTTGAAAATCATAGAATTTGTGATGCATGTCAATTTGGAAAATAAACTAGAAATTCTTTCAAATCTAAAAATATTGTTTCAACTACTAGGCCACTCGAACTACTTCATATGAACCTTTTTGGACCTACTAGAACTACTAGTTTAGGAGGAAAGAAATATGGTCTTGTGATAGTAGATGATTACTCTAGATATACTTGGGTATTATTTTTGGCTCACAAAGATGAGACTTTCTCGATATTTCTGAAATTCTTCAAGAAAGTCACAAATGAGAAAAACAACACTATAGTGTCTCTTAGAAGTGATCATGGCACAGAATTTGAAAATTACTTATTTAAAAATTTCTGTATTGAACATGGGATCCATCATAATTTTTCTGCACCTAGAACACCACAACAAAATAGAGTTGTAGAAAGAAAAAATAGAACATTAGAAGATATGGCCCGTACCATGCTATATGAAAGCCAACTCATAAAGTACTTATGGGCGGAAGCTATAAACACAGCATGTTACATCCTTAATAGAGCTTTAATTAGGCCAATTCTTAAGAAGACTCCCTATGAAGCATAATAGGAAACCTAACATTAGTTATTTTCATGCATTTGGTTGTCGATGTTTTATTCATAATAATGGTAAGGATAATCTTGAAAAATTTGACGCCAAATCTAATGAAGGAATATTTTTAGGTTATTCAACTTCTAGTAAAGCATATAGAGCATTTAACAAGAAATATTTAATAGTAGAAGAATCAATTCATGTAGTATTTGATGAATCTTTAGCATCAAGTTCTGAAAAGATTGATGATGAAGAAGATACAAATTTGCTTGAAAGAGATATTGAAAAATTGAATATAGATGTATCTTCAGACCATGAACAAGAAGCTAAAGATGATGACCCACCTAAGGATAATGTTATTGATACTATTCGTAATGATGTAGATCTACCTAGAGATTGAAGATATGCTTATGGTCATCCTAAGGATTTAATCATAGGTGATCCATCTCAAGGAGTGAGAACTAGATCATCAATGAGGAACATCAACAATCATCTTGCATTTGTGTCTCATATAGAATCCAAAACTATTGAAGAAGATGAAAAAGATAGTAATTGGATGTTAGCTATGCAAGAGGAATTAAATCAATTTACTAGGAATAATGTATGGTTCTTAGTTGATAGACCCAAAGGTCATTCTGTTATAGGATCTAAATGGGTATTTAGAAATAAATTAGATGAAAATGACATAGTAATTAGAAATAAAGCTAGATTAGTTGCAAAATGATATAATCAGGAAGAAGGAATTGATTTTGATAAAACTTTTGTATCTGTAGCTAGATTGGAAGCAATTAGACTATTACTATCTTTTGTATCTGTACCTGGATCGATCATAGCTTCGATCGATCACAACCGTCGGATCGTAGCCGATCGGATCGATCGCAACGGTTTGAGATCGGTCATCGCCGACCGGGATCGATCATGGCTTCGATCGATCGCAACCGTCGGATCATCGCTGATCGAATCGATCGCGATGGTCCGAGATCGGTCGCCGTCGACCGGGATCGATCATGGCTTCGATCGATCACAACCGTCGGATCGTTGCCGATCGGATCGATCGCGACGGTCCGAGATCGGTCGTCGCCGACCGAGAACGATCATGGCTTCGATCGATCACAACCGTCGGATCGTCACCGATCAGATCAATCGCAATGGTCCGAGATCGGTCATCACCGACCGAGATCGATCATGGCTTCGATCGATCACAACCGTCGGATTTTTGCCGATCGGATCAATCGCAACGGTCCAAGATCATTCCTGCCGATCGGGATCAATCATGGCTTCGGTCAATCGCAACCGTCGGATTGTCGCCGATTGGATCGATCGCAACGGTCCGAGATCGGTCGTCGCCGACGGGATCGATCATGGCTTCGATCGATCACAACCGTCGGATCGTCGCCAATCGGATCGATCGCGATGGTCCGAGATCAGTCGTCGCTGACCGGGATTGATCATGGCTTCGATCGATTGCAACCGTCGGATCATCACCAATCGGATCGATCGCGACGGTCCGAGATCGATCGCCGCCGATCGGGATCGATCATGGCTTCGATCGATCGCAACCGTCCGATCGTGTCGCCGATCGGATCGATCGTGACGGTTCGAGATCGGTCGTCGCCGATCGGGATCGATTATGGCTTCGATCGATCGCAACCGTCGGATTTTTGCCGATCGGATCGATCGCAATGGTCTAAGATCGGTCGTGGCCGACCGGGATCGATCAGAAAAAATAATTTTTATCAAATATAATTATCAAATAAAAATATTGCGACACAAATAAGTGTGTCATAAATTTTTAAAATAAATTAAATTATGTTAAATAGTGACGCATTAGCGACGCAATAAACCAGAAAATAAAAAAAAAATTTATAATTTTGCGATGCATTTATTGCGTCGCAATATTTTTTTTAAAAAAATAAATTTTATAAAAAAATTAAAAATAAAATATTGCAATGCAACCATATGCGTTGCAATTATTTTGTAAAAAATAATTTTTATCAGATATAATTATCAAATAAAAATATTGCGACGCAACTCATTGCGTCGCAACTTTTTAAAAATTAAATTACGTTAAATAGCGACTCATTAGCGACGCAATAAACTATAAAATTTAAAAAAATAATTTTAAATTTTACGATGCATCTGTTGCGTCGCAAATATTTTATAAAAAATAAATGTTATAAAAAAATTAAAAATAAAACATTGCGATGCAACCATATGCATCGTAATTATTTTCAGAAAAAATAATTTTTATCAAATATAATTATCAAATAAAAATAATGTGACGCAAATCAGTGCATCACAAAGTTTTAAAAAATTAAATTCTGTTAAATAGCGACGCATTAGCGACGCAATAAACCAGAAAATTAAAAAAAATAATTTGCAATTTTGCGACGCATTTATTGCGTCGCAAAATTTTTTAAAAAATAAATGTTATAAAAAAATTAAAATAAAACATTGCATCGCAATTATTTTCATAAAAATATTTTTTATCAAATATACTTATCAAATAAAAATATTACGATGCAACTCGTTGCAACTTTTTAAAAAATTAAATCACGTTAAATAGCGACTCATTAGCGACGCTATAAAGTAGAAAAGTTAAAAAAAATAATTTTTAATTTTGCGACGCATATGTTGCATTGCAATATTTTATAAAAAAATTAAAAATAAAACATTACGACGCAACCATATGCGTTGCAATTACTTTCAGGAAAAATAATTTTTATCAAATATAATTATCAAATAAATATATTGCGACACAAATTAGTGCGTCGCAAAGTTTTAAAAAATTAAATTTGTTAAATAGCGACGCATTAGCGACACAATAAACCAGAAAATTAAAAAAATAATTTATAATTTTGCGACGCATTTATTGCGTCGCAATATTTTTTTAAAAATAAATGTTATAAAAAAAATAAAAATAAAACATTGCGATGCAACCTGATGCGTTGCAATTATTTTTAGAAATTTTTTTTATGAAATATAATTATGTAATAAAAATATTGCGACGCATTAGCGATGCATTTTTTCAGAAAATAAAAAAAAATTTCCGCCGATCATTGCCGCCAAATTAGTGACTCATTAGCGATGCAAATAATTATGTCGCTAAATTTCCCAGAAAATAATAAAAAAAACCAAAGTAGCGATGGGTTAGCGACGCATAATTGCATCACTAATCCAAAATAAATTATAAAAAAATAGCGAGGGATTAGCGATGCAAAATTGCGTCGCTAAGCCCTAATATATAACCTCAGTCGCGCCCGACCCCCCGGTCTCTTCTTCTTTTTCTTCTAACCCTACTCCTTCGCCGCCGTCCCCTCCTCCGGCTCCCCCCGCCCTCTTCCCCGGCGCTAGGAACACCGGTGGCAGCCCCCCCACCCCCGACGGCGTCCCCTCTCTACCGAGGTAAGCCCCCTCTTCCCCACTCCCCTCCCCTCCCCTGCCCTCCCGTTTTCCTTAGGCCACCGCCACGGCGGCTCTGTGGCCGTGGCCGCGGTGGCCTGGCCACAGTGGTCATGGCCGACGGTGGCCTGGCCACAGTGGCCAGGCCACCGTAAAAAAAAAAAAAATTGGTTGGGGTGGGGTTTTTCCCCATCCCTGAGGTGCTGGCCATGGCGCCGGCCGTGGCTGTCGTCTCAGGCCGTGGCCATGGCTGGAGACGACGGCCACGGCCGCTGCCCGTGGCCGGCGGTGGCCTAGCCACGGTGGCCAGGCCACCATAAAAAAAAAAAAATTGGTTGGGATGGGGATTTTCCCCCACCCCTGAGGCGCCGGTTGTGGCCGGCGATGGCTTGGCCACAGTGGCCAGGCCATCGTAAAAAAAATAAAAAAAATTGGTTGGGGTAGGGTTTTTCCCCCACCCCTGAGGCGCTGGCAGAGAGTCGCTATTAAGTGACGCAATTGCGACAAATTTATATTGCGACGATCATCGTAGCGACGCCGTCATTGCGTCGCTAATGCATCGCAATAGCATGTTTAGCGACGCATTAGTAACGCATTTGGGCGTCGCTATATTTTTGTTCTCTTGTAGAATTGTTTATGTGCACGATATCAATCTGAGCCTAAAGAACCTCACTTAATTGCAGTAAAAAGAATACTTAGATATCTAAATGGAACAAAAAAGTGTAGGATTATGGTATTCTAGAGACTCAACATTGAATTTGATTGCATATACTGATTCTGATTATGCTGGTTGTAAATTGGATAGAAAAAGTACAAGTGGTGCATGCCAATTTTTAGGAAGTAACTTAATCTCTTGGTTTAGCAAAAATCAAAATTCGGTTGCATTATCAACTGCTGAAACTGAATATGTTGCAGCTGGAAGTTGCTGTGCTCAAATCCTTTGGATTAAACGACAACTTGAAGATTATGGTATAACACTTGATAAAACACTAATTAGATGTGATAACACTAGTGCAATCAATTTAACTAAAAATCCAATCCAACATTCAAGAACTAAGCATATTGAAATTAGATATTATTTTATTAGAGAACATGTAGGTAATAATGACATTTATCTTGATTATGTTTGTACTGATGAATATTAGCTGATATTTTTATAAAACCCCTAAGTGAAGAAAGATTTTGTTATCTTAGAGGAGAATTAGGAGTTTGTAATCTATTAGAATGAATTATAAATCTCCTAGGAATGATTATCTAGAATTCAATCATTTTTTCTAATTTTCTTATAATTTTAAGGATGATTTATCTAGATATTTGAACCCCTTGATTCATCACATTCCAAAGTTGATTTAGCCATAATTTGATGTCAATCTGGACAAGTTTCAGATCCTTTGAAACTCCCTTTTTTTTGAAACTATCTTGGAGCCGACTCCTCTGGTATCGGAGTCGACTCCAGTTTTGTCTGAGACTTTGGAGCCGACACCTGGTTTTCCCGAGTCGACTCCACTTCGGGCGCTAACTGTGTTAGCGACCTGGAGCCGACAACTCACTTTGCGGGAGTCGACTCCAAGTGGTCCCAGGTTGACTTATTTAGGGCAGAACCGACTCCTCTCTCATTTCAATCGACTCCTAACCCTTCCAAACTCTCTCCAACTCTTCCCAAACCCAAAATTTCTCAAATTAACAATTCCTTAGCACTCAATGGCACCCAAACGTAGGGGATCCATGTTTGGTGGAGCGGTGACGATCGGGAAATGAACCGTGAGGCGTCCGACGAAGCAGCCTTCACTGAGTTCTTCGTCCTCTTCATCGGCATCCACACCAAGCGTTGTTCTAAATCCTTCCTCACCTCAAATCAACACCCTTGCTGGCGGTGTGATCACTATGGGCAGAAAGGTAGATTTTCACTTCTTTGAGGAAGAGGGTTTCTCCATTGGGCGGCAATTAAAAGAATTAGGTTGGGATAAGGTATGTTCTCTTGATGTACCCACTTACCCTGCCTTAGTCAAAGAATTTTATTTCAATCTTTCAAGGGGAGATGTAGGTATAGCAAGTTCTGTTAGAGGGAAAAGAATTCATCTAACTTCGGAGATTCTAGGAAACCTTTTAGGGATTCCTATTACTGGACTTATTGCAAATATCCATAGCGAGAGATCAAGTGCATTATCAAGAATGCTAGGAAGGGAGATCACTGAATTTGAAGAAGTTAAGGCAAACCAGTTGCCTTTTGAGTTAAGATTACTTCATAATGTTTGTGGTCGGATTTTATTCCCAAAGATCGGTACATTTGAGTATGTCTTGGAGCGAGACATTGTTATAATGGACAGTGTTCTGATTGGTCAGCAAATTAATTTAGCTGGTATGATGATTTGGTACATGGCTGAGGCTGGTAGCAAAAAGAGATCAACTTTGCCTTACAGCATGGTTTTGACATTAGCCTTTCAGAGCCCAGGTGTAATTATTTCAGGCAGTGAACCCAAGAAGAACTTAAGACACACTGACTATTATAGTTTAGCTACTGTGCATCGGATGGGGTTCGTGAAAGTGGATGGCAATTGGGAAAGGAAAGGACATCTGGAGGACAGGACAGCTGATATTGGAGCTGCTGCACCATCGGTGGCTGGCCCATCAGTGAGACATCCTTCACCTGAGCCTAATAGATCATCACCACCACCAGCACCTACTCCAACACCTGCATCTATTTTCGTTCCTTTATTTGTCTTTTCTGATGCTCAATTGGTACAATTAAAGGAACTCTTTGCTAGTCATAAAGAAGAGAAGAAGATTGAACTAGATAGTAGACTTATGAGCTTAAGGGAAATGTACTATTCCTTGGAAGATAGAGTAAGCAGAATTGAATCATCATTTGGAACTTCTTCAGAAGCCTTGAAGACTGATCTTATGCACATTTTTGAGAAGATCAAGGACATTGGAGGAGATTATGATACTTATTCTAAGTGCAATGCAGAGTTACAAGAGAAATTACTGTTGCACCTGCTTTTATTGACAGAAGACTAAATGATTTTATTAAGATACAAAGTGAAGGCATGTGAAAGATCTTAGAAGAGCTTAAAAGACTTATTAGATTTTGATGTTATTAGCTTTTGATGTTTGATTTACATTTTGATGTAATTAGTCTTTGATGTTTAGATTATATGGATGATGTAATGAAGTATTTTGTAATAGTTGAATGATGTAATGAAGTTTAAGTGAAATGAACATTTTGTTGTAATGTTTCAGTGTTGAATGTATATCATACTTAAATTTGATTTTAAGCTTGAATTTTAAGTTAACCTTTGATTTTGATGATTGAATTATTCAAACTCCTTTGATTGATGTTAATTTAAGTCTTAATGCACCTTCTAAACCTTTTTATTGATTACAAAAAAGGGGGAGAAGAGATTCTTGTATATGCATAAAAATAATGAGAAAAGAAGTGTGTATATATATATATATATATATATATATATATATATATATATATATATATATATGCATAATCAATTAATGAAAGAATGGTACTTATATGCATGTTAAATGGAATTAATACCACATGGAATTAAGATATGTATAAAAGTTTCAATGAACTTAACATAGGCACACACATAGGGGGAGCTACCATATTAAGGGGGAGCTTAACCTTAAATGCAAATATTTTGACAATTATGCATATACTTAATGTTTTTGTCATCATAAAAAAGGGGAAGATTGTTGAAAAAATTATTGAGAAATTATTTACCCAATTATTGATTTTGATGATTAACAAAAGCCATGAGTATATTCATTGTGTTTCTGATAGATTTTATAAATGTTTCAGTAATTAAGATTGGTATTTATGGAAATTCAGTGGGGAGTCGACACTTTACAAAGTCGGAGCCGACTCTACATCAAATCGATTTTTGCTATTTATGGAAACACAATTTGGAGCCGACTCCAACCTGTCAAGGATTATTTTTAAAAGTGCCAGATTGGATTCTAATAGATATATTTTCTCGCATAACTCTTAACGGATACTTTTCTTTGCGTAAGGATGCATTCAGGTACAATTTTAATGGCTAGTTTTTTACCTAATCTTGGATTAAGACTTTATAAAAAGGGGATTCGTCCGTTTGAAAAAGATGGAAAAAGAAGAACAAAAAATATCAAGAAAAAGAGAAAAATCAAGAGAAATCCCTAGTGAAAAAGAAAGAGAAAAATCTCAGAGTCCAAGCCTATCAATCCAAGAGAGATTCAAGAGAAATCCAAAGCCCTAAAAGTTCAAATTCGGAAGATTCTCAAAAAGGGAAAAGAAGAAGAGAAAAAGCCCTATTTCCTCAATGAGCTGCGTTCAAGATTCAACGATTTAATCCTTGCTCATCCATTCAAAAGAGAAGAAGAAAAGAAGAAAAGAAGAAAAGCTCAAATCCACATCGCTTCAATCAGGCTTTTCTTACCTTTGTTTATTTATATTGCTTATTTGCTCATTTAAGGAGCTTTCCATTGTTGTAAACATTAAATTGATTTGGTGTTTACTAATTCAATCAAGGGGATTGAATTAGTTTATGTAGTTTACCTCGGGAACAAGCTAGTTTAGCTTGGGTTTGGGTTTTGTGCTGGTGAACCTATGAAAATCGGCTGGGTTCATTGTGACCCCATGTAAAACAACAAGTTGGAGTTGTGAGCTTGTAAAATAACTCAACTGTAATCAGTAGATTATAGTGTGGACCCAAGAGTTGCTTGGAAGTGAACGTATGTGTGGGATACAACGAACCACTATAAATCTTTGTGTGTTTATCGTGCTTTTGTCCCTATCTCTCTCTCATTGTACTTTAAATTATTGCATCACTTCACTAGTATACTTAAACTTTGTGAAATTTGGTTTTAAGTTCTAAGTGTTAAATTTTTAAAGAACCCAATTCACCCCCCCCCCTCTTGGGTTGCCATCTGAGCCAACAAGACTATTTAAGGCTATACAAGGATTTCCTTAGTTTATAAACCTTTGAGCCAAATTTTCCTTCAAAGCTGGTTGGACATCCATAAACACTTCTTCTAAGTCGCTGTTGAGAAAAGCATTCTTCACGCTTAGTTGTTGAAGTTGCCAATCAAGATTTGTAGTAATCGATAGCAGAACTCTAATGGTATCCATCTTAGCCACTAGAGCAAAGGTCTCGGTATAATTAATGCCATAAGTTTGAGTGAATTCCTTGGCAACCAAGCGAGCCTTATACCTTTCAAGGGTTCCGTCAACATGTACTTCATCGTAAATACCCACTTACATCCAATTGTCATCTTCCCCTTCGATAAGTCCATCAATTCCTACATCTGATTCTTCTCTAGAGCATCCATCTCTTCAAAGACAGCTTCCCTTCCTTTTGGGATTTGTAAAGCAACTTAACATCTTTTGGAATCTCCACGAGAGAAGTTGTAAGGTAAACAAAAAAATGATAGAAACAAATTTGGACATAGGGTACTTTGTACAGGTCCTGACACTTTTTCGAAGAGCAATTGAAACATCTAAATCACTAGAGGAGTTTGACAGAGGACTACCTGTTGAATGCGGGTTAGTTTTCAGTTCAGCTTCATGGCTTTGCAAGGAATCTTTGGCCTAGTTCCTTTTCTGGGTACTTTCTTATGTAAACATGTCCATAAATTTTTTCTAAGTCTACATTTCCTCCTTTTTTTTCATGATTAGAATTTTGTGATGACGGTTTAGTTAGGGTTTTCTCCTTTAGAAAGTTTTGATTTTCAGATCCTAAATATCTATTATTTATTTCAGGGGATCCTTTGTTTAGAATTTTTTTTCTACACTTAAATTTGTTGTGCCTTGAAAAAAATTACTATCATCTACCAAAATATGACTAGAATTCGAACTAATATCCAAAATTTTCAAACTATTATTATCCATATACTCATTTGAATCTTTATCCATCTTCTCCCCTGAAGATAAGAACAAAAAAGATTTATTTTAAAAAAGAGACATCCATAGTGTCAAAATATTTTTTGGAAATGGGATCATAACACCGATATCCTTTTTATATTGGTGCATATCCTAGAAAGACACATTTTGTGGCTCATGGATCCAGTTTTCCTTCAATTTTGTCATTGTTATGCACAAACACCATACATCCAAATATCTTGATGAGAAATTTGATGTAAGCCAAGAATAGGATATTGCTTATTAAAAACTTGTAACGGAACTTGGAAGTTCAAGATTTTTTAGGGCATTTGGTTAATAAGATAGGTCGATGTAAGGATTGCATCCTCCAAAAGTGTTTTGGCACATTTTTTGAAAACAACAAAGCACGTTCTACTTCAAGAAGATGTTTATTTTTCCTTTCAGCAATCCCATTCTGTTAGGGAGTATCATTACAAGAACTATGATGAATAATCTCTTTTTCAAGAAAATAATGCTCTAAAATTCTATTGAAATATCACTCAAAATCATTTTAATTTTTTTGAAATTGGGTTTGAATCATATTGTAAAAATTCTTAAATATTCTTTCTACTTTTGATTTTTTTTTCATCAAATATACCCAACTTACCCTATTATGATCATCAATGAATGTAACAAATTATTTTTTTCCTAAAAGTGTGGGAGTCCTTGATGGCCCCCACACATCACTATATATAATGTAGTTTAGCTAAGGCATGGATTTCACACTGAAATAATGAATGATTTTTATTTTCAAACAAACTTAGAAATAATCATTTTAAATATAAAAAGTTCGGATGTCCTAATCTATAATGCCATAATAAAATCTTTTAATCCTGCGAGTCAAATGTAGACTTAAAACCTTTCTGAACATTCTTACTTGGTGTTCCAGCTTCAGGGAAATAAAGGCTACCATATTTCCTAGCATTGCCAATTGTCTTCCCTAATACTATTTCCTAAAATTTGCAGAATGATGGATAAAAATTAGCTCGACATTCTTTTGATCATTGGTTAATTTACTTATGGACAACAGATTACAAGACAACTTTGGAACATGAACATTATGGAGAGTTAAGAAAGGTGAAATTTTTATTGAACCAACTTCTGCTATTGCCGAAAAAGATCCATCGATAATTCTTATTTTTCTATTCCCTGTACATGAACTATAGGATGAGAATAATTGAGAATAACTTGTCATGTGATCAGTTGCACCGGAATCAATGATCCAGATGTTTTGAGAATCTATTTTGATATTAGAAAAGGCAATATTCAAAGGTCTACCTTGGTGAGCTAAAGAACTGGAAGGATTTATTAAGAATTGTGGAGATTTAAAATTGTATAAGTACTTCAGCTGATTCTTCGTGAAGGGAGATACCGCTGAGTTAATAGCTTGCTCCTTTGAGTAGTTGGTTGTGGTTTGGAGAGCATGCCCTTTCGGTTTCTTCTTTCAATTTGCTATTTTTCTATGTAATTTTTAACACATCTCTCTTGTATGCCATAGTTTTTTACAATGGTCACACCATGGTTTCCTCGCCTTTCTTTCTCCCTTCCAATGTTATGTGTCACCAAGGCAGTTTTTCAGGTTCAGTGTTTGCAGCGGATGTCGAGAGCCTTGATATAATGTTCTTCCTTGCTTCTTTTTGTCTCACTTCAGAGAAGACCTCGTGGATCGATGGTAGAGGCTTGTGACCAAGAATCCTTTCTTTTACTTCATCAAGAGTCTGATTAACACCAGCCAGAAACATATACACCCGATCATTCCCTTCGCGTTTAGCATATCTTGCTTTATCATTAGCGTTCTCCCAAATATCATTATAACATTGATCCAATTCTTGCCACAAGGTTATCATTTTGTTGTAGTTAATAGTAACCTCATGATCTCCCTGTTTGGATTGCCAAAGCTTGGTTTTTAATTCAAAAATCAGGTTTAAATTTTTCAGATGTGAATAAGTTTTTCGGGCTCCCTCTCAAATATCCTTTGTGGATGGTAAAAACATATTTGGTTTGGCAATGGTTCTCCATTAAGTTAAGAAGCCAAGCCATAATCAGGGAATTCTCAAATCGCCATACTCAGAATATCGGATCATCTTGGCTCGGTCTTTTTGCTTCACTAGTCAGATAACCCAATTTTGCTTTGCCATCTGCAGCAAGTTTGATAGATTGAGACCATTCCAAATAATTCTTCCCGTTTAATTTGTGAATGGTTATTTGTAAAGAGGAATTAACCATAACCTGATCAATATTGTTTATTGCCATTGTCATTGGCATGGAGAAGATGCCAGAGGTAACTTCGGAGATCTTGTACCGTGAAGGAGTCGACACCATCTTTCAAAAATCAGGAAAATAGATTTTCTTTCAAAAATCAGGAAAATAGATTTTCTGGAGAGAACCAAACTAGAACTAGGCTCTGATACCATGAAAGTTTTTCTAAAAGAAGACTAAAATTTATTCATTCGGTTTTTTCTCATAAATGTTTAGCATGCAGAATTAAATAGAATTAGGGCAGCAACAAACCGTTAACTGACTCTTTAATTTTTAGCAAAAAATTTATTTTTAAATTAATTTAATTTAGATAACGTTTATCTAATACACAATTAATTAGATAACGTTTATCTAATATAACATTTAATTTAGATAGATAACGTTTATATGTTACAACAATTAATTTAAATAAAGTTTATTTGTTACAACAATTAATTTAGATAAAGTTTATCCGTTACAACATTTAATTTAGATAGCCTATGGCTGTTGCAACAATATATATATATATATATATATATATATATATATAGAACTCTTGAATTACCGGTACTTATGGCATTGTCGTTTAGGCGCATTTGTTGTTGGTTTTCAATATATATATATATATATATATATATATATATATATATATATATATATATATATATAACATATATATGTGTAGCGGGAGCATGCAGATTATTTAACATGCATAAAATTAATGGTTATATGAAAAGGAAAAATCACATATAATTTTTCTAAACATAAAAACATACCGATATGTTAAGGCCTGGATTCAAAGCTATGGATGAAGAATCCCACGGTAGGATTCAAAGCTATGGATGAAGAATCCCATGGTAGAGTTTATGGGTCAAGGTACTTCATAAAATATCTGTAAAATAAAATGACACCAGAGCCTTCCTCTCAGGATCGGTATCGAATTATAAGAGTGGGCTCACTTTTATTTTTTTATATTTTTTATAATTCTGGTGAAAAGGAGAGAAACTTTTCTTTCGTTTACGATCTGAAAGTCCACCTTATGTCATTCTAAGTGAATCAGAAAAATTTATTTTAAAATTAATTTAATTTAGATAACGTTTATTTGTTGCAGCCTTTAATTTAGATAACGTAACATTTATCTGTTGCAGCAATTAATTTAGATAACATTAAATGATAATGTTTATTTGTTGCAACATTTAATTTAGATAATGTTTATATATTGCAACATTTAATTTAGATTTGCAACCTATTCAAATCAAGGAAAAAGTTGTTTTCTTATTTGGAACTAATTTACAAATAATGTCTAAATTTAATATAATAATATCTAAATTATTAAATCTCATTTAATAATTTTAGATATTATTAATTTTAAATATCTAATAAATCAAATTTATTATTTTATTTTTAATATTCTCAATAATTACATTATCAAAAATATCAAAAAATAAAATTTCTCTCTCCATCAACTCATAATATGAGCCATTTACAAGAGCAAAATTCTCTAGTATGATGTTTCACAATAACACTTATGTGCAACCATTCATATCAATTATTATATGAACAATATGTCTAAATACCTTTTTATTTTGTTCAATAACTAATTTATTGTACCAAAATAAATATAAAAAAATAATCAATCAAATCGATTATTTATCTTCATAATAAACTCTTTATTATCAAGTTTCAATAAATATTTTATTTTAAAAAAAATAAATAATTAATCACATTAATTATTCAAACCAAGAGTATTCGATGCAATTAGCCTAAGACGGTGTAGGGACTATGGACCCATAATTTTAAGCTTCAATAAACTTGAATAAACTCAATTAAAACTCTTTAATTATTTATTCAGTTTATTAATCTCGAAGTTATTCCATTAAAAACTCGAGACTGCACTCTTGAAAATTATTAGTTCATAATTAGAGCTAGATGAAATAATCGTTATACCCCTCGAATTTTCTTTTATTCCTTAAGTACCATTGATTCACTAGTTAAACAGTTAATTTACGATCGGATCATAAATTGCGTGCATAATTATTTAGCCACATAATTAACACTTAAGAAAACTAATTTTAAGCTTTTTTTCGAAAGCCATAGATTCCATATCTTTAAATCACATTCCGAGCCCAATATGTTATTAAACCTCCAAGATGTAAGTATTGGGCCCAACATCAAATGAGCTTTAACAAACAAATCAAAAGATCTGATAGCACATTCAAGAGTCTTAATTAAATCAGGATTAAGGTTGATTTACATATGATTATCTTGTGACATAAATTGAATTCTTTATAACAGTATTAAATAAAGATTCAAATTATGTTGGTAAGTCCTATATAATCTTAATACCTTCACTATGTGTCTCTACACAACAATCCGGATAAGATTGTCACATTCATAATGTTCATGGATCGTATTAGTGATTAGCGATAGAAGATCCGTACTTCTATCAATCACGGACATGTTTAAATATATTAGCTGTAATTTTAATCCTCTTGTATACATTATACTAAAATTACATTCTCATAATATATTTTGAATTTTCATTCATCTTTCATATAAATGAGACAAGATTGAAGAAAAATGTTTCTTTTATTAATTTAGAAAATCAAAAAGTATAAATACATCTGATTTCAAGGGCACTGTTCCTAACAATCTCCAATTTTCCCTAAAGTAGATGTGACATCTTTTAATTCCATTCCCATAAGTTGTTTGTTGAACATATTCTCAGCCAGTGTCTTTGTGAACGAATCAGCCATATTTTATCCGATGCTATCTTCATAACATTGACATCACCATCTTGATGCACGATCTCTACGATGAGATGGTATTTTCTCTCGATATGCTTTCCCCTTTTATGGCTTCTAAGTTATCTTAAATTAGCCACAATACCACTATTATCACAAAATAATGTCAATGGTATATCCATTTCTAGAACAACTCCAAGTCAGTATAGAACTTTTTAAGCCAAACTGATTCTTTAGCTGCTTCACAAGCCTCTATGTACTCAGTTTTCATGGTAGAATCAGCAATGCTAGATTGTTTGATACTTCTCCAAACAACTGTTGCACCACCAAGTGTAAACACTAACCCAAATGTTGACCTTCGAGAATCTTTATCTGATTGAAAAATCAGTGTATCCTAAGGGATTTAGGTCTTCACCTGAATACATAAGCATATAATTTCTCGTTCTTCGAAGATACTTGAGAATGTGCTTTACTGCCACCCAGTGCTCTATCCCAAGGTTTGACTGGAACTGACTAACAACTCCCACTGTATAGCAGATGTCTGGTCTAGTGCATAACATAGTATACATTAGACTTCCAACTGCTTATGCATATGAAATCTGTCTCATGTCCTCTTCTTCTTGTCGTGTCTTAGGACACTATTCTTTAGAGAGAACAATTTCATATCGGGTCGGAAGAAGACCCTTCTTTGAATTTTGCATCGAAAAATGAGCCAGCACCTTATCAATATAAGATGCCTGAGACAGTGTTAGGAGTTTGTTCTTCTGATCCCTAATGATCTGAATACCAAGAACATAACTCGCCTCTCCCAAATCTTTCATTTGGAATTGTTCGGCCAGCCATCTCTTTACGTTAGATAATATTTTCACATCATTTCCAATGGGTAAGATATCATCTACATAAAGTACTAAGAAAATCATATTTTTTTTATTAATGAGCTTGTATACACAAGGTTCATCAACATTTTGCTCAAAGCCATAGGTTTTGATAGTTTCATCAAACCTAATGTTCCAATTTGTTTGAGTCCATAGATGGACCTATTAAGCTTACATACTTTCTGCTCCTGATCTTTAGCAATGAACGGCTCTCGTTGTTCCATATATATGGACTCCTCTAGATAGCCATTCAGAAAGGTTGTCTTAACGTCCATCTGCCATGTTTCGTGCCATATTTCGTAATCAAAACATGCAGTTATGGATAAGAGAATGCGGATAGACTTTAACATGGCAAATGGGAAGAAAGTCTCTTCAATATTAACTCCTTCCTTTTGGGTATAGCCTTTTGCCATAAGTCTAGCTTTGAAGGTCTTTACCTTCCCATCCACTCCTCTTTTCTTCTTGAAGATCCATTTACATCCAATGGACCCGACATCTTCAGGTGGATCTACAAGTTCTCAGACAGCATTGGAGTACATAGACTTTATTTTTTGGTTCATAGCTTCTAGCCATTTGTCCTTATCAGGATCATCCATCACATGCTGGTATAATGATGGATCATCATCGTTGGTATCAGCTACCATAACATTTGCTTCGTTATCCTGTCTATAGCGGGCTGGGGTTCTGATAACCCTTCCACTACATCTAGGCACCATAATATTATGATTAGGAGCTGTGGTTTCTTCTTTACTAATTTCAACAACTCTTGTTGATTGAGTGGTAATCAGATCTTTGAGCAACTCTTCGAGTATAACTTTATTTGGAGGCTTGAATTTATGTATACAATCATTTTCAAGAAAAGTGGCATTTGTCGATACAAACACTTTTTTCTTGTGGACTATAAAACAAACCTCCTTTAGTGCCCTTTGGGTAGCCAACGAATAGACACACTTCTGTTTGTGGTTCTAGCTTTTCAGATTTTCCCTTAAGAACATGAACTGGATACCCCCATATGCAAAAATGACGTAAACTCAGTTTTTACCCATTCCACATCTCTAAGGGTATCTTGGATACAGATTTAGATGGTACAACATTCAAAATGTGCATTGTTCTGTAAGGTGTGTCTCCAAAATGATATAGGTAGTGAGGAATAACTAATCATTGATCTTATCATATCTAACAATGTTCGGTTCCTCCTTTCTGCAACACCATTTTGCTGTGGAGTTCTCGGAGCTATGAGCTGTGAAACAATTCCATGCTCAATAAGGTAATCCTTGAATTTTATATCAAGGTATTCTCCACCTCAATCTGATCGCAGTGTTTTCAGTGATTTACCTAATTGTTTTTCAACTTCTGCTCGAAATTTCAAAAACTTTTCAAAAGTCTTAGACTTTCTTTGCATTAGGTAAACGAAACCATATCTTGAGTAATCATCAATGAAAGTGATAATGTACTCAACCACCTCTAGCTTATACGTTGAATGGTCCACACACATCCGAATGTACTAGCTCTAGTGGTTCATTAGCCCTTTGGCCCTTTGCAGAGAAAGGTCTTTTGGTCATTTTACCTTCCAAATAGGACTCACAAACAGGAAGAGTGCTAACACTTAGCTCTCTCAGAGGACCATCCTTCACAAGTCTGTTTATCCTATCAAAGTTAATGTGATCAAGCCTAAGGTGCTACAGATATGTTTCATTATGACTGTTTATTATCTTTTGTCTTTTGTTAGATATAGGATTAGCTACTTTAAACAGTTTGGTATTATAAGAAACATTTTCATAAGGCGATAAAACATATAGCCCATCGACTAAACATCAAATTTCAAGACCATTTCTTGAAACTGAAATAACATTTTCATTAAATGAAATTCCATAACATTGTTTATGAAGTTTAGAAACTTAAATCAAATTTCTAGAAAAGTTTGGAATGAAAGAAACATTATTCAGAATAAGAAATTTCTCTTCAAATGAAAGACGAGCTGTTCCAACTGCATTGGCCGATACCGTAGCCCCATTGCCAATCCTCATTGTCAACTCATCATCAGAAAGCTCTCTCAAAGAACTAAAGAGTTGCATAGAAGAACAAACATGATTTGTCACCACTGAATCAGTTATTCAGGAGGTATCAACCTCAACTAGACAAGATTCAAGTACAAGTAAATCACATTTACTATTTTTTTCTCTTTCATTTGGTTGGTGGCAACTTACCACTTGTCATAATATTTTTTAACATTATGATCAGCAGCAAGGGTTGGCTCAGTGATACCAAATTTGATGTGCTCAATAGTCAAAATGTTGTCAAGATCAGATTTCCATTTGGGATAGTTTTCTTTAGTTAGGGTGTTGCTAGAAAGCAGAGAAGTAATGGGTTGTTCAAAGCCATTTCCTGAAAAATTAGTCAAAATGAATGTTTATAAGTTTTTGGAATAAATATTTTGAAAAATAATTGAACAATTTAGAAAAAATACAAGGAAAACCCATATTCTATTCCCTCGATAATTCAACTAGCCATGTACAAGTCTGTCGCCATAGGATAGGTCAGCTTGCACACTTAGTTAAACCGAGACTCTTCTCGATTAATAAGTATGTTTCTGAAATAACTCTTATTTCCACACTTATTAATTACCAAATTAGAAAAGGTTTGGTCAAAGATATAATCAATACATTTGATCTTATATTTTTATGAGTAAGACCCATCATTTCAAATTTTTAGACTTAACCCAAGCGTGCCATCGTAGGGTAGGTCAAGCTTGAAATACATCTAGAAATTCTAGAGAGAAGGATTAATTAAAAGAAGGAGAAGGTAACTAAGGTTGCATTTGGTGCATCGCCCAGCAATCCTGAATGATAATCCTGAATAGTAATTGAATGATAATATAAATTATCTATAAGATAGATTACTACTCAATAATATTGATTATTATGTTTGGTATATATTACTGATTTTGGCATGACAAACAAATTACCAGTGATAACATTAAATTTCTAAAATACTTATAAATTAAATTTATTAAAAATTTACATATTATTATATATTTGATTTTAAAAAAATATATTTATAAATAATAATATTTTTAAAAAATATATAAATTATATTCAAGCGATGAAGGCCATCAAGGCATGCCGTGGGGTGTTGCTAATCTTTCTATGGACGTTGCTCCGTGGCCGACTTAACTATGGCTCGGAACTCGGAAAAGGTTCCAGCGAGGGCGAGTAGAGAGCGATTAAAAGAAAAAAAAAAAAAATAATTTTATTAAAAATTAATTTATTAGATTACCTCAAAAAAATAAAAATATTATTATTAAAAAGTAATTTATCATATTACCTCAAAAGAAAAAAAATAAAAAATAATTTTGTTAAAAAGTAATTTATTATATTACCACATTACCAGAAATGTGACCATCCTTTCTAAAGGTAGATTGCCATTCAAAATAATATAGTTATACGATGAGCCCCTTCTTAATTGATAGTTTATGTTCCACCAGACTCTCCTTCAAACTTTAAGGCACTGTTTGATATGGTGGATAAGGGGAGATATTTCCGGGATATCCCTTTATCCCCAAATGCTATAGCTACAGGGGATAGTGCTGAAAAAGTTTAACAAAGGGGATAACCCATGTTTAACCATGAGTTATCCCCTGAACTTGTTCTCTAGGGAATCCAGGAATAGCAGGTTATCCCTTCAGCTATCCCATAAGGGCAGATTTGTTATTTAAAAAATATAAAATTGTGCCCTAGTTTTTATTCCCCCGAGCGGCCGTCTTGATTCAATCACCATCCTCCCCGAGCGGCCGTCTCCCTAGGGTTATCTCCTGCTCCCGTCTCCATTCATGGAACCTGCTCCGTCTCCCTCCTCCCTACCGAAACCTTCTCCTCCCGTCTTGATTCAAACTCCGGCCCTCCTCTTCCTCGCCTTTTATAAACCCGTCTTCGACTCGCTCTCTCGTGAAGACAGGGCTGCCCCAGAAGACCATCTTCATCTCGTTGTCTCGCGATCTCCAGCTTGGAGAATCGGCTGGGGGCTCCTGCGAGGGTTCGTGTTCGCTATCTAAGGGCTATCTGAGGGAGCAAACTCAGATACCGGCAGCGTTTCTGGTATTATTTTCTGCTATGTTTTGGATTGACACATTTTACTGTTCATCCTGATGATGGTCTGACATTTTGCTGTTCGTTCAGATGATGGTCTAAGCTTTGCTGAAGTAAGTTTGTTCATTTGCTTCTTGGGATGGAGGGAAGGTAATACTGATAGATGTTGGTTTGCAGTAGTCGGTGAGACTAACATTTTCTTTGGGTATTGTAAGGGCCCAGGAGTGGGCTGCATGTGTTGTTTTCACAAGCCATTGTGTCTTTGTTCTTTGTTCTAAACTTAGCCTAATGTTGTCATGAATATGCAGTTTCTATCGAAGCCAATTTGATCCAGCAAATGGTGGAGAAATGACGCAGCTAGAGTGTTACAATTTCCTGAAACCAGAGGAAACTTTCTAGCATTAGGCATGCTATGCATCTGTCTGGCTGTACTGGTGTTCATTATGATTGTTAAATTTTAATTCTTCAGGTCAATAATCTGTACAATTTTTATTCTAGTGTTCAGCTGGAAGTTTGTAAACCATACCGTTATGGATTACTCAACAGTTGCAGTCGTGCTTCAAATAAGACAATTTTGTTCGCCCACAAGGTCCTGGAATGGCTGCAAACCAAGGTTGCCAAAACAAAGGTTTGCATCACGGCCTTGAAAATTAAACACCCGAACCCCTTGCAGCTGATTCTTTTAAATGAAAAGTTTTCAAGAAGTTATTGTTGTAATAAATCAATTTTCAAGAAATTGTTTAAAATTTATTTGATTGGAGTTGTACATTACCTTCTTAATATGACCACGAATTTGGCCTTTGCAAGTTTGCATTTTTATACATTGTTCTTAATAGGATGATAACCAAAAATAAAAAGGAACCTGCCTCTCTGCTTACAGGCAAATTAAGGAAACTATTTCGGCTGAAAACTGTTCAACGGAAACAACAGCAGTAAGACCATGAGAAATCCATATAAAACAACCAATAACGTGCCTAATGTGATTTAGATCAACATGGCACTTCAAAATAAAGTAAAGCAGCGGAAATAGTATTGAGAATTATCTCCCGCCATCGTTCCGGCTTCGGGATAAAAAAAGGAAGAAGCTTTGAATTCTGGTTCTTCTGGTTCTTTCTCTACTCAAATCGATGGTGTGTGGTTTTCTCTTATCGTAGAGAAGGTACCAGGGACCAATTTTATATACAAAACTCTCTAAAAATTTCTGCCATTATAGAGATTTTTAGAGCACGTTCGGGCGATGGTTACGAAGCTGTTTTGCACGTTCAAATTTTAAAATACATAAACTACAAAATTAGGAGTTGGTTATTCCCCTGGCCAGTAGGAATCTAAATTAACCAACATTCTCCCACTTGGTCTATGTATTTTCACCATGCACGATATTAACATACGGATCATGGCGACAGTTCCTCTAAATGTGAGTATTGTCTTCCATGTATCACAATATGTTACACTTCCCAACATAGCCCAAATAACTTAATGAATAAACCCTATGTTTATTCGTGGTCCAAACATAATGATATTCCTCAAAACAAACAAATATGTATACAACTTAAAGGAGAAATATCCAAACTGAATAAGAGTTTCATTGAAGAACAAGTATATACAATGACATTACATCACGGAACTAAGTCCCATTCGTGCTACATGATCCTTGAAACCTTTTGGTGGCATGCCTTTAGTCAGAGGATCCGCGATCATCAATTCAGTGCTGATGTGTTCAATAACCACTTTCTTTTCTTTAACACGCTCTCTTATGGCTAAGTACTTAATGTCGATATGTTTACTACGACTACCACTCCTATTGTTCTTAGCCATAAAAACAGCAGCTGAATTATCATAGTACAATGTCAAGGGCCTCGAAATAGAGTCCACAACTTTAAGCCCAGATACGAAACTCTTCAACCATACACCGTGTGAGGTAGCTTCAAAACAAGAGACGAACTCAGCCTCCATAGTGGAAGTAGCAGTCAAGGTCTGCTTGGCACTCTTCCATGATACAGCTCCATCAGCTAACATAAACACGTAACCTGACGTTGATTTACGTGAATCAATACAGCCAGCAAAGTCTGCATCACTATATCCAATGACTTCCAACTTCTCAGTCCGTCTATACATGAGCATGTAATCCTTGGTTCCTTGAAGGTATCTCATAACCTTCTTTGCAGCCCGCCAGTGGTCAACACCTGGATTACTCTGATATCTCCCAAGCATTCCAACAACAAATGCAATGTCAGGCCTGGTACAAACCTGAGCATACATAAGGCTTCCAATAGCTGAAGCATATGGAATGGGTCTCATCTGTTCGCGTTCGAACTCATTTTTGGGACACTGATTCAAGCTGAATCTATCACCTTTCACAATGGGTGCTACACTCGGTGAACAATCTTTCATGCGAAACCTTTCTAGAACCTTGTTGATATAGGTCTCTTGAGACAAGCCCAAAATGCCTCTAGATCTATCTCTATGGATCTTTATGCCAATGACATAAGATGCCTCAACCATATCCTTCATATCAAAGTTCTTTGAGAGAAATTGTTTCACCTCATATAGCAAACCCTTGTCATTAGTCGCAAGCAAAATGTCATCCACATATAACACAAGAAAGCAAATCTTGCTCCCACTGACCTTTTGGTATATACAAACATCCATGATGTTTTCTTCAAAGCCAAATGAAGTAATAACATCATGAAATTTCAAATACCATTGACGGGAGGCTTGCTTTAATCCATATATGGACTTATTCAGCTTACAGACTAAATTCTCACCACTACTAGAGGAAAATCCTTCTGGTTGTTTCATGTAAACCTCTTCCTCTAGATCACCATTGAGGAACGCCGTTTTCACATCCATCTGGTGTAACTCTAAATCAAAATGAGCCACCAATGCCATGATTACACGGAAGGAGTCCTTTTTAGATACAGGAGAAAAGGTCTCCGTGTAATCTATTCCTTCCCTCTGAGTAAATCCTTTGGCAACAAATCTAGCCTTATGTCTCTCAATGTTGCCTTCTGAGTCTTTCTTAGTTTTAAAGACCCACTTACAACCAATGGCTTTTACACCATTAGGCAACTTGACAAGATCCCAGACTTTGTTAGATGCCATAGAATCCATCTCTTCTTTCATGGCTTTGTACCACAAGTCAGATACATTAGAACTCATGGCCAGTGAAAACATTTCAGGATCATTTTCGGCTCCAATATTGTAGTCACATTCTTGCAGATACACAACATAATCACTAGGAATTGCTGGTCTCCTAGTCCTAGTAGACCTCCTCAATGTTGCCTCAACATTCTCCTGTGAAACAGGATCATGTTGCTCAACAGGTTGTTCAACAATTTCGGGTATTTGCTGAACTTCAAGGTCTACTGGATTTGGATCAGCAGTTTGTGGAATCTCTTGGACCTGTTGCTCAACATGTGCACGAACACAAGGCGCACTGTGAACTACAACAATCGGTCCACTACTTGAAGTGGAGCATTGAGCATCTTGATGACCTTTCCCAAGACCAAGGTCTTGAAAATGATCGCTCCCACTAATTAAGTCATTTTCAAGAAATTTAGCATTTCTTGATTCCACAAATCTAGTGCTATGAGAAGGACAATAAAATCTATATCCCTTGGATCTTTCGGCATAACCAACAAAATATGCACTTAAGGTCCTCGGGTCCAACTTCCTTTCATGTGGATTATAAATCCTCACCTCAGCTGGGCAACCCCAAACGCGTACATGTCGCAAACTCGGTTTCCAACCTTTAAACAACTCAAAAGGTGTCTTTTGGACAGCCTTGGTTGGAACCCGGTTTAATATGTACACCGCCGTCTTAAGGGCTTCAGTCCATAAGGACCGAGGAAGTTTGGAGCTGGCAAGCATGCTCCTTACCATGTCCATTAATGTTCGGTTTCTTCTTTCAGCTACACCATTCTGATCTGGAGAACCAGGTAAGGTGTATTGGGCAACAATCCCACAATCTTGAAGAAACTTTGCAAATGGACCGGTAGCTTGTCCACTCTCAGTGTATCTACCGTAGTATTCTCCTCCCCTATCAGATCTTACGATCTTGATTCGTTTGTCACATTGTTTCTCTACTTCAGCCTTAAAAATTTTGAAAGCATCAAGTGCCTCACTTTTGCTGTTCAATAAGTAGAGATACATGTAACGCGAATAATCATCAATAAAGGAGATGAAATACTTATTACGGTATGCATCTATATCAGGACTACAAATGTCTGTATGAATTATTTCTAACAATTGAGAACTCCTCTTTGCACCTTTCTTTGACTTGTTAGTCTGCTTACCTTTAATGCAGTCTATACAAGTACTAAAGTCAGTCCAATCAAGAGTACTAAGTACTCCATCATGTACCAACCTCTTGATTCTATCAATGGAGATATGACCTAATCTCCTATGCCACAAATTAGACGAATTCTCATTAACGACACATCTTTTAACACCAACATGCATAGAAGAATAGTGATTGTCATTTTCTAAATTAAGACGAAAAAGACCATCAGACAATGTACCACATCCAATAATCTCAGATCCATAAGAAATACTGAAAGACGAATCTGAAAATTTAAAGGAATATCCACAAGATACAAGTCTTGAAACAGAAACTAAATTCCTAGCAAAACAGGAATATAAAATGTCTTTTCCAAACTTAAAATAAAACCACTATCTAAAACAAGTTTGCAAGTTCCAATGGCTTCCACATGTGATGACATCTTGTTTCCAGAATAGATGCAGCATTCACTTCCCACTGGTTTCGCAGGTCTTGCAATCCCTGCAAGGAGTTGGTAACATGGATTGAAGAACCAGAGTCAATCCACCATGTGTCTTGAGTAACATTAATCATGTTAGATTCATAACAGACAAAAGAGAGTTGAGTACCTTTCTTGTCAAGCCACTGTTTGAACTTGGCACAATCCTTCCTCAAATGCCCTTTCTTCTTGCAAAAGAAACATTTGGAACTTTTCTGAATGTCCCCTTTGGCAGGAATCTTGCCCTTGTCCTTTGCTTGAAATTTCTTTTTCTTTCCTAGTGTTGTCAAATTTACCTTCTCACCCTCTTCCACAGCAAGTCTACCCTCCTCTTGAACACACATGGTCATAAGTTCATTAATTGACCATTTATCCTTATGTGTGTTATAAGAGATCTTAAATGGGGCATATTGCGGTGGTAGAGTGTTGAGAATGTAATGCACTAGAAAAGAGTCAGACATCTCAACTTCAAGTCTCTTCAATTGAGCCGCAATGTCCCTCATCCTCATAATGTGGTCACGTACACCGCGTATACCACTCAGTTTTATGGATGAGAACTGGTGAATTAGGGTGCTAGCTAAAGCCTTGTCTGAAGATACAAATTGATCATCGATTGCCTTCAGCAAGTCACGGACATTGTCATAATGCTCAAGGGAACCCCTGATGCCATCTGAGATCTTGGTCTTTATGAACATTATTGAGAGACGATTAGATCGCTCCCATTTTTCATAAAGAATAGAATCTTCAGAAGGCGGTTCATCCTTCCTTATGGCGTAATCAATGTCCTTGCACCCTAGATGAAGGAGAGTTCTCTCCTTCCAAATTTTATAATTGTCCCCTCTGAGCTTAGGAACATCACAAATCATATCAGAGAAATTAACAGGCTGACAAACTGCAAAAATTAAATAACCATACTCATGTTACAAAACTTTGAAGCTCTTTAAACAATATGACATATCCACCAATGTAAAATACGTCAAAATATGAATCTACTGACATAAAACTTGTCAGTGGCTGAAGTATTAATTCAATTAGATTCACATTTAAACTATATGATAAAAATATCAAATTATGCCCTTAATTTCTAATCCCTGTGGGTAAATTAGAAAAATATAATTTGACATTTTATCCTAATTAATTATATAAATATAACAAAATTTTCTATGGAATAAATTTTATTATATCCATATAATTAATTATAATTAATGTCTATTATTTATGTGATTTATTAACTTTATTATACAATTTTATAATTAAGGATGCTGTGGCTACTCCTCAATTATTCAATTGTATTTATCACTTAGACATTATTTAAATTTTATGCTCAATTATGTCACTTAAGATGCATGCATAATTCACAAAATTTATACACACAAATTCTAAATATAATTGAACATAAATATGCCAGGCTAATGGCCCATCACTTAATGAACGAGCCAACAGCCCGTCATCCTCACCCAATTCCAATAGTTTAATTTAACCAAAAATATCTCAATCACCTCAAAATTTTTGGATCAGATGTGTCCAGACTGCTGCAATTCAGCCTGCTACAGCTCAGATTGTGTGCACGGCCCAGCCTCACTGCTAGCCCAGACAACAGAGCCAATAAGATGCTGGACCAGCCCTGATTGGGCCCAGACGCCCGCTGGGCCAGCGCATGGCCCAGGCCGCTGGGCCAGCGCCTAGCCCACCCAGGCGCTACCAGCACCTGGGCGTTGCCCAGCGCTGGTTGGAAACTAGCGCTGGCGCTTGGGTGCTGGCAGGCAGCCAGCGCCCAGCCAGCGCCTGGGCTAGCATCCTTCTTTTTTTTAATAATGCCACAGCCCTTTTTTTTAATTCTGTATTGCCTGCACATTTTCTGTAAGAAACATTTTTCATCCATCCTTATCCCGTGTGCACATATCCGAAGCAAGGAAACCCATGCTTCCTCTTTTTATGGTGATTTGATTGTGAGATATTTGGATTTATCTTTATTCAAACTATATCCAAAAAGGGTGAGTGAACAGATAAATGCATGCTTCATGGCATAAGGCTTATCGATCAATCTCTTAAATAAAACTGAATTAAATAAACTAAATATTTAGAGTTTATCGGATCTAAATAAAAAGAGGGATGCCAGCCCCAGGTGCTGGCTGGTTGGGCGCTGGCTGCCTGCCAGCGCCCAAGCGCAAGCGCTGGTTGCCAACCAGTGCTGGGCAATGCCGAGGTGCTGGTAGCGCCTGGGTGGGCCAGGTGCTGGCCCAGCGGCCTAGGCCAAGGGCTGGCCCAGTGGGCATCTGGGCCCAATCAGGGCTGGTCCAGCGTCTGATTGGCTCTGTTGTCTGGGCCAGCAGTGAGGCTGGGCCATGCACACAATCTGAACTATAGCAGGCTGGATTGCAGCAGTCTGAACACATCTGATCCGAAAATTTTGAGGTGATTGAGATATTTTTGATTAAATTAAACTATTGGAATTGGGTAAAGATGACGGGCTATTGGCTCGTTCATTAAGTGATGGGTCATTAGCCTGGCATATTTATGTTCAATTATATTTAGAATTTGTGTGTATAAATTTTGTGAATTATGCATGCATCTTAAGTGACATAATTAAGCATAAAATTTAAATAATATCTAAGTGATAAATACAATTGAATAATTGAGGAGTAGCCATAACATCCTTAATTATAAAATTGTATAATAAAGTTAATAAATCACATAAATAATAGACATTAATTATAATTAATTATATGGATATAATAAAATTTATTCTACAGAAAATTTATTATATTTATATAATTAATTAGGATAAAATGTTAAATTATATTTTTCTAATTTACCCACAGGGATTAGAAATTAAGGGCATAATTTGATAATTTTTATCATATAGTTTAAATGTTAATCTAATTGAATTAATACTTTAGCCCACAGGCAAGTTTTATGTCAGTAGATTCATATTTTGATGTATTTTACATTGGTGGATATGTCATATTGTTTAAAGAGCTTCAAAGTTTTGTAACATGAGTATGGTTATTTAATTTTTGCAGTTTGTTAGCCTGTTAATTTCTCTGATATGATTTGTGATGTTCCTGAGCTCAGAGGGGACAATTATAAAATTTGGAAGGAGAGAACTCTCCTTCATCTAGGGTGCAAGGACATTGATTACGCCATAAGGAAGGATGAACCGCCTTCTGAAGATTCTGTTCTTTATGAAAAATGGGGGTGATCTAATCGTCTCTCAATAATGTTCATAAAGACCAAGATCTCAGATAACATCAGGCGTTCCCTTGAGCATTATGACAATGTCCGTAACTTGCTGAAGGCGATCAATGATCAATTTGTATCTTCAGACAAGGCTTTAGCTAGCACCCTAATTCACCAGTTCTCATCCATAAAACTGAGTGGTATACGCAGTGTACGTGACCATATTATGAGGATGAGGGACATTGTGGCTCAATTGAAGAGACTTAAAGTTGAGATGTCTGACTCTTTTCTAGTGCATTACATTCTCAACACTCTACCACCGCAATATGCCCCATTTAAGATCTTTTATAACACACATAAGGATAAATGGTCAATTAATAAACTTATAACCATGTGTGTTCAAGAGGAGGGTAGACTTGCTGTGGAAGAGGGTGAGAAGGTAAATTTGACAACACCAGGAAAGAAAAGAAATTTCAAGCAAAGGACAAGGGCAAGATTCCTGCCAAAGGGACATTCAGAAAAGTTCCAAATGTTTCTTTTGCAAGAAGAAAGGGCATTTGAGGAAGGATTGTGCCAAGTTCAAACAGTGGCTTGACAAGAAAGGTACTCAACTCTTTTTTGTATGTTATGAATCTAACATGATTAATGTTACTCAAGACACATGGTGGATTGACTCTGGTTCTTCAATCCATGTTACCAACTCCTTGCAGGGAATGCAAGACCTACGGAAACTAGTGGGAAGTGAATGCTGCATCTATTCTGGAAACAAGATGTCATCACATGTGGAAGCCATTGAAACTTGCAAACTTGTTTTAGATAGTGATTTTATTTTAAGTTTGGAAAAGATCTATTTAAAATTTTATCCTGAACAAAAAATAAAGAGGGGCAAGACGTTCTTGATGTCTATTTCTCTCATTTTAGGGATAGTCCAAAGGGGAGGCTACTGGTAGTACCCTGGATTATTTTACCCAACGGGCGTACGGTAGGGATATTAGAGACGTACCAATAAGGGAGGCTGCTATAGTACCTTGGTGCATTTGACCCAACTACCTGCGTACCGGGAGAGTTAATAGATCATCAAGAATCATCTGAAATGACATTATCTGAATATTTAGAGTTTATCGGATCTAATGCCCTTTCAGATGATTCTTGATGATCTATTAACTCTCCCGGTACGCAAGTAGTTGGGTCAAACGCACCAAAGTACTACAGCAGCCTCCCTTATTGGTACATCCCTAATATCCCTACCGTACGCCTATTGGGTAAAATAATCCAGAGTACTACCAGTAGCCTCCCCTTTGGACTATCCCTAAAACGAGAGAAATAGAAATCAAAAACGTCTTGCCCCTCTTTAGTTTTTTATCAGGATAAAATTTTAAATAGATCTTTTCCAAGATTTAAAACAAAATCCAATATAAAGAAGAGCCCAAAAGCAAAAAGTATTCGGCCAAAACGAGACAGAGGCATCAAGGCTCTGATACCAAATGTAAAACAACCAATAATGTACCTAATGTGATTTAGATCAACATGGCACTTCAAAATAAAGTAAAGCAGCAGAAATAGTATTGAGAATTACCTCCCACCATCGTTCCGGCCTCGGGATAAAAAAAGGGAAGAAGCTTTGAATTCTGGTTCTTCTGGTCCTTTCTCTACCTAAATCGATAGGTGTGTGGTTTTCTCTTATCGTAGAGCAGGTACCAGGGACCAATTTTATATACACAAAACTCTCCAAAAATTTCTGTCATCGGAGCACGTTTGGGCGATGGTTACGGAGCTGTTTTGCACGTTCAAATTTTAAAATACATAAACCAAAAAATTAAGAGCAAGTCCTTCGCTTGTGGCTTCTACAAGGTAGGCTAAAATGCCTATGCCTTCTCAATCTGGTTCTCCAACTCAGCCAACAGGCCATCGTCTGGACTGCGAACCGAGACCGCCCCGTGAATGGTCATGGATCGAGAGTTACATTGTGCAAGGATGGACCTAGTGTTCTAACAGAGTACGATGGCACAGTTGAGTGGAGCACAAACACCACTTCTCGATATGGGGAATATTGTCATGATCGATCCTGATGATAAAGTTCTTTGGCAAAGCCTTGATTCTCCAACCGATACGCTTCTCCCAACACAAGCATTCACTAGAAATATGACACTGATATGCCGCAACCACGGGGGAGGGGCGTGGAGGAGGGGGAGGCGCCATACTTGAGGTCGAACACGATGAGTTGCTTGGGGAAGGTGATAAGGAGGATGTGCCTCCATCGCGGGGAGAAGAAAAGCCGTGCCAAGAATAGAGGGAAGAGAGCGAGGGTAGGGGAGGATGGAGAGGCTTCGATGGCCTCCTTCTCGAGCTTCTGGAGCTTGGAGAGATCTCTAATACCGGAGATCTAGTGCTCAAGTATGAAGACATTGCCATCCCCGACGTCGGCGCCACCGCCAAGGGCAACGGCGAAGAGCGGGAAGCCCTGGAGACCAAGGATGCAGATGTGTCGTGAGTCGAAAGGATGTGGTGGATGAGGCGGTGGGGCCACCGACGGAAGAGGATGAGGAGTGGTGGTTCTGCTGATGAGGGGCAAGCATGGGGATGATGGAGCTTCCACTTGAGGATAGTTTGGGGTTTTAATCAAAAAATTTGGGGGATATCCTATCCTATCCCTTAAATCAAATACAATAGGGAATAACAAAAAGTTATCCCACAGATTTTTCGTTTGTGTTTGATATGATTCAAGGGATAGTCAAAGGATATTTCTAGGGATATCCTCTGAAAGGGATAGTGTTTTTTGTATCAAACAGTGCCTAATAGTCCAAGCTAAAGTATAAGAAGATATAACAATATAAAGATATATTTATATAGCAACAGCATAAATTGTATTGTTTTATTTTGTAAATAATTTTTTAAAAAAATAAAATGGTAAAGTTGAATTTGAGTTAGATGAAATATGAATATGATCAAATCAATCTTTTATAATAATATGTATAAATTTTATTGATGCTTTTTTTAATAATTTTCTTGTTTTCTTTATACATGCATTATTTTTCTCATTATTTATGCATCAACCTATTTCATAAAAATTTAAAGAAAATTTTACAATCTATGAAGGCTCTTCAGGGAGAGTAGCACATGGCCTCTTAAAATAGAGCCAAAAATAAATAAAAAAGGATAAAGCTATCTCAAATAGATAAGTAGGTGGTTGTTATCACAGCAATAAACATCGAATACAAAAAATATTTATAGGTTCTCATCGATAGAACAAATAATTATTTTTCAAGGGAAAAGAAAAAAATGATGCCTAACCTAAATTATATATAAAAATAAAGAATGAAGGGAGGGGGAAAAAAAAAAGGCTATATGGCAACTCAATACAGGTAGAACTATACTAGATGTTCCAACTCTTGATGCTTGGACTCCTCTAGTTCCAAAAAAAAAAAAAAATCTGGAATTGATTTTTGATTCTTTATAGCGAAAGATGGTCCAATTCAACCATGGAAGTGATTGGACTGAGCAAAACTTGTGTCCTTAACCTATTCAATCATCCACTATTAAAAATCCAATTCCACTGCCAACAATTTCATGCATCAAGATATCACCCATGGTCCTGTTTTAAGGTGTTTATACTATTAAACCAGAGATTGCTGAAAAAAAAAACTAGTGAACTGCAGAAGATCCAGATTTTATCTTTCTCATTCTTTTGCTTCAAAATTATGCTACTGTAACTTATAATTGCAATAGAATAGGCATCAGAATAATGATCAAGTCATATAAGCATTGAAATCTTGTTAACTTTAATCATTGCAGAAATTATTTTATCCTACAAACTTCTTTCTCAAGCTTCATCTGAAAACGAGATAATACATGCATATATAAAATTGTTTTAATATTTAAATAATCGGAAAAAAAAAAGAAAAAATTTGCCATAGTATCTCACATGAAGGCAGAAGATGGCGTCGAATCTGTTGAGAGAGAGAGAGAGAGAGAGAGAGATAGAGAGAGGTGGAGGAGAAAATACGGAGCAGAGGAGTTTTAAAAAGGAAAAAGAAAACCAGATTTCTATTTCCTATTAGATATAGTAATCTAAAAGATAATCTTTACTTTTTAATAATCTAAAATTATTATAAATCCAGATAATTCAATTATGAGTGCATAAAATTATCAAGGTTTGGTAGTATTAGATTTGCTCTTCATTTTCATATAAATATTTAATAATATTTAATTTAATTATATATTAATATACACCACATAATATTTAAATATTTCATACTAGATTTATACTTAATATTTAATTTATATATCATATTAATTATTAATATTAAATCTAATTCGTTGTGCAATATTAATTTATATAATTTTCAGTTTTTACAAAATAATTTTAAATTATAATACTTGATAACAATAAGAAATCTAGAACTAATGTTTTAATTTATAGATAATTATTTTGTAGAAGATTTCAACAGTAATTAATTTTTTAAACAGATAAAGTAGAGAAATATAATTACAAATTTACAATAAATTATGATTATGATTATTATTGTTTTTTTACCCAGAAAATAGTTTAAGGAATTTTGATATATATAAATCTAATATACAAAATTAGATTGTAAATCTACTATACGAAGCAAACAGAATTTGTTTTGCTGGAATAAACCGTGTAGAATTTATTCCATAAAAGTTTGGTTTTCAGAAATAATTAAAAAAATCATTTAAATGTTTGAAAGAAGTTGGAAGGCTTGGGATATCTCATCATATGGTATTTAAACGGAGCAGGGCTCCCCGTCCCCGCCATTTATTGAGATTATACAGCACAATCCCCATAACCCGTCTATTAAAAAGAAATTGATTCGAGGTTTTTTAGTCAATAAAAAGTTTAATTTAATAAATAGCTGGAGCTATAAATTTTAAAAAAATACAGTGAAAAATAAAGCCGAAAGTAAATAAGGAAGGATAAAACATCTAATACAAAGAAATATCCACACGTCTTCAGGCAATATCACTATCAGTAGATTAAACAATGCAACAAGAAGCTTCTCTCAAAAGAGAGAGAGAGAGTGGAAACAATTTATATGGCAACGTAGAACTGTACTAGATGTTCCAACTATTGATTCTTGGACTCTAAATCCTCTAGTTGAAAAAAAAAAAAAAATCTGGAATTGACCAATTCAACCACCATGGAAGTGAAAACGGAGCCCATCATTACTCATGGTCCTGTTATAAGGCGTTTAAACCAACATATCAATCCAAGGGTAGAAAGGAATCCAACCTCAAGTAAAAGATAAAAAAAAAGATATTCCCATATCGGACGAAAAATAAAAGAGTCATATAATTTCGATCCGCATTACCAAACCGGCCAGATTAATTAAACAATTTCACTTGGAATAGGAGTCTTTAATTTTGTTAGGACTCCTACTCCAAGTGAAATTCCCTTTGCTTCCCCGCCTCCCTTAAAAACCCATGTACATAACTCCTTTTTACTCCACGCTTTCTGCTTCACGTCTGTCTTTCAAGAGAGACTCAACGCCATCTTCTAACTTTACGTAAGTTTCTACAGCAATTTTTTTTTGTTTTCTTTCTTTTTTTCTCCGGATTGTTTTGATACTAATATAATCATATTTTTTTTCCTCTAGATTATTTTAATGTTGAAATAATTTTATAGATGCATGGATTATGTCGTCTCTAGTGATTGGTGCAATGTGGTGCGGTCATTGCCAAGTGCATTGCAAAACAATGACGACCGACAATGGATTCATATGCTGCATGGGCTGTGGAAAGGTCCTGGACCAGAATCTCCCAATCAATCCAAAACCAAGGATTGGACGCGGACATGGATTAATGCCACCAAGAGTTAGAGGCCATGCAGACCTACTGGACGTAGAAAGTACTTCGAGCTCTAGTTCGAATTCAAGAATTAGTGGCAGCATAGAAGACACAGGGAGCTCCAACGTGACCTTTGAAAAGAATGCAAGGAAAGCAGAAAATTTAATATAGGATTCGGAAAGTTCCACCGTTCCCACGAAGCCGCGAACGATTAAGAGGCAATAAACTGAGCCTAAGAGAATGAATGAAAGATATGGTTGATGGAGATGCATGGTGGCTATTGATGAGGGGTAAAATTGTCATTGCATTGTTGACCGCTCACATCGGCGATTGGGTCGCGCCCAGTCCAAATGCCCTGCTTGCCAGCTGGCGCGATATTCTAGCAACAAGAGTCTCCTCATAATAAAGAAAGAGAACAAAAGGGAAAAAAGGGCCCCCTCATTAATATCCGACAGTCAAATCAATAGGCTAGAGCATTTAATGGTACAGAAACGGTCATAATGACTTAGCCAGCATTTAATGGAATAAAAAGAGAAGAGAAAACATACTTTGGCCAACATGCCTCGGCAAACATACTTCGGCCAACATGCCTCGGCAAACATACTTCGGCCAACATGCCTCGGCAAATATACTTCGGCCAACATACCTCGGCACTCTAGCTCGGTTTCCACAGCCGCGCTATGTCCTTCGCACCAACGCAATTATGGCCTCATAAAGGCCATGCGCATCCACCTGCTTTAAAGCATTTAATGCCTTATTTCCTTCCATCATTAAGGCATTTATGGCTACCACGTTGCCCCCTTGGCACCTTTTGCATGAGGAAGGATGGCGTCATAAAGCCAAGACAAGGAGTTCTTGACTCCATGCTTCATAGAAGTCCGACGGCCAGCTTCAGCCTCGGCCAGTGGGCCCACCGCACCACCCAGAGAGTTCCTACATGCGGGACCCGTTCCGGATGGCCTTCGGCATAGAAGCAGTCATCCCCGTGGAGATAGGACCCCCTCTATCCGTGGATGCTATCACGCCTCCAGAGTCAAAGGGAGATCTTTCTCGCCCGGCGATCTTGTCCTCCGAAAAGCATCCGTCTCCAAACCGCTAGAGCAAGGAAAGCTAGCTCCAAACTGGGAAGGCCCCTACCAAGTGGCGGAAGTCGTCGGATCCGGCGCCTACAAGCTGCAAGATCTAAGCAGAAGATGTTGGTTAATTTAGATTCCTACTGGCCAGGGGAATAACCAATTCCTAATTTTATGGTTTATGTATTTTAAAATTTGAACGTGCAAAACAGCGGGAGTGAGTTTGCGATTCCGTAACCATCGCCCGAACGTGCTCCGGAAATCTTTATGATGGCAGAAATTTTTGAAGGGTTTGTGTATATAAAATTGGTCCCTGGTACCTGCTCTATGATATGAGAAAAACCACACACCATCGATCTAGGTAGAGAAAGGACCAGAAGAACCAGAATTCAAGGCTTCTTCCCTTTTTATTATTTTATCCCGAGGTCGGAACGATGGCGGGAGGTAATTCTCAATACTATTTCCGCTGCTTTACTTTATTTTGAAGTACCATGTTGATCTAAATCACATTAGGCACGTTATTGGTTGTTTTACATTTGGTATCAGAGCCATGACGCCTCTGTCTCGTTTTGGCCGAATGCTTTCTGCTTTTGGGCTCTTCTTTATGTTGGATTTTGTTTTAAATATTGAAAAATATATATTTAAAATTTTATCCTGATCAAAAATAAAGAGGGGCAAGACGTTCTTGATTTCTATTTCTCTCATTTTAGGGATAGTCCAAAGGGAAGGCTACTGGTAGTACCCTAGATTATTTACCCAACAGGCGTACGGTAGGGATATTAGGGACGTACCAATAAGGGAGGCTGCTGTAGTACCTTGGTGCGTTTGACCCAACTACCTGCGTACCGGGAGAGTTAATAGATCATCAAGAATCATCTGAAAAGGCATAAGATCCGATAAACTCTAAATATTCAGTTATTTAATTCATTTTTATTTAAGAGATTGATCGATAAGTCTTATGCCATGAAGCATGCATTTATCTGTTCACTCATCCTTTTTGATATAGTTTGAATAAAGATAAATCCAAATATCTCATAATCAAATCACCATAAAAAGAGGAAGCATGGGTTTCCTTGCTTCGGATATGTGCACACGGGATAAGGACGGATGAAAACGTGCAGGCAATACAGAATCAAAAAAAAAGGGCCATCGCATTATTTAAAAAAAAAATTGAGGGACGCCAGCGCCAGGCGCTAGCTGACTGGCTGGGCGCTGGCTGACTGCCAGCGCCCAGGCGCTGGCTGGCTGGGCGTTGGCTGCCTGCCAGCGCCCAAGCGCCAGCGCTGGTTGCCAACCAGCGTGGGCAACGCCCAGGCGTTGGTAGCGCCTGGGTGGGCCAGGCGCTGGCCCACGGCCTGGGCCAGGCCCTGGCCCAGCGGGCATCTAACCCAATCAGGACTGGTCCAGCATTTGATTGGCTCTGTTGTCTGGGCCAACAGTGAGGCTGGGCTGTGCACACAATCTGAACTGTAGCAGGCTGGATTGTAGCAGTCTGGACACATCTGATCCAAAAATTTTGAGGTGATTGAGATATTTTTGGTTAAATTAAACTATTGGAATTGGGTGAGCATGATGGGCTGTTGGCTCGTTCATTAAGTGATGGGCCATTAGCCTGGCATATTTATGTTCAATTATATTTAGAATTTGTGTGTGTAAATTTTGTGAATTATGCATGCATCTTAAGTGATATAATTGAGCATAAAATTTAAATAATGTCTAAGTGATAAATACAATTAAATAATTGAGGAGTAGCCACAGCATCCTTAATTATAAAATTGTATAATGAAGTTAATAAATCACATAAATAATAGACATTAATTATAATTAATTATATGGATATAATAAAATTTATTCCACAAAAAATTTTGTTATATTTATATAATTAATTAGGATAAAATGTCAAATTATATTTTTCTAATTTACCCACAGGGATTAGAAATTAAGGGCATAATTTGATAATTTTTATCATATAGTTTAAATGTGAATCTAATTGAATTAATACTTCAGCCCACAGGCAAGTTTTATGTCAGTAGATTCATATTTTGACGTATTTTACATTGGTGGATATGTCATATTGTTTAAAGAGCTTCAAAGTTTTGTAACCTGAGTATGGTTATTTAATTTTGCAGTTTGTCATCCTGTTAATTTCTCTGATATGATATGTGATGTTCCTGAGCTCAGAGGGGACAATTATAAAATTTGGAAGGAGAGAACTCTCCTTCATCTAGGGTGCAAGGACATTGATTACGCCATAAGGAAGGATGAACCGCCTTCTGAAGATTCTGTTCTTTATGAAAAATGGGAGCGATCTAATCGTCTCTCAATAATGTTCATAAAGACCAAGATCTCAGATGGCATCAGGGGTTCCCTTGAGCATTATGACAATGTCCATGACTTGCTGAAGGCGATCAATGATCAATTTGTATCTTCAGACAAGGCTTTAGCTAGCACCCTAATTCACCAGTTCTCATCCATAAAACTGAGTGGTATACGCGGTGTACGTGACCACATTATGAGGATGAGGGACATTGCGGCTCAATTGAAGAGACTTGAAGTTGAGATGTCTGACTCTTTTCTAGTGCATTACATTCTCAACACTCTACCACTGCAATATGCCCCATTTAAGATCTCTTATAAAACATATAAGGATAAATGGTCAATTAATGAACTTATGACCATGTGTGTTCAAGAGGAGGGTAGACTTGCTGTGGAAGAGGGTGAGAAGGTAAATTTGACAACACCAGGAAAGAAAAAGAAATTTCAAGCAAAGGACAAGGGCAAGATTCCTGCCAAAGGGGACATTCAGAAAAGTTCAAATGTTTCTTCTGCAAGAAGAAAGGGCATTTGAGGAAGGATTGTGCCAAGTTCAAACAGTGGCTTAACAAGAAAGGTACTCAACTCTCTTTTGTCTGTTATGAATCTAACATGATTAATGTTACTCAAGACACATGGTGGATTGACTCTGGTTCTTCAATCCATGTTACCAACTCCTTGCAGGGATTGCAAGACCTGCGGAAACCAGTGGGAAGTGAATGCTGCATCTATTCTGGAAACAAGATGTCATCACATGTGGAAGCCATTGGAACTTGCAAACTTGTTTTAGATAGTGGTTTTATTTTAAGTTTGGAAAAGACATTTTATATTCCTGGTTTTGCTAGGAATTTAGTTTCTGTTTCAAGACTTGTATCTTGTGGATATTCCTTTAAATTTTCGGATTCGTCTTTCAGTATTTCTTATGGATCTGAGATTATTGGATGTGGTACATTGTCTGATGGTCTTTTTCGTCTTAATTTAGAAAATGACAATCACTATTCTTCTATGCATGTTGGTGTTAAAAGATGTGTCGTTAATGGGAATTCGTCTAATTTATGGCATAGGAGATTAGGTCATATCTCCATTGATAGAATAAAAAGGTTGGTACATGATGGAGTACTTAGTACTCTTGATTGGACTGACTTTAGTACTTGTATAGACTGCATTAAAGGTAAGCAGACTAACAAGTCAAAGAAAGGTGCAAAGAGGAGTTCTCAATTGTTAGAAATAATTCATACAGACATTTGTAGTCCTGATATAGATGCATACCGTAATAAGTATTTCATCTCCTTTATTGATGATTATTCGCGTTACATGTATCTCTACTTATTGAACAGCAAAAGTGAGGCACTTGATGCTTTCAAAATTTTTAAGGCTGAAATAGAGAAACAATGTGACAAACGAATCAAGATCGTAAGATCTGATAGGGGAGGAGAATACTACGGTAGATACACTGAGAGTGGACAAGCTACCGGTCCATTTGCAAAGTTTCTTCAAGATTATGGATTGTTGCCCAATACACCTTACCTGGTTCTCCAGATCAGAATGGTGTAGCTGAAAGAAGAAACCGAACATTAATGGACATGGTAAGGAGCCTGTTTGCCAGCTCCAAACTTCCTCGTTCCTTATGGACTGAAGCCCTTAAGACAGCGGTGTACATATTAAACCGGGTTCCAACCAAGGCTGTCCAAAGGACACCTTTGAGTTGTTTAAAGGTTGGAAACCGAGTTTGACATGTACGCGTTTGGGGTTGCCCAGCTGAGGTGAGGATTTATAATCCACATGAAAGGAAGTTGGACCCGAGGACCTTAAGTGCATATTTTGTTGGTTATGCCAAAAGATCCAAGGGATATAGATTTTATTGTCCTTCTCATAGCACTAGATTTGTGGAATCAAGAAATGCTAAATTTCTTGAAAACGATTTAATTAGTGGGAGCGATCATTTTCAAGACCTTGGTCTTGGGAAAGGTCATCAAGATGCTCAATGCTCCACTTCAAGTAGTGGACCGATTGTTGTAGTTCACAGTGCGCCTTGTGTTCGTGCACATGTTGAGCAACAGGTCCAAGAGATTCCACAAACTGCTGATCCAAATCCAGTAGACCTTGAAGTTCAGCAAATACCCAAAATTGTTGAACAACCTGTTGAGCAACATGATCCTGTTTCACAGGAGAATGTTGAGGCAACATTGAGGAGGTCTACTAGGACTAGGAGACCAGCAATTCCTAGTGATTATGTTGTGTATCTGCAAGAATGTGACTACAATATTGGAGCCGAAAATGATCCTGAAACGTTTTCACTGGCCATGAGTTCTAATGTATCTGACTTGTGGTACAAAGCCATGAAAGAAGAGATAGATTCTATGGCATCTAACAAAGTCTGGGATCTTGTCAAGTTGCCTGATGGTGTAAAAGCCATTGGTTGTAAGTGGGTCTTTAAAACTAAGAAAGACTCAGAAGGCAACATTGAGAGACATAAGGCTAGACTTGTTGCCAAAGGATTTACTCAGAGGGAAGGAATAGATTCAACGGAGACCTTTTCTCCTGTATCTAAAAAGGACTCCTTCCGTGTAATCATGGCATTGGTGGCTCATTTTGATTTAGAGTTACACCAGATGGATGTGAAAATGGCGTTCCTCAATGGTGATCTAGAGGAAGAGGTTTACATGAAACAACCAGAAGGATTTTCCTCTAGTAGTGGTGAGAATTTAGTCTGTAAGCTGAATAAGTCCATATATGGATTAAAGCAAGCCTCCCGACAATGGTATTTGAAATTTCATGATATTATTACTTCATTTGGCTTTGAAGAAAACATCATGGATGTTTGTATATACCAAAAGGTCAGTGAGAGCAAGATTTGCTTTCTTGTGTTATATGTGGATGACATTTTACTTGCGACTAATGACAAGGGTTTGCTATATGAGGTGAAACAATTTCTCTCAAAGAACTTTGATATGAAGGATATGGGTGAGGCATCTTATGTCATTGGCATAAAGATCCATAGAGATAGATCTAGAGGCATTTTGGGCTTGTCTCAAGAGACCTATATCAACAAGGTTCTAGAAAGGTTTTGCATGAAAGATTGTTCACCGAGTGTAGCACCCATTGTGAAAGGTGATAGATTCAGCTTGAATCAGTGTCCCAAAAATGAGTTCGAACGCGAACAGATGAGACCCATTCCATATGCTTCAGCTATTGGAAGCCTTATGTATGCTCAGGTTTGTACCAGGCCTAACATTGCATTTGTTGTTGGAATGCTTGGGAGATATCAGAGTAATCCAGGTGTTGACCACTGGCGGGCTGCAAAGAAGGTTATGAGATACAACCTCCGCAAATATCATCAATAGGGTATGCCTTCTACGGGCCCGCCTTCTTAAATTTTGTCGGCATATTGTTTTCATGATTCATGGCATGACCACCACAATTATATCACCAAAAATCATGAAGAAAATAGATGCTGCTTACCAATCCTCGGCACGACCGAGTTATCTATTTAAGCAGGGAATCTCTGAACCTCGGCTGGGCCGAGCAACAAATCTCCGAACCTCAGCTGGGCCAAGAAACCATTCTCGAACCTCGGCTGGGCCGAGCAATAAATCTTCGAACCTCGGTTGGGCCGAGCAACAAATCTCCGAACCTCGGCTAGGCCGAGCAATGATCTCCGAAGCCCCGGCCAGAGTCGGAGTGCATCTCTCATTATCGGAAGCCTCGGCCAGGGCCGGAGTGCATCTCTTATTACCGGAAGCCCCGGCCAGAGCCGGAGTGCATCTCCTATTTATCTAAAACCTCGGCCAAGACCGAATGATATATCAGAACCCTCGGCTAAAAGCTGAGGAAGTTTGTTATTAATCTTGAAGGCTCGGCTACAACCGAGTAACGGTCTCCGAACCTTGGCAGCGCCAAGTAAAATATAATCTTGGAAGGCTCGGCAACACCGGGTAATTTATTATTTGAAGCCTCGGTTACAATCGAGTAGCATCTTTGGAAGGCTCGGCAACACCGAGTAATTTATTATTTGAAGCCTCGGTCACAACCGAGTAGCAATTAATATTTGGAAGCCTCGGTTACAACCGAGTAGCATCTTTGAAGGCTCAGCAACACCGAGTAATTTATTATTTGAAGCCTCGGTTACAACCGAGTAGCATCTTGGAAGGCTTGGCAACACCGAGTAATTTATTTGAAGCCTCGGTTACAACCGAGTAGCACCTTTGAAGGCTCGGCAACACCGAGTAATTTATTATTTGAAGCCTCGGTTACAACCGAGTAGCATCTTTGAAGGCTCGGCAACACCGAGTAATTTATTATTTGAAGCCTTGGTTACAACCGAGTAGCACCTTTGAAGGCTCGGCAACACCGAGTAATTTATTATTTGAAGCCTCGGTTACAACCGAGTAGCATCTTTGGAAGGCTCGGCAACACCGAATAATTTATTATTTGAAGCCTCGGTCACAACCGAGTAGCAATTAATATTTGGAAGCCTCGGTTACAATCGAGTAGCATCTTGGAAGGCTCGGCAACAACCGAGTAATATATTTCTAAAGGCTCGGCAACAACCGAGTAATAAATTTCCAGAGCATCGGCCAAAGACCGAGTGATATATTTCTGAAGGCTCGGCAACAACCGAGTAATAAATTCATCCATAAAAGTATGCTCTTTCTAGACCCATTTTTATTCATTGAATTAAGTTTAGTTTTTAAAAGGCCTACAAAATTTTTATAACTCTCCTTGAAAGTTACAATGAGAAGCAGGTCATAAAAAGCCCCGGCCAGAGCCGGAGTGCATCTCTTATTATCAAAAGCCCCGGCCAGAGCTAGAGTGCATCTCTTATTATCAAAAGCCTTGGCCAGAGCCGAAGGGCATCACCTATTAATAGAAACCTCGGCCAAGATCGAGTGACATGTCGGAACCCTCGGCTAAAGCCGGAGGGAATCTCTTATTGATCTTCAAAAGCCCAGGCCAGAGCCGGAGTGCATCTCTTATTATTAAAAGCCCGGCCAGAGCCGGAGTGCATCTCTTATTATCAAAAGCCTCGGCCAGAGCCAAAGGGCATCACCTATTAACAGAAACCTCGGCCAAGACCGAGTGACATGTCGGAACCCTCAGCTAAAGCCGAGGGAATCTCTTATTGATCTTCAAAAGCCCCGGCCAGAGCCGGAGTGCATCTCTTATTATTAAAAGCCCCGGCCAGAGCTGGAGTGCATCTCTTATTATCAAAAGCCTCGGCCAGAGCCGAAGGGCATCACCTATTAACAGAAACCTCGGCCAAGACCGTGTGACATGTCGGAAACCTCGGCTAAAGCCCGAGGGAACTCTTATTGATCTTCAAAAGCCCCGGCCAGAGCCGGAGTGCATCTCTTATTATTAAAAGCCCCGGCCAGAGCCGGAGTGCATCTCTTATTATCAAAAGCCTCGGCCAGAGCCGAAGGGCATCACCTATTAACAAAAACCTCGGTCAAGAACGAGTGACATGTCGGAACCCTCGGCTAAAGCCGGAGGGAATCTCTTATTGATCTTCAAAAGCCCCGGCCAGAGCCAGAGTGCATCTCTTATTATTAAAAGCCCCGGCCAGAGCCGGAGTACATCTCTTATTATCAAAAGCCCCGGTCAGAGCCGGAGTGCATCTCTTATGATCAAAAGCCCCAGCCAGAGCCGGAGTGCATCTCTTATCATCAAAAGCCCCGGCCAGAGCCGGAGTGCATCTCTTATCATCAAAAGCCCCAGCCAGAGCCGGAGTGCATCTCTTATCATCAAAAGCCTCGGCCAGAGCCGAGTGCATCTCTTATTATCAAAAGCCCCGGCCAGAGCCGGAGTGCATATCTTATTATCAAAAGCCTCGGCCAAAGCCGAAGGGCATCACCTATTAACAGAAACCTCGGCCAAGACCGAGTGACATGTCGGAACCCTCGGCTAAAGCCGAAGGGAATCTCTTATTGATCTTTAAAAGCCCCAGCCAGAGCCGGAGTGCATCTCTTATTATCAAAAGCCCCGGCCAGAGCCGGAGTGCATCTCTTATTATCAAAAGCCTCGGCCAGAGCCGAAGGGCATTACCTATTAACAGAAACCTTGGCCAAGACCGAGTGACATGTCAAAACCCTCGGCTAAAGCCGGAGGGAATCTCTTATTGATCTTCAAAAGCCCCGGCCAGAGCCGGAGTGCATCTCTTATTATTAAAAACCCCGGCCAGAGCCGGAGTACATCTCTTATAATCAAAAGCCCCGGCCAGAGCCGGAGTGCATCTCTTATCATCAAAAGCCCGGCCAGAGCCGGAGTGCATCTCTTATTATCAAAAGCCCCGGCCAGAGCCGGAGTGCATCTCTTATTATCAAAAGCCCCGGCCAGAGCCAGAGTGCATCTCTTATTATTAAAAGCCCCGCCAGAGCCGGAGTGCATCTCTTATTATCAAAAGCCTCGGCCAGAGCCGAAGGGCATCACCTATTAACAGAAACCTCAGCCAAGACCGAGTGACATGTCGGAACCCTCGGCTAAAGCCGGAGGAATCTCTTATTGATCTTCAAAAGCCCTGGCCAGAGCCAGAGTGCATCTCTTATTGTCAAAAGCCCCGGCCAGAGCCGGAGTGCATCTCTTATCATCAAAAGCCCTGGCCAGAGCCGGAGTGCATCTCTTATCATCAAAAGCCCTGGCCAGAGCCGGAGTGCATCTCTTATGATCAAAAGCCCCGGCCAGAGCCGGAGTGCATCTCTTATTATCAAAAGCCCTGGCCAGAGCCAGAGTGCATCTCTTATCATCAAAAGCCCCGGCCAAAGCCGGAGTGCATCTCTTATTATCAAAAGTCCTGGCCAGAGCCGGAGTGCATCCCTTATTATCAAAAGCCCCGGCCAGAGCCGGAGTGCATCTCTTATTATCAAAAGCTTCGGCCAGAGCTGAAGGGCATCACCTATTAACAGAAACCTCGGCCAAGACCGAGTGACATGTCGAAACCCTCGGCTAAAGCCGAGGGAATCTCTTATTGATCTTCAAAAGCCCCGGCCATAGCCGGAGTGCATCTCTTATTGTCAAAAGCCTCGGCCAGAGCTGGAGTGTATCTCTTATTATCAAAAGCCCCGACCAGAGCCGGAGTGCATCTCTTATCATCAAAAGCCCCGGCCAGAGCGGAGTGCATCTCTTATTATCAAAAGCCCCGGCCAGAACCGGAGTGCATCGCTTATTATCAAAAGCCTCGGTCGAAGACTGAGTGATATATTTCAGCAGCCTCGGCCAATCCGAGTGATACAGCACTAAAGCTTCATCCAGCCAGATAATTTCTCGGACACTCTAGTGCAACTAAAGCACCTTATTTTACTTCAGCAAGAGAGGGCTGCCCAGGCCTTTCTCTAACCTACACAGAGATAAACACTTCTCTATAGAGGATCGAATGACACGTCCCCTAAATAAGATTGCTCCAGAATTCTACACCCTATATCCGAAATTACACTTCGGACTAGGGAGTGGGGGGCATGTGATGAGGGGTAAAATCATCATTGCATTGTTGATCGCTCACATCGGCGATTGGGTCGCACCCAGTCCAAATGCCCTGCTTGCCAGCTGGCCTACTAGCGCGACATTCTAGCAACAAGAGTCTCCTCATAATGAAGAAAGAGAACAAGAGGGAAAAAAGGGCCACGTCATATGCGTGGGTTCTTTCAAGGGCCCCCTCATTAATATCGGCAGTCAAATCAATAGGCTGGAGCATTTAATGGTGCAGAAACGGTCATAATGACTTAGCCAGCATTTAATGGAATAAAAAGAGAGGAGAAAGCATACTTTGGCCAACATGCCTCGGCAAACATACTTCGGCCAACATGCCTCAGCAAACATACTTCGGCCAACATGCCTCGGCAAATATACTTCGGCCAACATACCTCGGCACTCTAACTTGGTTTCCACAGCCGCGCTATGTCCTTCGCACCAACGCAATTATGGCCTCATAAAGGCCATGTGCATCCACCTGCTTTAAGGCATTTAATGCCTTATTTCCTTCCATCATTAAGGCATTTATGGCTGCCACGTTGCCCCCTTGGCACCTTTTGCGTGAAGAAGGATGGCGTCATAAAGCCGAGACAAGGAGTTCTTGACTCCATGCTTCACAGAAGTCCGACTCAGCCGACCACATTATACTTCGGCAGGTTCGGCCAACCTTATGCCTCGGCAACCCGAGCTATTCTTATGCTTCTGCCATCAAGGCCAGACCATTCCTCGGCCATCCGATCGAGCTACTTCAGACCTCTGCGGAATCTGGCGGGAGAGTTCCAATTCACTATAACAGAATAAGATTCCAAACAAGGAATCATGCCAAGACGTGGCCTAGGATCTACAATAGTGGCCTAGGGACCACGCAGCCACTGAGTCTCGAGCCATCGGCCAGCTCTCCCCGCCTCCCAGCCGTCGATCCTCTAACTAACCAGATACGGATCCTACCGGTCCTGTAACAACCTGATTCAAATTTGCTTCGAATCCCAACAACTTTCAGACCTCATCAGAGCATGTCCAAGAAGTCAGGTGACCGCCTATAAATACTACCACCCTCAAGCCTCTCAGGTACGACGATTCTATGCCCAATTTTCATTCACAGTTCTCACACTCCGCCAGGAAAGCTCCCACGAGAGCTCGGAGGAACTCTTCATAGGGGATCCTTCTCTCCATATTTGTTGATTGCTGGTCTCCGCTGACTTGAGCATCGGAGGGTCTTCCGCAGAGGGCCACCCCCAACGCCTCTCGCATGAGGACTGTCTTGTAGGTCTGCCCAGGAGGGAGCCCACGCTGTAGTCCGATCGCGCCTGAGCCGGAGGATAGATTTCAGCAGCAACAGCTATTAATTAATTATGTTGGAGATCGATGAGAATAATCGAGAGCAAAGCTTATATATTACTAAAGAATTATCATGTGGACATGCATGAATAGTTGTTTTCGCCTCTTATCTTCCTTCTGGAATATTGCTTGCTGTAACTTTATAATCAGTTTTAGCCTTTTGTTTATTTTATTTGAGGTCACGAGTTTCTGATGTTATCTCTCTGATGTATTTGGATGTTCCCATTCCGAATTACCATACATGCAAGCCATGGAGAGCCTCTTAATCACTGGATTACGACCTAATGCTCTCCACCTTCAACTGATGGAGATCATGTACAACATGATCTACTTGGATTGGTAGCTTGTTGGGTACTAAGCCAAACTTTTGTTGAATATTAAACTGGTTTTAATGGGAAAAAAAAACTGAAGACTTCATGGGAGAAAGGAAGAGTTGAAAAAAAATCGAAGGCTTTATGGAGAACAGAGAACGGTTGTAACTGACTCTTAAATCTTTTTTTGTTTTCTTTGTATTAAGTAGTGGTAAATGAAAGGACATGACTCTTATATATGAGAGGTGTATTTGCCCATGAAATGTAACAGAAGAAGAAAACAGAGAGACCCAAAAGTTGTATTCTTCTAATATCTCCATAATAAGAGAGTATTATTTTTCTTATTGAAAGTATCATCCACTTCGTCAATCTGGAGCTTCTTGTGTGCCAACTACGTTTATCTAGAGCTTCTTGTGTGCCCACTACGTTTATCTGGAGCTTCTTGTGTGCCCACTACGTTTCCAACAAGTGGTATCAGAGCCTTGTTCCATTGAGAGGACCAATCTTGAGGGAGATGGCCAGCGATGGTGTGCATATTCAAGTTTTCAAGCTTACTAAAGAGAACTTGGGAATTGGTGTATCCAAATGAAGTCATTATTTGGCTCACAAAATCTATGGGAAGTTGTTAAAGATGGCTACACTTAGCCTACAGTAGAGCAAGAAAGAGGGTACAATCAAGCACAAAGAGATACTTTAAGGGCCTTAAGGAGAAGAGACAAAAAAGCTTTTTCCAATTATATCAAGCTTTAGATGAGGTGACATTTGAGAGAATTGCTGAAGCAACTTCTGCAAATGAAGCTTGGGATACTCTCTCTACTATCTTTAAAGGAGAAGAAAAGGTGAAGCGAATCCGACTTCAACAATTGCGAGAAGAATTTGAAGTCACCACCATGAAGGAGACGGAAAACATATTTGATTACTTCTCTCGTATATTGGTTATTGTAAACCAATTGAAGAGAAATGAAGAGAAGGTAGAAGATGTTTGAGTGGTGGAGAAGATACTTCGGTCTTTGACACCGAGGTTTGAGCATGTTGTTGTCGCCATTGAAGAAGCTAATGATGTTGATACACTCTCCATCAATGCGTTGATGGGAAAACTTCAAATTCATAAACAAAAGATGCAAAAGAAAAATGAAGCACATAATACGGAGCAAATACTTCAATCCAAGGTGGAGGTAAAAGATCAAAAGGAGAAAGATAAAGGACTTCAATTTTCCTTTAACAACAAAAGAGATGGAGAAAACAACTATCATGGTGGCAGAAACAACTACCGTGGTCGTGGTCGAAGTTATGGCCGTGGTCAAAGAAGCTATAATGATGGAGAGGCCAAAGCTCAAATTTAGCAATGAAAGAGATGGCAGAAGAGGTGGACGTGGATGAGGTAGAAGATCAATTGGAGGTCGTGATCAATCAAGATCCAATATTCAATGCTATAATTGTCAAAAATATGAACACTATAGCTATGAGTGTTGGAACAATAAGCAAAGCAACTACATTGAATCCAACAACCAAGAAGGAGAGCCGACTCTTCTTTTGTCATGCCAAGAAGATGGAGACTTGAAGAATATATGGTGCCAATAAGATGGAGACTTGAAGAATATATGGTTTCTTGATTCAGGAGCCTCGAACCATATGTGTGGAAGAAAAGACCTATTTGTGGAATTGCAAGAAGGGGAGTTTTGTGATGTGAAGTTTGGGGATCTCTCCAAAGCTCCTATCAAAGGAAGAGGTAAAATCATGATTTGGCAAAAGAAGGGTAAACCTGATTTCATTTTCAATGTTTATTATGTGCCAAGTTTGAAGAGTAATATTCTTAGCATTGGCCAACTGTTAGAGAATGATTATGCAATCCATATGGAAGGACTATCTCTAACTTTAAAAGATTGGAATGGAAAGCTGATTACTCGTGTCCAGATGGTGAAGAATATGATGTTTCCTCTTATCTTAAAGATGGAAGCACAAAATTGCTTGCAAGTGGATATCAAGGACCCTTCCTGGCTTTGGCATCTCAGGTTTGGACATTTAAATTTTAGAAGTTTGAAATTACTATCTAATAAGGGGATGATGAAAGGTCTACCACACATAAATTATCCAAATGAAGTTGTGAGAAGTGCACACTAGCAAAACATGCAAGAGCTCCCTTCAAAAGTAGAAACTCTTGGAAAGCAACAAAACCATTATAACTAGTGCATACTGATATATGTGGACCTCTTCCAGAATCTTATGGCGGTAACAAGTATTTCATAACATTTGTTGATGACTTTAGTAGAATGTTGTGGGTTTATTTTCTAAAAGAAAAGTCGGTTCACTCTTTATGTTTAAATATTTCAAATCTTTGGTTGAAAAAGAAGTAACAGTAAAGTGCAGATTTTGAGATCCGATAGAGACGGAGAATATATGTCAAATGCTTTTAGAAGCTATTGTGATGAAGAAGGAGTTAGACATCAATTCACCGCCCCATACTCTCCACAACAAAATGGAGTGGCCGAGAGGAAGAACCGGACCATTCTTGACATGACTAGAAGCATGTTGAAAGAGAAGAACCTTTCCGAGCAATTTTGGGCTAAAGGGGTGACATATGCAGCATATCTTATCAACCGAAGCCTAACAAAAGTCATCAAAGGTATGACACCGGAAGAAGCTTGGAGTGGCTACAAGCCAGGAGCAAGCCACATGAAGATTTTTGGGTGCATTGCCTATGCCCAAGTACCATAAGAGAAAAGAAAGAAGCTTGATGATCGAAGCCAAAAATGCATATTCATATATAGTGAGCAATCCAAAGCCTACAAATTGTATGATCCAATGGCAAAAAAGGTCATCATCAGTCGGGATGTGATTTTCAAGGAAGATGGAGTATGGGATTGGAGTGGCAAAGATTCTCATTTCAAATACCTTATAGTGAAGCTGATGAGAATACAAATGAGGAAGCTACTCAACCAACCTTATCACCAGCAAGATCATCTTCATCACCACAAGTTACACCAACTTCTTCAAGAAGTTCTATAAGCCCTGAAGAGTCAACAAGAAAGTTTAGAAGTATTAGTGATCTTTATGATGAAACAGAAGAAGTTGAACAAGTTGATTTATATTGTTTATTTGCTGATATTGAACCTCTAACATTTGATGAAGCTATGCAAAAAGTTGAATGGAGAAAAGAAATGAAGGAGGAGATTCTTGCCATAGAAAAAAATAATACTTGGGAGTTGACTTCACTTCCAAAAGGACAAAAGGCGATAGGTGTCAAATGGGTGTATAAAGTGAAGCGCACCGCTAATGGATAGTGATGACGCCAAGACACCCTCCTCGAGCGTCGGGGATGACGGACGTCTCTCTCCTCGAGGTCCTGCAAGAAAAGTCCCCTGGGACCGGCGACACCGGTGGGGACCCTCCGACGATCAAGTTAGCTGCTTGGGCTCAGACAAAGAACCGCTCCAGCGAAGAGGAGCTGAGGCGGTTAGGGTTTTTGCTGGGAGGAAGAAAGCTCAGAAAAACCAGAGTTCGGATCCCACTTACAGCGTGAATATGTGTCTTTTATACCTGTCTGAATGCAGTGACTTGCAGCCTTGGAAGATCTCCGTCGTACCGTCACCGATGGATGTGACTGGGCTCCATTGCTAGAGGTAACGAGTCGTACACCCTAGCAAGGCATGGTGGCGCACAGAGGCATGCAACGCGCCAAACACCGTTATGAGGCATGGCCCTCCGTACCGGGGCACAATCACGGAGGTACTGGGTGGTACGCTACGGCAAGGCATGGTTATGCACACGGGCATGCAACATGCCAAACATCGTTATGAGGCATGGCCCTCCATACCGGAGCACAATCACAGGAGTACTGAATGGTACACTATGGCAAGGCACAGCCATGGGCTGAAAATTATGTGTGAGCACCGTGCATCCTGATAGTTGCTGTTTTCCCCGGCTAGCGTGTTGACGATGCACCGAGGAGTAGGGGCCCCGGGGTTAAGAAATGATGGCCCCACCCCCGAAAGGTGGGGAAATGACGATGCACCCCGAGGCCGGTAGGGGCCCCGGGGTTAAGAAATGATGGCCCCACCCCCGACCCCGACCGGAGGTGGGGAAATGACGATGCACCCCGAGGCCGGTAGGGGCCCCGGGCTAAGAAATGATGGCCCCACCCCGACCCCGAGGGGGTGCCGGAGGTGGGGAAATGACGATGCACCCGAGGCCGGTAGGGGCCCCGGAGTTAAGAAATGATGGCCCCACCCCCGACCCCGAGGGGGTGCCGGAGGTGGGGAAATGACGATGCACCCCGAGGCCGGTAGGGGCCCCGGGGCTAAGAAATGATGGCCCCACCCCCGACCCCGAGGGGGTGCCAGAGGTGGGGAAATGACGATGCACCCCGAGGCCGGTAGGGGCCCCGGGTTAAGAAATGATGGCCCCACCCCCGACCCCGAGGGGGTGCAGAGGTGGGGAAATGACGATGCACCCCGAGTAGGGGCCCCGGGGTTAAGAAATGATGGCCCCACCCCCGACCCCGAGGGGTGCCGGAGGTGGGGAAATGACGATGCACCCCGACGCCGGTAGGGGCCCCGGGGTTAAGAAATGATGGCCCCACCCCGACCCCGAGGGGGTGCCATGACGATGCACCCCGAGGCCGGTAGAGGCCCCAAATGATGGCCCCACCTTCATATGACGATATAAGAAATGATGGCGACCCTGAGGGGGTGCCGGAGGTGGGGAAATGACGATGCACCCCGAGGCCGGTAGGGGCCCCGGGGTTAAGAAATGATGGCCTCACCCCCGACCCCGAGGGGGTGCCGGATGAAATGACGATGCACCCCGAGGCCGGTAGGGGCCCCGGGGCTAAGAAATGATGGCCCCACCCCCGACCCCGAGGGGGTGCCGGAGGTGGGGAAATGACGATGCACCCCGAGGCCGGTAGGGGCCCCGGGGTTAAGAAATGATGGCCCCACCCCCGACCCCGAGGGGGTGCCGGAGGTGGGGAAATGACGATCGAGGCCGGTAGGGGCCCCGGGGTTAAGAAATGATGGAGTAGGTGGGGAAATGATGATGCACCCCGAGGCCGGTAGGGGCCCCGGGGTTAAGAAATGATGGCTCCACCCCCGACCCCGAGGGGGTGCCGGAGGTGGGGAAATGACGATGCATCCCGAGGCCGGTAGGGGCCCTGGGGTTAAGAAATGATGGCCCCACCCCCGACCCCGAGGGGTGCCGGAGGTGGGGAAATGACGATGCAAGGCCGGTAGGAGCCCCGGGGCTAAGAAATGATGGCCCCATCCCCGACCCCAAGGGGGTGAAAAGACGATGCACCCCAAGGCCGGTAGGGGCCCCGGGGCTAAGAAATGATGGCCCCACCCCCGACCCCGAGGAAATGACGATGCACCCCGAGGCCGGTAGGGGCCCTACTGACGATGCACCCCGAGGCCGGTACCTAAGAAATGATTGCCCCACCCCCGACCTCGAGGGGGTGCCATGACGATGCACCCCGAGGCCGATAGGGGCCCCGGGGTTAAGAAATGATGGCCCCACCCCCGACCCCGAGGGGGTGCCGGAGGTGGGGAAATGACGATGCACCCCGAGGCCGGTAGTTTGATGGCCCCACCAACGCACCCCGAGGCCGGTAGGGGCCCCGGGGTTAAGAAATGATTGCCTGGGGAAATGACGATGCACCCCGAGGCCGGTGTTAAGATGATCGAACGGAGGTGGGGAAATGACGATGCACCCCGAGGCCGGTAGTTAAGAAATAGAAGTGCCGGAGGTTGACGATGTATGGCTAAGAAATGATGGCCCCACACCCGACCCCGAGGGGGTGCCGGAGGTATGACGATGCACCCCGAGGCCGGTAGGGGCCCCGGGGCTAAGAAATGATGGCCCCAACCCCGAGGGGGTGCCGGAGGTGGGGAAATGACGATGCACCCGAGGCCGGTAGGGGCCCCGGGGTTAAGAAATGATTGCCGGAGGTGGGGAAATGACGATGCACCCCGAGGCCGGTAGGGGCCCCGGGGTTAAGAAATGATGGCCCCAACCCCGACCCCGAGGGGGTGCCGGAGGTGGGGAAATGACGATGCACCCCGAGGCCGGTAGGGGCCCCGGGGTTATGATGGCCCCACCCCCGACCCCGAGGGGGTGCCGGAGGTGGGGAAATGACGATGCACCCCGAGGCTGGTAGGGGCCCCGGGGTTAAGAAATGATGGCCCCACCCCCGACCCCGAGGGGGTGCCTGACGATGCACCCCGAGGCCGGTAGGGGCCCCGGGGTTAAGAAATGATGGCCCCACCCCCGATGGAGAAATGACGATGCACCCCGAGGCCGGTAGGGGCCCCGGGGTTAAGAAATGATGGCCCCACCCCCGACCCCGAGGGGGTGCCGGAGGTGGGGAAATGACGATGCACCCCGAGGCCGGTAGGGGCCCCGGGGTTAAGAAATGATACCCCGAGAAAAAATAATACTTGGGAGAAATGACGATGACTTCACGATTCCAATGAAGGACAAAAGGCCGGTATAGGATGTCATGACGATGAGGCTGGTAGGGGCCCCGGGGTTAAGAAATGATGGCCCCACCCCCGACCCCGAGCGACAGTGATTGCCGTTACCTTTTCTGACGACGTTGGGATCAGTCATATCAGATAGGTAGAAAGATACAAAGCTCGTTTGGTTGCCAAAGGCTACAAGCAAAAGAAAGGGCTCGATTATGATGAAGTTTTTGCGCCTGTAGCCCATTTTGATTCAATGAAGCTCATTTTCTCACTTGCATCTCATTACAAGTGAAAAATATATCAAATGGATGTGAAGTCGGCATTTCTCAATGGCTACCTTGAAGAAGAAGTTTATATTGAGCAACCTGAGGGCTATGTCCATAAAGGCATGGAAGATAAAGTGTACAAGTTACGAAAAGCCTTGTAAGGATTAAAGCAAGCACCCAGAGCTTGGAATGCTCGTCTTGATCACTATATTCAAGAATGTGGTTTCAACAAATGCTCCTATGAACATGCTATCTATGTGAAGAAAAAAGGAGATGATATTTTAATTATATATCTATATATGGATGACTTACTTGTGACAGGTAATTGCAGGGAAATGATATATGGGTTCAAAGAAACCATGAGCAAGGAGTTCGAAATGACAGGAGAAGACTTGATGTCTTATTTTCTTAGCATTGAAGTAAAGCAAAGTGAAGATGACATCTTTATTTCTCAAGGAAGTTATGCTAGAAACATTCTACAAAAAATTAAAATGGAGAGATGCAAAGAAGTAAACATCCCGGTTGCTTATTGAGCCAAGCTTAGTAAAGAATGAGAAGGAAAGGAGGTGAACTCATCTCTCTTCAAAAGCCTTGTTGGAAGTCTTCGTTATCTTACTATAAGCCGACCTGATATTGTATATGGAGTTGGTTTGATTAGTAGATATATGGAACATCCAAAGGAGTCACATTGGATGGCAGCAAAAAGGATTCTTAGATACCTCAAAGGAACTCTTGATCATAGTATGTTTTATACTCATTCCAATGATGCAAGTTTAATTGGATTTTCTAACAGTGATTGGGGAGAAGATCTTGATGAACGGAAAAGCACTTCTGGTTATGTTTTTATTTTGGTGCTAATGCTTTATCTTGGAGCTCAAAGAAACAATCCATTATTGCATTATCTACATGTGAAGCAGAGTATGTTGCAGCAGCGTCATGTGCATGTGAGGCCATATGGTTGCGCAACTTATTAAAAGAATTAAGTCATACACAAAAAGAGCATGTGAAGATATATGTTGATAATAACTCTGCCATTGAACTAGCTAAGAATCCAGTTTAACATGGAAGAAGCAAACACATTGACACAAGATTTCATTTTCTTCGTGATCAAGTCAAGAAAGGTATTGTGAAGGTTGTGTATTGTAAATCAAATGAGTAAATTGCTGATATATTTATAAAATCACTCAAAGGTGAAATTTTAAAAAGCTGAGAAAGATACTTGAGTTATGGCATCAAGGAAAAACAAGTTTACGAGAGGAAATGTTGAATATTAAACGGGTTTTAATGAAAAAAAAACTGAAAACTTCATTGGAGAAAGAAAGAGTTGAAAAAAAATCGAAGCTTATGGAGAAGATAAAATGGTTCAGTTTTTTGTAACTGACTCTTAAATGTTTTTTTTGTTTTCTATGCGTGTATTAAGTAGTGGTAAATGAAAGGATATGACTCTTATATACGAGAGGTGTATTTGCCCATGAAATGTAACAGAAGAAGAAAACAGAGAGACCAAAAATTGTATTCCTCTAATATCTCCATAGAGTATCATTTTTCTCCATAATAAGAGAGTATCATTTTTCTCCATAATAAGAGAGTATTTTTCTTATTGAAAGTATCCTCCACTTCCGTCAATCTAATATCAGAGCTTCTTGTGTGCCCACTACTTTTCCAACAACTCTCACCTCACAATCCAATCATCCATGTCTACTACTTATTTTCTCTTCCTGGATTGCCCTCAATTTTGTCAGCCTTCTCCTCTACCATTACCGATGGCCTTTGTGTATTCTTGATGCTTGGTTGGCAGGTGACTTGAAAAAGAAGACGATTGGACCCTTGTCACCAAACATGACGGCCGACTAGCATTTGAGGTCGATGAATAACTCTGATTGGTCCCTTGTTCTCATAGTAAAAATAGATGAACAATTAAAAAATATATGTATTTATCAAATAAATTATTTTATTTTTTAAATAAAAAATCATCTTAAAAATATATAAAAAAGAAAGTTTTTGTTTTTAATTTTTTTTAAAAAATAACAACGGTACTAAACAAAATTTTAGTTTTTTTTTATGAACATTTTAGGCAAAAATATGACACTGCCACAGCCCTCAAACAAAAACTCAACCAAAAAAAAATGGGAGACTCTTAGCCCCGATGGGGCTTTCTTTTAGGACTGTTCTCTCCCAAAAATTAAGCTCCTATCCCAAAAATTAAGCTCAAAGCAGTATGGGCTAGCATTATCTGAGCGATCCGATAGCTACGGCTCAGAGGGTCCTCATCGAGAAAAATTCTTTTACGGTCATTGAATGAATTCAAGAAATGATGAATCGAGACAATGCCCATCCGCCTGGCACCTCTTTTAGGACCTAATGATTATTATTGTCTGTCATATTTATTGAGAGGTAAACTGTGCAGATTAGATCTGAACTATGAGAGATAGAATTGCATCCTCCTTTCTAATATACTTTTCTCTTGATTCTATGATTATTTTTGTATCAGAGTTGTATAGTAGTTTATCTGTAAAAATTAAAAAATATATATATTTTTAATTAAAAGATATTTTTTTATCTAATTTATATATTTCATTTATCTTATTTCTTAGCTTTTTTTTTCTTCTCTGTTTAACGTGCCCCGAACGCGACCGTCGCTAGCAAGCCCTCCTCTTGTCCGTCTTCTACGTTTTCGCTGCTTTCCGTTCGCTTCGGACGCCGTACCAAAGAGAGAGGGTTTAGCGCCCTTCTACCAGCACCTCCGACGGCTCGTCTCGCCCGTCGCTTCTCCTTTCTTTCATTGCATCTCTGCGAAGATTCTCCCTGTAATACATTACATAAGGTTTGGTATTGAGTCTACTCGCATTTTCTTTATCTATTTGTTTCGTTCGACTCAGAACTAGAGTGAGGACGAGTGCCAAAGTAGGCGCCTTTTTTGCTCTACTCCGTCCCTTGCCTTCCGACTGGTTGCCCATCGGCAGGGATCTCTTTCTCTTTAACTTCTTTGAGTATCTCTCTTTCTTCTGCTCCCTCTGTAAGAATCGGAGTAAAGTAGTTTTTTTCTTCCTGCAGTGCATGTTTTTTTGTCCCTTTGCACAAAAGTAAGGATATTTGATTATTACGTGCGCCTAGTTTTATCTTATTTGTTGTTTTCCTCTTTCCTTCGCGTTGCTCTTCCTTGTTTCTCTACTGGGTTTGATTAATTATGTCTGCTGTTGCTTGCGTCTGATAGACGTGTCTGATAGACGCGCGTGAGTTGTTTGTTAATTTGCTGCAGATACCTGTCTCTGGAAAACGTAGCCTTTCTTTTTTTTTAATGCTCGCTAATCTTAGTAGAGGTTTCCAGCAATGCATGAAGGTTGCACCCTTCTTGTAGTGTCACCAAAGTTTATCACTTTAAGTTCCTGATTCATGGATCTGCCAGACATTGTACGGCTACTTCATGTTCTTGATACAAATATGTGAATCATAAACTTGCGTTTTAAGCTTTTTTTTTTTCTTGATGTATTTGTCGTGAAAAATCTTGTGTTCTTCCTCATATTTTCAATTGTACTTGTAAAAAGTTTCACGGCAAGACATGCAGTTTTTGATGGTTTTGCTTTTGTCTTGTAAAGTTGCATGTTCTTGATATGGATTGAATGTATGGTTGTTTTGTTTATCTGGAATATGTACTGCTCCTACTTTGGATGCGTTTCTTCTCTGTGCTTTGAAAGCTTCGGATTTTTTTCTTTTTTTTCCTCCTTCCCTTTGACTGTAAACTTCGGGTTTTTAATTGAATAATCTTTTATTTACTTAATTTAAAAGAACACATTTTGTTTCAATTGGAAGAAGAGACATCTAAAACTCATCGATTGAATATTAAGATGATTATAATATGGTCATATCTTAATATTTTGGGGGCAACAACCTATTTTAGGATCCTATAAAATGTTTTGCAGAATTTTAAACATGCATATAAGTATAGTTTTCAAAAAAGAACGAGATTTGTCTTATGGCAAAGCAAGTCTTCAGTTTAATGAGTCGCTTTTTATCTGTTTTCTTAGTAATCTGCAAGAGAAAAGCATTACAGGCTCCAAAATTTTCTTCAAAGAACCTTCTACAAAAAGTCATCCCTTGCCCTCCCCTCCGTTTCATCGGCTTCTATGATCTCTGTCCTTCGGTGCTAGCTCTCGCGATGAGTCCCTCCTCCAGACCACTGAGGAGCTGGTTCGGTGGCACCCTCTCCTCCTCTTCCTCCTCCTCCAAATCGACTCCTTCGTGATCGGCGGCTTCTTAATCATCCTCTTGGTATGCGTTCCATCTTCACCATATCGCACCACCATCTTCTCTACCGATAAACCCTAATTTCATTCTTTCATTTGGAAATCTATCTCCTCTGTTATTGCCTTCACTTGTGATGCTTAGTTCCTAACAATCACGGCTGAGGTGGATGCGGCTTCATCGGGGATTGTCCAATGTAGAATGCCGGGGCTCTTTTCCTTGTTCAATCTTAAAGCGAAGAGTAAATTTTGGAGCGAATCCGTGATTCGTGGTGGTAAGATTTTTCCCATCCCGTCCCGCTCCCTTTCATCAAAGAACAAAACAAGACTTTTGTTTTTTTGTTTTTGTTTGGATAGACAGAGAAAGCATGCTTTAGATCCTCTTTGTCTTCTCTTACTCTCGAAAAACCCTAGTTCCACTAGACGATGACATGATGTGACATGCTGTAATTTTCAGATTTTGATGATTTGGGAAGCTCGGTATCTTCTGACTCTAAGAAAATGGCGGCGTTAAACTATACGAAGGCAGGTAATTACTCCATATTGTGTGCCAGGACTTTCTTTATTCTAAAATGATGTTGCATCAATCCCAAGTTTGCAAAGATTCAATTTTGTCTGTATTCTTCTTTTGAATGGCAATAAGAATGGGTAAGGAGTGAAGTACTAATACCAAGGCTGTATAGCTGATAATCAACAAATAACAATAAGGAAGGCATGCTCATAACTAAAATTCATCATCTTAATGTGGTTCAGGAGCAACCCCACCTCACTTCCCCTCCAAAGCTACAACCATACTCCAACCATCTTTTATTCAGAAATGAAGGCTCACTCTTCAGCTTATTCTAGAAGATTGCCTGATTTCCTTCCTCCTGCACCTTCCACCACACCACATTTGGTATCAATACCCTTTCACATCTCTTCACTTTTACCACAGACAACACTTCGTAATTTGTTTCCATGACATGTTATGCAGAAATTATTCTCAGGATAAACTTTAGAATGACCCTTCTTAGCAATCAAGCATAGTGCAAGCTTCTTATAATTTGTTCCAATGAAGAGACGGCCAAAATTTATGCATGGATATGATGGCGGGGCAAAGCAGAACAGCTTGATATTTCTTGAAATCTGAGAACCAATTCTATTTTGTTGGCAATTGTATGTATTTTGTTTATAGTTTTAATCATTTAGGTGCTTCAAATGTTGAACCAATTGCAGTAGTGCTTGGAATTCATTCATGGAAATGTGTGATGCACCTAGTGAACATAGGACATTCCTGCCCTGAATCTTATAATCAAGCATTGCCACAGTAGTAAAGGAGGTTAAGAGATGTTTGATAGGGTGTATGGGTATGATGACAGCCTATGGGTGGTGTATCTTTTGATTACATGGAGAGAACATTTTATTTTAACTTTTTAGCAGTAGGACATATTCTCAAATGATGGTCTATAGGTTGGTCATCAACATTGAATGACCACATCAAATATTATATGAGTAAATGCAAGAAGTTTGGAGTTTTTTAAAAATAGACGAGAGTCAAATGCTCCCTTGATTTTTGTCTATGGATGATTAGGTCAAATGCCATAATATAAGTGGTCCGAGAAGTATGAAATTTGATCGAAAGAGCAGGCTTGTATTTGGTGGAAGATGATTGAAAATTGACACCACTATAATGGTGAAATCTATTAAGTTTTGAGATTCAATGAAGTGCAAATTACAATGAAAGATGCCTTCCTTGTTCTACAGTATATGTGCAAATGTTACTTAAATCAAGCCAACTTCTTAGTGATGGGTAATACGCTGAATGCAGAAAAGGTTGTACATGATGATGATGATGATGATGATCAGTTTGAGCCACATGCTATCTCACAATTTTTTTCATCCAAAATTTACTGTAAGTTGGTTCAGTTAGGTTACCGTGGATCAAAATTGTTTGGGATTCTAGACTTTATTTATTTATTTAGTTTGATCGAGGAATCTGACTTCAAGGAAGCATGGAGAGAGCAGAATGGAGAAAAGTGGTAATTAAAGAAAGGGTGAGGGAATACAATAAGTTTTGATGTTTATGTGGATCTGGGTCCATATCTGTATGATGATATGTCTAACTATAAACCTTAGCCTAAATCTTCTAACTAGTGGTTGAAACTTAACAAATGTGGATACCATGCTGTATTATATGTACAAATCTGTATCCACGATCACCCTATGTTGATATTATACATTGCAATCTGTATGCTTATATATTGTAGTTTGTAGGCAGGCCATAACTTATATACTGATTTATATCTCTAGCTAAATTTGCATCAACAATGTGCTTTCTATCCACACCTTTTCTGGTGTGGTCTGACCTTGGGGCTTGTCACTTGATAGAATAAAAAAAGAAAAGGGCCGTGCTCAATAGAGATTAGGATGCTCAAAAGTGGCAGGCATGTGTGCCTTACACTAGAGAGGTTCATGAACTTGTTCGTTGTTTTCCAGGACTTGTACATGCTACATGGTAGATAATTATGATCAGCTACCGTAGAGTTCACATTCTGATTTTACTTTGTTATACTGCAAACACTTACAGAGACTGCTTCTTGCTGGACTGGGTATATTTCATAGATAAACTTGCACTGTAAAAGTCTCTTTTATATGGTATGCAGATTGCATTTGGAGAAGGCTAATAATGCCATTTTGGTTCAGAACCAAAGTTTTGTGATCTGTGCTTATGTTTTATTTTCTCTTGGCAATATCTCTAGGTAACATTGCAAATTATTTAAAGCTTTCAGAAGTTGATTCTATATACCTCCCTGTCCCGGTTAACTTCATCTTCATAGGATTTGAAGGAAAAGGGAACCATGGTATGCCTTTTTGTCTATCTATATGTATTGATATCAAATAAATATATTTCCCCCCAATTTTTGATGTATGTGATGATGGTTCTTAGAGTTTAAGCTGGGACATGAGGAACTTGAGCGGTGGTTCACCAAGATTGATCACATTTTTGAACATACACGAATCCCTCCTATCACTACAAGAAAATCTTGAAATAGCGTCGCTAAGTTGCGACCACATTGCGATGCCTTCATGACAACAAAAAATTGTGACGCAATTAGCGATGCATTCGCGACTCAATAAACCAGATAATCAAAAAAAATTAAAATTTTAATTTAGCGACGCAAGTAATGCATCGCAATATTTTTAAATTTAATTTTTATAAAATAAAAATATGAAATAAAAATATTGCGACGCAACATAGTGCGTCGCAATGTTTTAAAAAAATTAATTATGTTAAATAGCGACGCAATAAACCAGAAAATTAAAAATATAATTTTTAATTTAGTGACGTAGGTATTGCATCGCAATTATTTTAAATAAAATTAATTTTTATAAAATATAATTATGAAATAAAAATATTGCGATGCAATAAAATAGAAAATTAATAAAAATAATTTTTTTCTTTAGCGATGCAAGTATTGCGTCGCAATATTTTTTTAAAAAATAATTTTTAAAAAAATTAAAAATAATTATGAAATAAAAATATTGCGACGATTTCAGTGCGTTCACAACCGTCGGATCGTCACCGATCGGATGGATCGCAACGGTCCGAGACCGATCGTCACCGATCGGGATCACGTCTTGGATCGATCGCAACCGTCGGATCATCGCCGATCGGATGGATCGCAACGGTCCGAGATCGATCATCGCCGATCGGGATCAGGGCTTGGATCGATCGCAACCGTCGGATCGCCGCCGATCGGATCGATCGCAACGGTCCAAGATCGATCCTCGCCGATCGGGATCACGTCTTGGATCGATCGCAACCGTCGGATCGTCGCCGATCGGATCGATCGCAACGGTCCGAGATCGATCCTCGCCGATCGGGATCACGGCTAGGATCGTTCGCAACTGTCGGATCGTCGTCGATCGGATGGATCGCAACGGTCCGAGATCGATCCTCGCCGATCGGGATCACATCTTGGATTGATCGCAACCATCGGATCGTCGCCGATCGGATGGATCGCAACGGTCCGAACTCGATCGTCGCCGATCGGATGGATCGCAACGGTCCGAACTCGATCGTCACCGATCGGGATCAGGGCTTGGATCGATCGCAATCGTCGGATCGTCGCCGATCGGATCGATCCCAACGGTCCAAGATCGATCCTCGCCGATCGGGATCACGTCTTGGATCGATCGCAACCGTCCTATCATCGCCGATCGGATCGATCGCAACGGTCCGAGATTGATCGTCGCCGATTGGGATCACGTCTTGGACCGTTCGCAACCATCGGATTGTCACCGATCGGATGGATCACAACGGTCCGAGATCGATCCTCACCGATCGGGATCATGTCTTGGATCGATCGCAACCGTCGGATCGTCGCCGATCGGATCGATCGCAACGGTCCAAGATTGATCGTCGCCGATCGGGATCACGGCTTGGATTGTTCGCAACCGTTGGATCGTCCCCGATCGGATGGATCGCAATGGTCCGAGATCGATCGTCGTCGATCGGGATCACGTCTTGGATCGATCGCAACCGTCGGATTATCGCCGATTGGATGGATCGCAACGGTTCGATATCGATCGTCGCCGATCGGAATCAAGGCTTGGATCGATCGCAACTGTCGAATCGTCACCGATCGGATCAATCGCAACGGTCCGAGATCAATCCTCGCCGATCGGGATCACGGCTTGGATCGTTTGCAACCGTCGGATCGTCGCCGATCGAATGGATCGTAATGGTCCGAGATCGATCATCGCCGATCGGGATCACGTCTTGGATTGATCGCAACCATCGGATCGTCATCGATCGGATGGATTGCAACGGTCTGAGATCGAGATCGATCGTCGCCGATCGGGATCACGTCTTGGATCGATCGCAACCGTCGGATCGTCGGATCGATCGCAATGGTCCGAGATCGATCGACGCCGATCGGGATTAGGGCTTGGATCGATCGCAACAGTCGGATCGTCGCCGATCGGATCGATCGCAACGGTCCGAGATCGATCGTTGCCGATCGGGATCACGGCTTGGATCAATCGCAACCGTTGGATCGTCGCCGATCGGATCGATCGCAATGGTCCGAGATCGATCGACGCCGATCGGGATCAGGGCTTGGATCGATCGCAACCGTCGGATCGTCGCCGATCGGATCGATCGCAACGGTCCGAGATCGATCCTCGTCGATCGGGATCACGGCTTGGATCGATCCTAGTTTTTTAAAAAATTAATTATGTTAAATAGCGACGCATTAGCGACGCAATAAATCAAAAAATTAAAAAAATTAATTTATAACATTGCGATGCAATAATTGTGTCGCAACTTTTTTTTTAAAAAATAAATTTATTAAAAAATTAAAAATAAAACATTGCGATGTAACTTTTTGCGTCGCAATTATTTTTAGAGAATTTAATTTTTATGAAATTTAATTATTAAATTAAAATATTGCGACAGTTAAATACATTGCAAATTAATTAAAAAAATTAATTATTTTAAATAGCGACGGATTAGCGACGCAATAAACCAGAAAATTAAAAAAATAATTTTTAACGTTGCGACGCATGTATTGCGTCGCAATATTTTTTAAAAAAAATTATAAAAAAATCAAAAATAAAACATTGCGACGTAACTTCTTGCGTCGCTATTATTTTTAGAGAAATTAATTTTTATCAAATTTAATTATGAAATAAAAATATTGCGATGCAACTAAATGCGTTGCAAGTTTTTTAAAAATTTAATTATGTTAAATAGCGACGAATTAGCGATGCAATAAATTAGAAAATTAAAAAATAATAATTTTTAATGTTGCGACGCATGTATTGCGTCGCAATGTTTTTTTTAAAAAAATAAATTTTATAAGAAAAATTAAAAATAAAATATTGCGACGTAATTTTTTGTGTCGCAATTATTTTTAGAGAATTTAATTTTTATGAAATTTAATTATGAAATAAAAATATTGCGACGCAGTTAAATGCGTCGCAAATTAATTAAAAAAATTAATTATTTTAAATAGCGACGTATTAGCGACGTAATAAACCAAAAAATAAAAAAATTAATTTTTAACGTTGCGACGCATGTATTGCGTCGCAATTTTTTTTTAAAAAAATAAATTTTATAAAAACATTAATTATAAAATATTGCAACGTAACTTCTTGCGTCGCTATTATTTTTAGAGAAATTAATTTTTATCAAATTTAATTATGAAATAAAAATATTGTGACGCATTAGCGACGCATTTTTTCAGAAAATAAAAAAATGTCTAGCGAGATATTGCCGCCAAAATAGTGACGGATTAGCGACGCATAATTGAGTCGCTAATCCTTATTATATTTTTTTTAAAAAATAGCGAGGGATTAGCGACGCAACTAATCCCTAATATATATGATGTCGCGCCCGACCCCCCCCCCCCACGGCCTCTTCTTCTTCCTCTCCCTAAACCCTAGCCGTCGTCCCCTCCTCCGGCTCCCTTCGCCCCCTACCTCGGCGCAAGCAGCCTATCGACGGTGACGCCCCCCCCCCCCCCGGCGCTCATCACCCCCGGCGGCGTCCCGATTTCACAAGGTAAGTCCCCCGACCCCTCCCCCCTCCCCGCCCTCCCGTTTTCGGCCACGGCCGCCGCAGTGGCCGGCGGTGGCCTGGCCGCCAAAAAAACGGTGGCCTGGCCGCAGTGTCCCTCCGGCGGTGGCCAGGCCACCGTTTTTTTTTAAAAAAAGGAAGTCGGGGTGGGGTTTTTCCCCCACCCCTAAAGCCAAAACCCCACCCCTAACGCCACGGCCACTGCGGCGGCCGTGGCCGTTGTCTCAGGCCACGACACGGCAGTGGCCGGAGACAATGGCCACGCCCGCCGCCGTGGCCGGCGGTGGCCAGTGGCCAGGCCACCGTTTAAAAAAAAGGAAGTCGGGGTGGGGTTTTTCCCCCACTCCTGAGGCCACGGCCACGGCAGCGGCCGTGGCCGTCGTCTCAGGCCACGGCGCGGCAGTGGCCGGAGACGATGGCCACGACCGCCGCTGTGGCCGGCGGTGGCCTGGCCACGGTGGCCAGGCCACCGTTTAAAAAAAGGAAGTCACCCCACCCTGAGGCCACGGCGGCGGTCGTGGCCGTCGTCTCAGGCCACGGCGCGGCAGTGGTCTGAGATGACGGCCGCTGTCGTGGCCGGCGGTGGCCACCGTTTAAAAAAAAAAGAAATCGGGGTAGGGTTTTTCTCCCACCCCTGAGGCCACGGCGCGGCAGTGGCCGGAGACGACAGCCACGACCGCCATCGTGGCCGGCGGTGGCCTGGCCACGGTGGCCAGGCCACCATTTTTTTTAAAGGAAGTCGGGGTGGGATTTTTCCCCCCCTGAGGCCACGGCGGTGGCCTGGCCACGGTGGCCAGTTCACCGTTATTAAAAAAAAAAGGGAAGGTGTTTATGAACTCAATTTTAGATGAAATATTATAACAATTTGCATGTGATCTAGAATCTTGTAATGCATAATTTAAAATCTGTTTATTTCTTAAATAATGTTCATAATATATTATTATTAAAATGCTTATCATGCAATATATTTATTTTTGATAGTTTAGATGATTAAATTTTTAATGATTTTATATTTCTTTATTACCTGTTATATTTTATCTTAGCAAATTTTAAATATTTAGTTTTTAAATATTGTCACAATCATTTTCTTAGCAAATTAGAAAAAAAACTTAGAATATTCATGTTCTTCAATTGAAAGAAATTTGATATAGCAAACCATAATTTGATATAATTCCTCAAATTCTAAACCAACTAATCAAAATAAATTCGATATCATGGACGAAAAATGATATAGCTCATTTAGAACGTTCTAAATTTAATGCAGGAATATTAAATTTGATATAGTGAACTCAGAATCAAGTACTGAAAGAATTTATATTGAATGTGATTTGAGTTATTAGATTGAATTTATATTCAGTTTAGGCCAGGTTGAATCCATTTTTACTTATCTAAAGTAAATACATATGACATACATGCTATGTCAAGTTCGTTCTTTTATTTTTCATACTATTTCTCACAGGACTATAACCTTTAGACCCGTTTGAGACTTTGTAAGACTTAGTCTTGCAAAGTCTCAAATTGTCTTAGTGGACAGTTTGAGATTATTTTTTGCGATATGTTTGTCTGTTATTCGTCATCGTTAGTTGAGCTGGCAATTTGTATATCCTCCTACGTTCTCCTAGTATGGCATATAAGCCACACATTTGGGAGAATATATGGGGAATTGCTACCGAAATTTCAATGTAATCGATGATAATTTCTAGCAGAATAACATATCGCATAAAATAATCTTGAATGAGATAGGGCCTTACCTAAGTCTTAGTGGAGTGAAAGTGGAATTCATTTAGGACACTTGCTTGCTTGTGAAGTCTAATGATTGAACGGATCCCGGTCTTGGGCCTCGGTCCTGGATAGCACATCAAGGATCGTAGCCATGGCCCGGCCTTGATTTATCGGTATAATTAAAGAGGCACAATATATGTTATTTACCTTAGATGTCTAAAAGAATTAATCTATTACTATAATGACTAATGCAAAATTATACAGTTGTCTCCTTTAATGGTTTACCAGGAATTGTATAACTTGGTCAAAAATGAGCGGGGCTCGCTTGTGGATGTATGTAAGGTTAAAAGATGGGTTGCTTAATCCAGATTTTCTGAATGGATTGGAAGAATTTATAGCATTTGCATGTAGTCAACCCGAATGGATGGATGTGCCTAGGATCAGGTGCCCCTGCAACTTACGCAAGTGTCAGAATAAAGCCTATAGAGATGTTGAAACTGTGAAGGTGCACTTGTGTAAAAAGGGGTTTGTTCCTGGGTACGATGTTTGGAACTGTCATGGTGAAACTGAGGAAATGTTTGCAGCTGTCACTAGCCAAGAAGTGTCAAATCCCATTGATGAACCATTTGTAAATTTAAACACATACGAAGAAATGGTGATGAATGCATCGGGTAACGAATTCAACCAGAATACATTTATGGAAGAACCAAATCCAGATGCACAATAATTTTATGATATATTGTGTTCTGTAAATCAAGAATTGTATCCTGGTTGTGAGAGTCATTCCCAATTGTCTATGGCTGCTCGGTTGTTGAATATTAAGGCGGAACATCGATTATCATAAAAGGCATTCAAAGCTGTAGCTGGGTTAATGAAGGAAGTTTTACCAAATCATAATGTTGTAGCAGACAGTTTCTATTTAACAAAAAAGTTATTGCGTGGCCTTGGGCTCCCAGTTAATAAGATCGATTGTTGCTTGAACAATTGTATGATATATTGGGGTGAAGACTCAGAGCTGAGATGGTGTAAGATTTGCGGGCAATCGAGGTACAAAAACGGCGAAGGGGGAGCTAGTACAAGTAGGAGGAAAAGTGTGCCTTACAAGAGGATGCATTACTTCCCTCTTACTCCACGCCTCCAGAGATTATACAGATCTGAGGCTACAGCTGCTGATATGAGATGGCATGGAGAACATGAATCTAAAGAAGATGAAATGCGACATCCATCAGATTCAAAAGCTTGGAAGCATTTCAACGAAAATCATCCTGATTTCGCAGAAGAAATAAGGAATGTTAGATTAGGTCTTTGTACCGATGGCTTCCAACCGTTTGGTCAAGCGGGGCAACAATATTCATGTTGGCCTGTAATACTGACTGTATATAATCTTCCACCGTAGAAGTGCATGAAAGATACTGCAATATTTTTGACAGTTTTGGTTCCAGGACCATCAAATCCAAAAGAGAAGATTGATGTCTTCTTACAACCGCTGGTAGCCAAATTGAAAATGATGTGGGAAACATGAGTCATAGCCTACGACATTTCTATAAAACAAAATTTCATCATGAGGGCTGCTTTGATGTGGACAATTAGTGACTTTTCGGCATATGCAATGTTGTCCGGTTGGAGCACTTCTGGGCGTCTGGCATGCTCTCATTGCATGTATGATTCATATGCATTTACATTGCAGAAGAGTGGTAAGCAGTCATGGTTTGATAATCATAGAAAGTTCTTGCATTTGAATCATCCTTATAGGCGGAACTTGATCGCCTTCCGGAAGAACAAAGCAGTCACAAAATTTGCAGAACCGGTTAGGTCTGGCACAAATATATTTGATACTATAGAGCATTTGGGGTTGAGGTATGCTTGGGAACAAGATGCAGATAGAATAAATGGCCGTATATGTAAAGAACATAATTGGAAGAAGCGGAGCATTTTTTGGGATTTGCCGTATTGGAGCACATATTTCCTCCAAGTTTTTTTTGACTCAATGGAGCATTTGCCGGTTCACTTGCCATACGAAGCACGTATAGCTGGTCTCGTGCAGTATCGCTGGATGTATTCTTTCGAAAGGTAAACACCCAAATCAGTAATACATGTTGATATTTCAAATATTATTTTATTTATGCGAAGAAGTTGGTTTATTTATATTTTCAACTTTACATATAGGTATATTAAGAAGTTAAAAAATAATGTGCGGAATGAGGCAAGGGTTGAAGGTTCTATATGCAATGCACACTTGGTTGAAGAAGTTTCAGCTTTTACCTCGCATTACTTTGAGGGTCACATTCATACGAGGACCGCAATCTTGGTCATAACGATGACATATGTGTGGACGATGGAGAACCTCCTGACGGTAGAATATCAATATTTAAAAGTATCGGCCGTTCATTTGGGAGGCAGAAGTCAAGACAATTAAACGATGTGGAGTATAATGTAGCACATTATTACATCCTAATGAACTGTAGAGAAGTCGACCCATACATTGAGTAAGTATATGTACAGTTCATTAATTGCTTAATTAAAACTTCTACTTTAAATTATAAAATACCATACTATTTAATTGCTAACAGAAGTTTTAATTGTTATAATCCTTTAAGGATGTATTGTGATAGACAACGACAGATGGATCCCAGCATCAGTCAAATTGCCATTGAGCAGAAGTTAGAAACGGAGTTCGCTTATTGGTTTTATGAATTTGTGAGTACTATTACTCAATCAATTACAATAATGGCTTTTATTTTTTAAATTTATTGTTAATAGCTTATTAATTTATAGGTAAACAGTCCATGGTTCACAACCGATAATATTTTCATTAAATGCCTAGCACAGTGGCCATTGAAGACCGTAACTACCTATACTGGCTATTTTGTTAATGGATACAAATTTCAAATTGAACGATTAGTATCTTCAAGAGGGACGCAGAATTGGGGCGTAAAGGAGAAAGTGCTGGAGCAAATATGCAGGATTATTATGGAAAGTTAGTAGAGGTGGTCGAAGTTGAATATCCCGGTTGGCCTATGAAACGAATTGTATTGTTTCGTTGTGATTGGTTTGATCCGACAATTCCTATCGGTAAAAAGGTTCATAACGACTACAATCTAGTTGAAGTAAACCATCGACGAAGATTGCAGAAATATGAACCATTCATTCTTGCATCCCAAGCTCAGCAAGTGTTTTACTGCGGATATCCAAGTTTGCGTAACGACAAGCGAGATTGGTGGGCTGTTTCTAAAATCGTTCCATGTTCAACAATCATATTAGATGAGAGTTCATCAAGTCAATCAACTGAGTGCCCCGCATTTCAAGATGATGAGATGAAAATGCATGCAATTGAGGACGACACAAGGGCTTCTGAAACATCACTTAGACATCCAAATGGTGATGTCCAAGAAATTGAGGATGCAAACGTTTGGTTTCCTTCTGATGATAATGAAACTGAATCACAGTCCGATACAGCATCGAATGTTGAACCAACATTTCACGAAACAAATGACACTGATTAAAGATATATGTTCATTCAATTTCGATTTATTTTTATAAGTGTTTGATTTTTGTATGTTTATTAATTATTCATAATTATATTGCATTGCATTAATCTTTAGTATTTACAGTATGACGGACCGAGGTAGATCTACCCCTGACGGACATAGTCCTGCTGCGTCACATCCCACTACCAGGCCTGACGCACGGACTTCCGCCTCTCCAGGCATCGATGCTCACCCTGTATTTTCCTCTACCCGATCGGCGCAGACCTCTGAGAGTTCTTCTATGGTCGGTCGCACCGTACTTCGATTGGATGCCGATGAGATGTAAGTATATACTAATTGTAACTATATGTTTATGTTTTTAAATCAATTACTTATTTTAATTAGTTTTTTTAACAGTTTTATTGAGCAGCATACTGTATCGAGCCGGATCAGCTCTATATTTCAGAGCCGTGCTGATCCTAGTGGCTACGATTGGCACCATGTATCTGCGGCCACGAGGGAGTTTTATTTTTCAGAGTTTCAGGTAAACTGTTTAAATACATTTTATAACTGATATAAAATTTTCTTATCTTTATATATTCTAAAACTAACTGTTTATTTCAATGCAGAAAAAGTTTACGTGGGACCCTACCATCCATGATGCCATTAGGGCAGCATGGAATGCTCTTGCGGCACGCCGATACTCCGACATGCTTTATCATTGGAGGAGTTCGGGTGACCGTCCAGGGCATGTGCCGAAGGGTATTTGGGCCAGCTGGCAGCAGGCGTGGCAGTCCGAGGCATGGATCAGGAGGTTCGCATCAACCAGCACGAACCGTCGATCTGAGAAAGGCGGTTGTGGCACGGGCCTCTCCTGTCACACTGCTGATTCCATTTCTATTCAGGAACACAGGCGTCGTATGGTAAGAAACCATAAACAATTTAAATACTAATTTAGTCATTAACAAATACTTACATTTATATTCTTTCTTCTGCATTTGTAGTACGAGCAGGAGGGCAGAGATCCTGGTGAGTTTCGTCTATTGGCGACACACCAGGAAGGACGGTTCCTGGGTCGATACACACGATCATAGGAGATTGGGGTAAGAAATTAGATTTATATTTTATTTATTTATTTTTTTAATATTTTATTTAGCTTTATATATTGATTCATTTGTCATTGATTTTATAACTCAAAGGCACGAGTCGAGGAGTTGCAGTCTCAGGCTTCGCAGGTCGACTTTACTGATGGGGGGCCGCCGTTGAACTCTCACCAGAGGAGAGTCGACGTGTATTTTTGAAGGCTATTGGTGCCCAGCCGCGAGACCGTAGGGTCTATGGTTTGGGTACCAGAGCTTCCAGATATTTTTCCCATTAGGGCTTCAGTTCGCGTGGTTTTGGCGATATTCCTCTCGAGCAGATAGACGACATCCGGAGATCTATCAAGGAGGAAGTTCGCGAAGAGGTTCGGAAGGAGCTCTCAAAGATGAGAGCAGATGCGTCAGTTGCAGGATTTAGTTCGTCACCTGTCGCAGGGTTCATCCCAGCCTCCGCAGCCTCCACAGCCGCCTGCAGACACATGATGTATTTTTTTCACTACTTGATATATTTTTTTTTATTTTTTTTGTTTTATATGAAATTTTTAAATAATTAATAAAATAAATTTTTATCTATTTTTGAAAATTTTGTAATGGTTGTTTTGGTCAATTGTATTAGCAAGTTTAATTTATATTATTTAATTTTTTTAAATAAATAAATTAATTTACTTTAAAAATTTAAAATTAATTTATTTTGCTTTTTTAAAAAATAAATAAATTAATTAGCGATGCTATTTTTCATTGCAATTAATTTAAAAAAATTAATAATTATGTTATTTTAATTTTTTTTAAAAAATAAATTAACTAGTTAGCGACACAATTTTGACAAGATTTTATGTTGCAAATATTTTTAAAAAATTTATTTTTAATGTAGTGACGCATTAGTATGCGTCGCAATTATTTTTAAAAATTAAAAATTAATTTATTTTATTTTTTTAAAATATAAATTCATTAATTAGTGATGCTATTTTTTGTCGCAATTAATTTTAAAAAAATTAAAAAATATTTTTTAATTTTTTTTAAAAAATAAATTTATTAATTAGCGACGCAATTGCGATGAGATTGTTCGTCGCAACTATTTTTTAAAAAGATTATTTTTTAACTAGCAATGCATTTAGTATGCGTCGCAATATTGCGATGCATTTAGTTGCGTCGCAATATATTGCGACACATTTAGTGCGTGCAGAGAGTCACTGTTAAGCGAGCAACTGCGACAAATTAAGGTTGCGATGATCATTTTAGCGACGCCTTAATTGCATCGCTGAACAAGCTATAGCGATGCATTAGCGACGAATTTTGGGTCGCTATATTTTAATTTTCTTGTAGTGTATTGGGGAGGTTCTTATTCCATTCTGTAAGACTAGCATTGAGAAAGTTCAACGCCATCATCTTCCTCTCATCAGTCACATAAACTACAAGTGATTATTCCTAGACCTCTTTCTCTTAAGTTGCACAATAGCATGGCTTATTCAGTTATTTGATGTCAACAATTTTCATTTTATTTTTCTTCTCATGGTCATTTATCAGGCAGCTAGTTGCTTTTTTCTAACTTTATTATGGAGCCCATTATGGATGCAGCTTTTCTGTGCATGCTATACATATAGGAGAAAAAGTTACTTCTGTTTTTTAGTATGCCATTAAAGCTCTATCACGTAAGGAAGATATTTCAGATTCCAGGTAATGTACGTGTGTATATCTTGGAACATGGATTGCCTGCATTTTTGAGTTTAAACTGCCTAGTAATTTGACCAAGTCTGAATATGTATTCATTTTTGATATTGGATTTGTTGATGTCATATGGAAATAATTGAATCATACGGTCATAAATAATTTGGGCCAGGTGACAATAATGTTTGTGTGCTCACACAGGTGCCACACACAAAGAGAGAGAGAGAGAGTATCCATGTATCACATAAATATTGTTCAAATTCTGTACCTTTCATGATGTGCTTGCATTGATTCATCAAATTCTTCTTGATTTGATCCTATGCTCTACACATGCTAGGTATTCATCCAAAAAACTTAGGTTGCGATTGGTGCATTGCCAGTAATCCTAAATAGTAATATGGATTACCTACAAGATATATTACCACTGAATGGATTGCCAGTAATGTTGATTACTGTGTTTGATTGTCTGTAATATTGATGTTGATTATTGTGTTTGTTGTCTGTAATATTGATTACTGTGTTTGGTATACACAAGTAATGTTACAGTAATATTGATTATTATGTTTGGTATGACAAACAGATTACAGGTCATATAACATCAAATTTCAAAATAATCCTAAATCAAATTCATATATAAATTAAATCTATTAAAAATTTTCAAAATACCTTATATATATATATATTTAAGTAGAAGATACTAGATTTAATTATTTTTTAAGATTAAAATATATTTTTAATCTTTAAACATTTATTTAATTTTTTTTATTCTTAAACTTTCAATTATCATAATTTATTTATTATATTTTAATATTTTGTTATATAAAATTAATTAAGATTAATAGAATAACTGATATAATATGATATATGAATGGATCGATTAGTTTATAGCAAAAAGTAAGTTATTTTTTAAATTTTAAAAGTAATGTAATTGGACATTGTCAATTTTAAATTACTATATTATCAAGAAGACATTGCTATGTTCTACTTTCACATGTTACTATGCATTGCTATGTGTTCTACTTTCACATGTTACTATGCATTCTGTCCATGTAGAAGACATCATGACAATGACAGAATACCAGTCATCAACATGAGTGAGATAGGTACAAGAATTTCGAGTGAAAAATCATAATTTATGTATATGTTAAACAAAACATTGCCTGCACATGTTAAACAAAACATTTTGAATATGAGCAAATATTATCAATACCTACAGCCTAAAAATACAATATCACATGTTCTGCATACTCTCAAAAATGACTGTGAGTCTAGTGATCAGGAACTATCAACATTTCTACTCGGAAAATAATGTAAGATGCAAAAAAACAATGTGGTACCTCCCTTAGAAGGCTGATCTCCGACTCAGATAAACCTCTCTTGTGAAAAAGCCAAAGGATTCTTCAAATCATATAAAGCTTGACAGTTAGAAAAAGAATGAACCATCAATGCAGGAAAGTAATAAAAGAAAATACAGTGATAAACAATAGAACTTGCTGGATAACATTTTAAGATCATGTAAGGGGAGATATGCAATAACACATAAAAACTAGCATATAAGATCTAAAAAATTAAGAAAGAGTTATATATCCTTTTGCCTCACAATCATTTTTGAGAGTTGGATATTTACTAAATTTTACTTATCCTCAAAATAATGAGAAAGAAAAACCCAAATTCCATATATTTGTGGGTTGTCAAAAGTTATGAAATATTTGTATATCTCTAGGCATTAAGACACTTCATAACTTATAAATATAACAAAATTTTCAAACAATTGAACTTCAGAAAGTAAATAATTTGTTGAAAGTTGTTTTGGAAGAAGATTGAAATTTATTCATTCGGTTCTGTCTCACAAATGTTTAGCATACACGATTAAATATGACTAGGGCAGCAACAAACCCTTAACTAACTCCCTAATTTTCAGCTAAAGAATACAGATCCTATTGACCTAGATTTTATTAAGAAAAAAAAGGAAAAAATAGATCTTACTAAAAAAAACTAGAAATCAGGAAAAAATAAATCAAGAAACAAATCTCCTAACTTTTTGACACTCTCGTTCAAGTTGGTACGTAGATATCAATTAGCCCCAATTTTGCTTATGCAAATATCAAAGTTAGATTTAAACAATCCCTTAGTAAGAATGTTAGCCATTTGTTGTGATGTTAGAACAAACGATATGCAAATAATTCCTTCCTTGAGCTTCTCTTTTATGAAATGTCTATCTATTTCAATGTGCTTGGTCCTATCATGCTGAACAAGATTATAAGCTATGCTAATTGTAGCTTTGTTGTCGCAATATAGCTTTATTGGTCCACTTATTGGCATTGGTAACTCAATTAAAATATGTTGCAACCATAACAACTCGCACAGTCCATTAGCCATAGGCCTAAACTCTGCTTCTGCACTGCTTCTAGTTACAACACTTTATTTTTTACTTTTTTAAGTGACAAGATTTTTTCATTCATAGGTTCAATACCCAGATGTTGACCTGCGATCCGTCTCGGATCCTGCCCAATCTGCGTCTATATAAACTTCAATACTTCTTTGTTCATTCTTTTTGAAGAACAAACCTTTTTGGTGAAGATTTTAAGTACCTTAGAATTCGGTAAACAACTTCTAAGTGTTGCTTCTTTGGCGAGTGCATAAACCAACTGATCAGGCTATCTGCAAAAGCAATATTAGGTCTAGTATGGAACAAGTAGATCAACTTCACAACTAAGCGTTAATATTGAGATCGGTTAACTCTCTTCCTCCTTGCTTTTACCAAACTTTATATTTAGATCAATTGGGGTATCCACATGCCTACATCCACTCATCCCAGTCTCATTTAATAAGTCCAAGATGTACTTTTGTTGGGATACACATATTCCCTTCTTCAATCGAGCAACCTCCACCTCTAAGAAATACCTGAGGGCTCTTAAGTCTTTGATCTCAAATTCTTTGGCCAAGTTTTCCTTTAATCAACTAATCTCAGCACAATCATTTCCTGTTAAGACAATATCGTCAACATATACTATCAAAACAGTTACCTTCCCATTATTTGAGTACTCTATAAACATTGTATGATTGGTTTGAGCTTGGCTATATCCCTATTGTTTTACTGATTGGGCAAATCTTTCAAACCTGGTCCTCGGATACTGTTTAAGGCCATACAAGGATTTCTTTAGTTAGCAAACCTTTGAGCCAAATTTTCCTTCAAAGCATGGTGGGATATCCATAAACACTTCTTTTAAGTTGCCGTTGAGAAAAGCATTCTTCACGTTTAGTTGTTGAAGTTGCTAATCAAGATTTGCAGCAATCGATAGCAGAACTCTAATGGTATCCATCTTAGCCACTGGGGCAAAGGTCTAGTATAATTAATGCCATAAGTTTGAGTGAATTCCTTGGCAACCAAGCGAGCCTTATACCTTTCAAGGGTTCCGTCAGTATTGTACTTCATCGTAAATGCCCACTTACATCCAATTGTCGTCTTTCCCCTCGACAAGTCCACCAATTCCCATGTCTGATTCTTCTCTAGAGCATCCATCTCTTCAAAGACAACTTCCCTCCATTTTGGGATATATAAAGCAACTTGAACATCTTTTGGAATCTTCACGAGAGAAATTTGAGGTAAAACAAAAAAATGATGGTGAGAGTATGTTATAAGAAACAAATTTGGATATAAGGTACTTTGTACAGGTCCTAACACCTTTTCGAAGAGCAATTGGAACATCTAAATCACTAGAGGAGTTTGATAGAGGACTACCTGATGAATGCGTGTTAGTTTTCAGTTCAGCTTCATGGCTTTGCAGTGCAGGGAATCTTTGGCCTCTAGTTC